>CAJHNH020003965.1:30000-52424 GCA_905116865.2 Candidula unifasciata
AATTGCGCATGCGCCGCCGTAGTCAGAACGCAAGGCTTCCGCCATGCGCCGGTGAGTTACGTGCAGCCAACGCCTTAATACATAGAGTAGGTCGAGGTACAGCAAACAAGACTATCTCTATATTTGCCACAATAACCATATTAAACACGATTTATATTTTCTGTTGTTGTTTTTTTCAAACAACCTTCGATGGTGGGGGGGGGGGGGGGAATCAAGGACTATCTCGACGTCGGCGCAGACATTGACTGCGTCATTAACTTCATTAGACAGGTGCGATTTCCATTGTCTTTCTTTTCTAAAAACCTTTGATGAGGGAGAGGGTACTAGGTGGATTTAGTTGTGGGGGGTGGGGGTGGGGGGGGATCAAAGACTATCTCAAATTACGCCACAGCAACGCGTGGCCGGGTACAGCTAGTACTATATATAAATGTGTCTGCATGTGTGCATGTGTATCTTTGTTTAAATACGTTTTAAGTGTTTTTAAATGAACAATAAAAAAATTTGGTAGCTTCTGGTGTGTTCTGGTAGTTAAAAAAAAAAAAATGCAACAATTCTAAAAGAATTTCGTCAGCTCTGCAGTGGTGCCGAAATACCATGCACTAATTACAGAAGATTTTTTTTTTTTTAAAGGCGAGCGGTTCTTGCTAGTCACACTCGCCCTCGCCATAGACTGTTATTCTCTTGCCTCTCCTATAATAAACTGTAACCCCATCATCTGGAAAGACATAAAGGTAACAACAGTGAGGAAATTTTCATATTGTTTTACATTATTCGGCTGGACGCCTATGCTCTGATGGGAGGGAACGCAAGAGAAAAGAAGAAAAATATTCTAGTATCCATAGATGGATCAGGTGTTGTAATACAGTTGTAGGACATCTCTATCGAACTGACTCTCAGTCGCGCCGCATTGCGCGGTGTTCACCGTACTCAGCCGATCCTAGTTAACATATTACATACAGAACTCGTGCAGTTACAGCAAGTACCAGCACGTGCTAGTGTGTGTGATGATGTTGTCCTAATTTCACAGACATACAACAGAAACTAATCCGCGACAGAAAACGTGTCCCGCGCGCGTGTCTTGTTCAAACGATACAACCCACAAAACAGGCCGCTCAGATTTATCTGACAAACTTGCTCCCTCATTACAACTATTTCCTATCTGGGTGAATGAACCCTTACGGGAAAAGGTTCTGAAAGTCATGGGCGTGGCAACAGCTTGTGGGAGACACACGACTCCTGGCAAAAGACTTCAAAAGGCATCTGTGACGAATGACAACCACAGAAGCAAACACTGTCGCAGCGGTAGGTCTCAACCACAAAAGGGACATTGATCCAGGGACATCAAGGTGCTTGTTTCCCCTCTGATTTCCCGGCAAACCTGGGCCTATGTTTGTTATTCACGTCGGTCATGATTGCTAGAGCGTGTCAGATATTAATACGGACGAAAGCCTGGCTTTTATTTGCTTATTAGTTGCCATTGTACTGGCAAAGTTTGTGGATTCTGCTCATGATTTTCGTCTCCCAGGGGACTCGCAGGCAACGTTGAGAGAGTGAGTCACGTTGTGTGTGCTATCATTTGCGTCAACTATTAAGGTGATTAATGTTTGATTAACGAGATTACAAGCGGAGAAGCCATCTCTCTGGAGAAAAAAATGCATTTCCGGTAACTGTCGCCATGATGCTTAATCACATCTCCCTGAGTTACCTGGTCTAACCGGAAGTAGATTCGAAGCTTACACCGGAAGCAATTATCCATCGATGTGACCTCATGATTAAAAAGTCTCTAGCAGATATTACCGAGTAATGCAGCAGCACAATAGGTGACGATATCAGCGATCGCGATCTTCAGCCAAGCTCGGGTAGAACAATTGTGTGAGGGCAGGTGGCCAGGTGATGGCAAGTCTAAGATCTTGCCTTAAGTCGGTAGCACATTCGTTGACAGTGACAGTCTCTTGGGAGTTGGAGGCAGTACAGCAGCAAATCAGTTAATTGCCAGTTTGCCTTATTCCCATGACCATGTTTCCCACGTACACAGTGACAAGATGGTTGCATTAGTTTGATTCATAGTGCGGTTTGTGGGGAAAGAGCTATGCCTGAATTTGTGAGGGGAGGGGGAATAAGTTCAGATTAGGTCTTTGTTAGTCGAGGTTCCGGCCTCACTGAAGGATTGGTCCCACAACTTTTTAGTTCCTATGCCAGTGAACATGTTGTTGCGTGGTCTCAAGGCATGGTGTCCGCCTCGAGTGCTAGAGGTTCCTGGTTCAATAGCCGACAAGGGCTAGGTTTTTTCGCGTCTACTTGTACATCTAGTAATTCCCTTGGGTCTCTGGGTAGTGAGATTCGGACACCCGTGTGTGTTGCGCACAAAACAAATCCGTGGCAGTTAGAAATCGAAAAAAAAAAAAATAGCCTAACGGTGCTGCCCGGGCAAACGTTTTGAGTTAAAGATTTACTTGAAGTATTTCACGCTCCTCACCGGTGTAACAGAGCCTGTGAACTGTGCTGACCTTTTTATAATTCAGACTTGAGTTAGAAGAAGAACGGAGCAATTATAATTTACTACCCGTGTGCTTTTATGTTGATCCGTTGTTGAAACCTCAAACCTCAAGCCAGTGTAAATCACACACAATCTCCTTCACTGTCCCATTCCTAAAACTAGTGAACAACGTGTCCGTCACTGTCCCATTCCAAAACTAGTGAACAACGTGTCCGTCACTGCCCCATTCCAAAACTAGTGAACAACGTGTCCGTCACTGCCCCATTCCAAAACTAGTGAACAACGTGTCCGTCACTGTCCCATTCCAAAACTAGTGATCAACGTGTCCGTCACTGTCCCATTCCAAAACTAGTGAACAACGTGTTCGTCACGGAGAGAAACAGCAAAATATAGAGTTCTAATTATTCTCCAGTGCCGACATCATTAAATGCACATTTTAAAGTATACTTTTAGAGCTGTGAGCTCGTGACATTTACGAGATCAACAAATTATGACATGAAGGGATCAGCTCCCTTACCTAGCACTCCTTGTTCCCTATATTGCACATATTCGCACACTTAGGTGAACTATTGAATTGTCTGTGCTAAAATGTATCACATTTTACGCCATCATTCGAAGCCCGGATGAGAAAGGAAGAGGACTTGTGCGTGAGGCCCGCTACCGCACCACACGATTATTTCTCAGCTAAAGACACTCGCTAACAAGCACGGCATTGACGCTCGAATGAACAACCAAGCTGTCTGCGCAGAAGTGAACGCATCAATACAGTACGTGATGAAATAAGTCAGTGAGTCGACTCGCACGTTGCTTGGGTAGAAAACAAGCACTAAAATATTTTTTGGAACATCAGAACCATGACAGAAACAAAACAATCAGCTCAGGTAGCAGAACGGATAAAACGATACCATTTAGGTATGTCGGGGTTGAGTAAAGAAATTCAGTGGTTTAACAATAATTTATTCCGGTAGAGAAGATAGGAAACACGTGGAAGGTGTAGTTATAATGATAGCGTCTCGAGCTGCAAAATGTATGCTTGAGTGGGAACCTATTTCATGGATGATCAGAGCCTGATTGAGTATCAGACACGTCAAAATGACAACACTGCAGTTCTATGCACAAACGAATGATGCTGAGGCAGACAAGAAAGATCTGTTTTATGAACAACTGCAGGAGCAAAATGACAAGATTCCAAAACATTAGTGGACCGTCAAACAATGTCCACTGGTTTGGGAGGGCCGCGAGTGTACAGAGGTTGAGAAACACTGATCTAGATCTGTTGTCACACATCTCAATAAGCCGGATGGAGCGGAAAAGTCTCCTTTACTTCCTGTGTATAGCTAGATATAGATATAAATAAGAGCGGCGCCTTTCTAACTCCTATTGCGAAAGAGAGAAGCTAAAATATGATTACGCAGTACAGCCAAAATGAAAACTAATAAAACAAACGAATACATGCAGTTATTATTATTATCCTTTTGTTGTTGCTATTCTTCACATATAAATCCCATTTACTTCTGCATCCCTTCCCCCTACCCCGACACAATTTTATCGACATCCTTTTTAGAGTCTAGACCGGCATCACTCACATCTGTCATCAACGTTCTTCTTCTTCTTCTTCTTCTTCTTCTTCTTCTTCTTCTTCTTCTTCTTCTTCTTCTTCTTCTTCTTCTTCTTCTTCTTCTTCTTCTTCTTCTTCTTCTTCTTCTTCTTCTTTTTCTTCTTCTTCTTCTTTTTCTTCTTTTTCTTCTTCTTCTTCTTCTTCTTCTTCTTCTTCTTCTTCTTCTTCTTCTTCTTCTTCTTCTTCTTCTTCTTCTTCTTCTTCTTCTTCTTCTTCTCTTCTTATTCTTCTTCTTCTTCTTCTTCTTCTTCTTCTTCTTCTTCTTCTTCTTCTTCTTCTTCTTCTTCTTCTTCTTCTTCTTCTTCTTCTTCTTTTCTTCTTCTTCTTCTTCTTCTTCTCTTCTTCTTCTTCTTCTTTTTCTTCTTCTTCTTCTTCTTCTTCTTCTTCTGCTTCTTCTTCTTCTTCTTCTTCTTCTTCTTCTTCTTCTTCTTCTGCTGCTTCTTCTTCTTCTTCTTCTTCTTCTTCTTCTTCTTCTTCTTCTTCTTCTTCTTCTTCTTCTTCTTCTTCTTCTTCTTCTTCTTCTTCTTCTTCTTCTTCTTCTTCTTCTTCTTCTTCTTCTTCTTCTTCTTCTTCTTCTTCTTCTTCTTCTTCCTCTTCTTCTTCTGCCTGTCTAAATCCCAATGGAGCATGGGCCAACCAACTCACCAACAAATGACAATCGATCAACTCAGCCAACTTCAGGCAGACTTAGTGGTCTCGAGGTATGTAGTTCATACTACGCTAAAGGCTAAGATTTTTTCAGGTGGACTTCTAGTAATTTCTTTTGGTCTCTGGTCTATAGGATCGGATGCCCGTGTGTATTGTTGCACACGTGACACCTTGGCAGTTGAGAATCGAAAAAAAGAGTAGCCTAGCGGTGCTGGCCGGGCACTATTTCCAGTTTTAAATCTACTTAAGTATATTCGGGATCTTTGCCGGTACAACGGAGTTCGTGCATTGCGCTGAGATTCTTTAGACTCAGGCTTGAGTTAGAAGTAGAACAAATCACTTGTGGGTTACATCCTTGTTTCATGATGTTGATCCGTTGAATATAAAACCAAACCAACTCATGTCAAATGGTTCTATCTGACGTTATCGCATGCAGCGCTCCTCATATCCTCATCATCGGACCATCACTCTCTAGCTTCCTTCTCTCCGTCTGTTTTTGGTCTTCCTTTATTTCCCTGCCCCTGTGAGTTCTAGTGCAAAGACATTCTAATTATATCGTTCTCAGGTTTTCTCACCGCGTGTCCTATCCAACGTTTTCGTTTTTTCTTCACTGGAACCTGTTCAGTTATCTCCCAAAGTTCTAAAAGGGTGATTCTGTCAGACCATTCAATTCCTCTATTCTGCGCATGCACCAGTTATTGAATGTTTGTAATTTATTAGTAATTGTCTTATTTGTTCTGCATGTTTCAGCTCGGAACAATAGTACTGATTGGACATTGGAATTAAACAGTACTGCTTAATTTTTTTTTTTTTTTTTACCTTCACAAATTTCCTAGTGCTATGACATCGCCTTTTGATTTTTGTATTCAGATTTTAATATTTCTATCAGTTTGCCCGTTTTTACATTGCTGCCTAAATAGGTGTACGACTCCACGCATTCCAGGAAGGGGTGGGGGGTGGGTAGTACCATTATGAGAAACCACATTACTATTTGCAGGTTTTTTTTTTTTTTCATTATCTTTGTCTTTCCCTTGTGGCATTTCAGACCTATCTGTTGTGATCTCGCATTAAGTATATTAAATTTTTCTTGCTTCTGATTCTGTGAGTGGGACGGAAGAGATTTATCATCAGCGAAGTCCAGATCAACGTGCTGTTTTGTAGGGGTGGACTGAATTCCCTTCTTAGTGTTAGCATCTGCTGTCTTCTTGATCAAGTCTATTGTCAGTGAAAATAGGAGAGGCGACAAAAGACATCCCTGTCGCACACCCATCACATTCCTGTAGCACACCTATCACATCCCTGCAACATACTCATCACGTCTCTGTTGCACACCCATCACATCCCTGTCGCACACCCATCGCATTACTGTTGCACACCCATCACATCCATGTCGCACACCCATCGCATCCCTGTCGCACACCCATCGCATCCCTGTCGCACACATTTCATATCCCTGCTGCACACCCATCGCATCCCTGTCGCACATCCATCACATCAATGTCGCACACACATCACATCCCTGTCGCACACCCATCGCATCCCTGTCGCACACCCATTTAATCCATGTAGCACACCCATCACATCCATGTCGCACACACATCACATCCATCACATCAATGTCGCACACACATCACATCCATCACATCAATGTCGCACACACATCACATCCCTGCTGCACACCCATCGCATCCCTGTCGCACACCCATCGCATCCCTGTCGCACACATTTCATATCCCTGCTGCACACCCATCGCATCCCTGTCGCACATCCATCACATCAATGTCGCACACCCATCACATCCCTGTCGCACACCCATCACATCCCTGTCGCACACCCATTTAATCCATGTCGCACACCCATCACATCCACGTCGCACACACATCACATCCATGTCGCACACACATCACATCCATGTCCCACACACATCACATCCCTGTCGCACACCCATCACATCCATGTCGCACACCCATCACATCCATGTCGCACACCCATCACATCCATGTCGCACACCCATCACATCCATGTCGCACACCCATCACATCCATGTCGCACACCCATCACATCCCTCTCCCACACCCATCACATCCCTGTCGCACACCCATCACATCCATGTCCCACACCCATCACATCCCTGTCGCACACCCATCACATCCATGTCGCACACACATCACATCCATGTCGCACACCCATCACATCCATGTCGCACACCAATCACATCCATGTCGCACACCCATCACATCCATGTCGCACACCCATCACATCCATGTCGCACACCCATCACATCCATGTCGCACATCCATGTCGCACACCCATCACATCCATGTCGCACACCCATCACATCCATGTCGCACACCCATCACATCCATGTCGCACACCCATCACATCCTGTCGCACACCCATCACATCCATGTCGCACACTCATCACATCCATGTCGCACACCCATCACATCCATGTCGCACACCCATCACATCCATGTCGCACATACATCACATCCATGTCGCACACACATCACATCCATGTCGCACACACATCACATCCATGTCGCACACACATCACATCCATGTCGCACACACATCACATCCATGTCCCACACCCATCACATCCATGTCGCACACCCATCACATCCATGTCCCACACCCATCACATCCATGTCGCACACCCATCACATCCATGTCCCACACACATCACATCCATGTCGCACACACATCACATCCATGTCGCACACCCATCACATCCATGTCCCACACACATCACATCCATGTCCCACACACATCACATCCATGTCCCACACACATCACATCCATGTCCCACACACATCACATCCATGTCCCACACACATCACATCCATGTCCCACACCTATTTACGTTCGTCTTATCAGCGAAGAAAAACGGAAACCGAGAAAACCCGACTGTAGTATAAATATGGCAACAATCAAACACGCAGCTGAAACCGCTAACATAACAGCAAGAAACCGCTAACATAACAGCAAGAAACCGCTAACATAACAGCAAGAAACCGCTAACATAACAGCAAGAAACCGCTAACATAACAGCAAGAAACCGCTAACATAACAGCAAGAAACCGCTAACATAACAGCAAGAAACCGTTAACATAACAGCAAGAAACCGCTAACATAACAGCAAGAAACCGCTAACATAACAGCAAGAAACCGCTAACATTAACAGCAAGAAACCGCTAACATTAACATAACATAACAAGAAACCGCTAACATAACAGCAAGAAACCGCTAACATTAACAGCAAGAAACCGCTAACATTAACAGCAAGAAACCGCTAACATAACAGCAAGAAACCGCTAACATAACAGCAAGAAACCGCTAACATAACAGCAAGAAACCGCTAACATTAACAGCAAGAAACCGCTAACATAACAGCAAGAAACCGCTAACATTAACAGCAAGAAACCGCTAACATAACAGCAAGAAACCGCTAATGAAAACAAAACAGGGAGAGCAACAAAGGAAACTAGAAGCTATATTTGGAAAATTTAAAAAAAGCGGAACATTTGTAAAGTTAGATAGACACACGGCCGAACGGTCAGACGGACGGACGAATGAACAGACAGACAGACAGACAGACAGACAGACAGACAGACAGACAGACAGACAGACAGACAGACAGACAGACAGACAGACAGACAGACAGACAGACAGACAGACAGACAGACAGACAGACAGACAGACAGACAGACAGACAGACAGACAGACAACAAAAGATAGTGAGAGTACATCTTTGAGTGTTTACGTGTGCGTGTGTGGTAATTCCTCTGAGTTCATGTGATCTGCTCGACTGTAGAAAAACGTGTTGCCTACATGTGGGAGAGGCCTTGCTTAATTTTTTTGTTCACCTTACTAACTCCTTTTATGATCTAGTATCTACACATAGGTAAACATATTTTATATTTTGCTGACTGATATAGTGTTTTATTTATTTCCTTCGGTGTATCTGAATATAGCAAATATATCTACTAATTCATCAAGTTAAAATCACCATCATCACCATCAGGTGCCTGGCCGACGTGCGTGGGCGATCACGCCTCTCCACAATCTGCGATCTCCTGCAGCATGTATCAGTTCGTGTACCGACACACCTCGATGCCATGCAACAAGACTGTCAAGAATCTTCTCTCGTTGTTTTCTTCTATCCCTCCTTCCGCAGATCTGTCCAGTGGTCACAACATGTTCTACTTTCCCTCTTCTCATAAAATGGCCGAAGAAATGATGACGGTCTCCTTCTGATGTCTCTGATAAGTTGTCTTCTGGCTCCCGCCTCTTTCAAAACCTCTTGATTGCTCTTTTTGACTGTCCAAGGTATTCTAAGCATTCCTCTATTAAACCACATCTCTGAGGCCTCAAGAAATTGTTTGGCCTGCCTACCGACTCTCCAGGATTCAAAGCCATATGTTAAAACTGGATGTATGTATATCACACACAAAAAAATAGAAAACATCATGTACTACTCTACCAACTTCCTGATCTATGTGTGTAGTGTAACAATATATGAGGACTGAAGTCAGTGTGGCCTTTAATCAGAACTATCCCAACTGCTTCTACAGGAACTGCTCAACTACTCTAGTTTCATGTCAAGTGGAATTTCACGTGCAGTTCCACGTGCAGGAGTGATTGTCTAGACGGGCCTAGAAGAGTCCACCTGCCCAGAAGTGTCTCTCGAATGGTGGCTGAGACCAGAGGCTGAGGCCAGGGAACTAGAATCACAGACAAGTGGACATATCAGTTCACATGGTCCATCCCGGAACCACCCTTATTTCCACAGCCAGTCCCATGATTAGTTTGACTTTTCTAGATTAAATCTTATATATATTAATGGTTCTTCCAGTTTTTGTAAGAATTCATTTTAACCGTAATCATTTGTATGTCGGTGAGCAATAGCTAGTATATTCACATATACATAATACATATTATTTATTGCACAGTAGAGAATCGAACGTCGGCAGACCCCGAATCCTCTCTTTCAACAAGCTAAGCTCGGAGATAGATCAGATCTTTTAGTCTGATTCATTGTTTGAGATTTCCTCTGGATACTGTCTACTTGTGAGGTCTGTCTTCTTACGTGCAATCTAACTTGCCTCTTGTGCAGTGGCAGACAAGTCAACCTCATAACGGCATTTTTTCTATGACAGTCATTGTCTGCCTTGTACAGAACAGAGCAAGAATCATGTTTTATTGTCTGCCTTGTACAGAACAGAGCAAGAATCATGTTTTATTGTCTGCCTTGTACAGAACAGAGCAAGAATCATGTTTTATTGTCTGCCTTGTACAGAACAGAGCAAGAATCATGTTTTATTGTCTGCCTTTTACAGAACAGAGCAAGGATCATGTTTTATTGTCTGCCTTGTACAGAACAGAGCAAGAATCATGTTCTATTGTCTGCCTTGTACAGAACAGAGCAAGAATCATGTTTTATTGTCTGCATTGTACAGAACAGAGCAAGAATCATGTTTTATTGTCTGCCTTGTACAGAACAGAGCAAGAATCATGTTTTATTGTCTGCATTGTACAAAACAGAGCAAGGATCATGTTTTATTGTCTGCATTGTACAGAACAGAGCAAGGATCATGTTTTATTGTCTGCCTTGTACAGAACAGAGCAAGGATCATGTTTTATTGTCTGCATTGTACAGAACAGAGCAAGGATCATGTTTTATTGTCTGCATTGTACAGAACAGAGCAAGGATCATGTTTTATTGTCTGCCTTGTACAGAACAGAGCAAGAATCATGTTTTATTGTCTGCCTTGTACAGAACAGAGCAAGAATCATGTTTTATTGTCTGCATTGTACAGAACAGAGCAAGGATCATGTTTTATTGTCTGCATTGTACAGAACAGAGCAAGAATCATGTTTTATTGTCTGCCTTGTACAGAACAGAGCAAGGATCATGTTTTATTGTCTGCCTTGTACAGAACAGAGCAAGGATCATGTTTTATTGTCTGCCTTGTACAGAACAGAGCAAGGATCATGTTTTATTGTCTTCTGTAGACTTCACAGAGTGCATTCGCTAAAACAACGCCAATTCCCGCCTAAGTACATGATGATGACAAGTGAGTCCATAAAAGACACACAAACACACACCAAAAACTTTTAGGAAACATCAGAAAGACGCAGTCGTCAAACTGTGATCACACAGCTAGAACATTAAGAACTGAATCGGTGTGAGATGTAAAATTTGTGGAAATAAAGATGGAAGGAAAAAAAGTTCTGGACAGCCTTATGCCCTGGCATGGACAAGTTTTAGTACACAAATTGATTCAAGCAGTTGAATAAAGCTGCTGGTGACTTGCGGGTTATGAACTCAGTTTTACAGTCAGGCATACTGGGGCAGTTTGATAGTACACAGTGCGCCGACAAACTGAAAACATAAGGCTGTCTTTAGGCCCCTAACAAATATTATACTGGACTTGAAGGGGTCACAGCCTTAGTAGTAGTAGTTGTTGTTTTAGCAGCAGTAGTGGTAGCGGTAGTAGTAGTAGTTGTGGTGGTAGTAGCAGTAGAAGTAGGAGTAGTAGCAGTAGAAGTAGGAGTAGTAGCAGTAGAAGTAGGAGTAGTAGCTGCATCATCAGCAGCAGTAGTGGCAGCAGCAGCAGTAGTATGTGAATTGTAAAACTATGTGAAATGTAAAAGCACAAACTGAACTCATATACTTTTCTGGAGGCGGGGGGCAGCGTAGCTCCCTGCCTCCACCTTCCCCCCCCCCCCCCCCTTAACATCCCGATGCACGAATGAATAACTGTATGCAAGGAGCGGACTGGAGGGACATAATATTAGACAGGCCTGTGTGCCCAATTCTTAATCGTTTAAAAATAAAGTTCGCTCGTTCATTCGAAGGGAGTCGCCGAGTCCCCTCGCTAGCCCCTGATTTTAGACCGCTTTGGAGTGGTTCTGACAACTGTATTATTAAAAGCTTCGAATGTTGGTGTGTTTTTCTGCTGCAACACGTCGCCATACTGGCCTGTGTCAAGTATAAAACTGCTTCAGAAATGGATCGAGCTGACAGATTTTCCAGGAAATAAAATAAGAAACTGATAATAGCATATACAGTATAACAGTTTCATTTTGTAAACGTCACTGCATAATTACACTTGCTGGCAGCAACTGTTTAAACATTCCATGAAGGGACATATCTTTTTGAACATTACACATCTCAGTCGGAAAGTCCCGTTTGGCGTCACAGGCAGCAAACCACTGCGCAGATTCGCACAGTACGTACAGAAAGAATGGCTCAGTATCAATTTGCCTCTTAACAAATGAGTTTCTGATGAAATGGGTTCCTTCAAACATTACACAACATCTGTAAAATGTGAGTGATCTGTTTGTATCTTTAAAATTCAATAGAAGTTCCAATATCATTATTAAGCTAACTAAAATTTACATCATATCACTGTTGTCTTTACTGATTGTATTTGTAGGTTTTAAGACACACAGACGGTCAACTCCCTGGAGCAAGGACTCAGTATGGCAGACCCGCAAGAGAAGCATACAAGTTTCAAGTAAAAGAAACAAGTGAGAAGAGAAACTAACGAACGAATAAGCCAGTTTTTTTTTCTTCTAAAAAACCAGGTTAAGAACACAAGCCCGTCTAACATTGTTGTCTTCCGAAAAATGTGGTAAGAGAGATTACATACATGTTGATGAACACGGGCTGTTGAAGATACACTTCCGCTGAACTACGATGTGAAGATCCCCTTCCGCTGAACTACGATGTGAAGATCCCCTTCCGCTGAACTACGATGTGAAGATCCCAACCAGTCTGACGTTATTGTAACACATTAACATGCCGTGTCTTGCTGTCACCGTTATTGCTTCATGGTATTGTCATGTTATTGCTTCATGGTATTGTCCTGTTATTGCTTCATGGTATTGTCCTGTTATTGCTTCATGGTATTGCTCTTCATGGTATTGTCCTGTTATTGCTGCATGGTATTGTCATGTTATTGCTGCATGGTATTGTTATGTTATTGCTTCATGGTATTGTCCTGTTATTGCTTCATGGTATTGTCCTGTTATTGCTTCATGGTATTGTCATGTTATTGCTTCATGGTATTGTCATGTTATTGCTTCATGGTATTGTCCTGTTATTGCTTCATGGTATTGTCCTGTTATTGCTTCATGGTATTGTCCTGTTATTGCTTCATGATATTGTCATGTTATTGCTTCATGGTATTGTCTTGTTATTGCTTCATGGTATTGTCCTGTTATTGCTTCATGGTATTGTCATGTTATTGCTTCATGGTATTGTCCTGTTATTGCTTCATGGTATTGTCATGTTATTGCTTCATGGCATTGTCCTGTTATTGCTTCATGGTATTGTCATGTTATTGCTTCATGGTATTGTCCTGTTATTGCTTCATGGTATTGTCCTGTTATTGCTTCATGATATTGTCATGTTATTGCTTCATGGTATTGTCATGTTATTGCTGCATGGTATTGTCATGTTATTGCTGCATGGTATTGTCATGTTATTGCTTCATGGTATTTTCCTGTTATTGCTTCATGGTATTGTCCTGTTATTGCTTCATGGTATTGTCCTGTTATTGCTTCATGGTATTGTCATGTTATTGCTTCATGGTATTTTCCTGTTATTGCTTCATGGTATTGTCTTGTTATTGCTTCATGGTATTGTCATGTTATTGCTGCATGGTATTGTCATGTTATTGCTTCATGGTATTGTCATGTTATTGCTTCATGATATTGTCATGTTATTGCTTCATGATATTGTCATGTTATTGCTTCATGGTATTGTCCTGTTATTGCTTCATGGTATTGTTATGTTATTGCTGCATGGTATTGTCATGTTATTGCTTCATGGTATTGTCATGTTATTGCTGCATGGTATTGTCTTGTTATTGCTTCATGGTATTGTCCTGTTATTGCTTCATGGTATTGTCCTGTTATTGCTTCATGGTATTGTCATGTTATTGCTTCATGGTATTGTCATGTTATCGCTTCATGATATTGTCATGTTATTGCTTCATGATATTGTCATGTTATTGCTTCATGATATTGTCATGTTATTGCTTCATGGTATTGTCCTGTTATTGCTTCATGGTATTGTCATGTTATTGCTGCATGGTATTGTCATGTTATTGCTTCATGGTATTGTCTTGTTATTGCTTCATGGTATTGTCATGTTATTGCTGCATGATATTGTCATGTCATTGCTTCATGATATTGTCATGTTATTGCTTCATGATATTGTCATGTTATTGCTTCATGGTATTGTCCTGTTATTGCTTCATGGTATTGTCCTGTTATTGTTTCATGGTATTGTCCTGTTATTGCTTCATGGTATTTTCCTGTTATTGCTTCATGGTATTGTCATGTTATTGCTTCATGGTATTGTCCTGTTATTGCTTCATGGTATTGTCCTGTTATTGCTTCATGGTATTGTCCTGTTATTGCTTCATGGTATTTTCCTGTTATTGCTTCATGGTATTGTCATGTTATTGCTTCATGGTATTGTCCTGTTATTGCTTCATGGTATTGTCCTGTTATTGCTTCATGGTATTGTCATGTTATTGCTTCATGGTATTGTCCTGTTATTGCTTCATGGTATTGTCATGTTATTGCTGCATGGTATTGTCATGTTATTGCTTCATGGTATTGTCCTGTTATTGCTTCATGGTATTGTCCTGTTATTGCTTCATGGTATTGTCATGTTATTGCTTCATGGTATTGTCATGTTATTGCTTCATGGTATTGTCCTGTTATTGCTTCATGGTATTGTCCTGTTATTGCTTCATGGTATTGTTATGTTATCGCTTCATCGTATTGTCCTGTTTTTTCTTCATAGTATTGTCCTGTTATTGCGTCATCTAATTGTCATCAGTCATATTATCAGTAACACATTCATGATTATTCTCACTATAATCACCATAATGGACGCCACAACCTAGAGGTTGCTCAACCAAATTGTGTGTGTATGTGCGGGGGGGGGGGGGGGTACTGAGGCCCCACTCTGAGAGAATATACTAGCGGGATAAGCAGTTCCTGTAATCATGCATTGTCGTTTTCGTTTTAAGTAGCTGTTTATATATTTTATATTGTTTCAAATGTTAATATATATGTCTAAATTCAGCACATTATTATTGTGCACTTAAAGAAGCTTTGGGCCCCTTGAACCCCAGCCCCTAGAAAATTTAAAGGGGGCTGAAAGGCCCCCCCCCCCTCAAAAAAAAAAAGGATTACTTGGTGGCTTATCGAGTGTCCATCATAGTGGTTACCCAAAACGTGTTC
Organism: Candidula unifasciata; assembly: GCA_905116865.2. Lineage (NCBI taxonomy): Eukaryota > Metazoa > Mollusca > Gastropoda > Stylommatophora > Geomitridae > Candidula > Candidula unifasciata. The sequence goes on from CAJHNH020003965.1 coordinate 45,036, forward strand.
GATCCCATTCTCCAACGTATTTATGCAGAGAAGGTTCGAGTTTTCACAGACAGTGTGAGACAGGATGGGACAACAAGCAAGGTAAAAGCAAGGTCGGCAGTACTGGACCTGAATACTGACACACACACACGCAAAACAACAGTAATATTACACACCTCTTTCTATAGAACGTGTCTACCTGTTGTAAACCAAAGAATACGATCACAAGGAGATGTATCATAATTAGCATCATTGTCATAAAGCGGTGGACTTAGGGTGTTTAACAAAAGAGAATAAGTAAGACAAGTACGGCGTTCATATTGAATTATTTCAAGAACAGGGTTAGTAAAACAAGCTAAAACTTTTCTAAATGGCTAAAACTGCTGGATCATGGTTGGTTTGACAGGTAACAGGGCCAGACACCAGCTAGACATAAAGGCTAACTTCCCAGTCAAAGGTTAGACGTGACTAATTCAAATCGAACGAACGAGGATATGGAAAAGTACAGAATACAGTTCAATTTTTATTTAATAATACTAGTGACACAGATCTAGAGGAGTTAGAGATATGCGCATAGAAGACTACAATCAAAACCTAACAATTATTAGGGCATGGTATAACAGATATACACAAGGAAGCCAAAATAATGTGAAGAAGTGGAAAGCCCCGGCAGTGATAACTTTTGCATCAGAGACCGTCAGGGATATCACATTCCAGGAAAGAGACACGTCAGCAAGATGGCCAGAAGACTTCGGGAACCCTCTTTTATCTTTCAGAAACCCAAAAAGCAAGAATAACAGCATTACATGATTGTGCTTATTGGTGACTCAGATCTCTCTCTCTCTCTCTCTCTCTCTCTCTCTCTCTCTCTCTCTCTCTCTCTCTTTCTCTTTATCTCCTCTCTCTCTCTCTCTCTCTCTCTCTCTCTCTCTCTCTCTCTCTCTCTCTCTGTGTGTGTGTGTGTGTTTAACAAAAGCTTGGACAAAATAATAGGTCTGACATAATTTAAACAAATCTTTTATTTTGAATGAATGAGGCACCATGGACTGGTCACAACAAGTCCCATTCTTTAACATGTTACTTTTCGCTGCCTGCATTTTTCAGTGAATGTCGACTTGTCCACATCCTTCAAATGAAAGATACAGAATCAGCTTTGTCTCTCTCTCTCTCTCTCTCTCTCTCTCTCTCTCTCTCTCTCTCTTTCTCTCACTCTCTTTTTTTTTCTCTTTCTCTCTTTCTCTCTCTCTCTCTCTCTCTCACTCTCTTTCTCTCTCTCGCTCTCTCTCTCTCTCTCTCTCTCTCTCTCTCTCTCTCTCTCTCTGTGCTTCTTTGGATTTTGGATCAACGATCATGTTAAACTTCTGCGATTACTTCCGGTACAGAACGACGGTTTCCAAATTAACGCTACAGGATCCCACAAACAATGTCAATTTAACATGCAGGGGTTACAACTTGCAGATGCATACAACTAAAACTAAAGATATGTACCCAAATAGGATGAAAAAGATGATTTGTATGTGTCTTAAACGTTAAAGAATCTATATATTGTAAAATACGGTGCACAATATTTTTAGTCTACCTGATTTCAAGACGTTTTAGTTGACCTGACTTTAAGACGTTTCAGCTGATCTGACTTCAAGATGTTTTAGCTGACCTGACTTCAAGACGTTTTAGTTGACCTGACTTCAAGACGTTTTAGCTGACCTGACTTCAAGACGTCTTAATTGTCCTGACCAAGATTTTTTAGTTGACCTGACCAATATTTTTTAGTTGAGCTGACTTCAAGATTTTTAGTAAAAATTTCCAATTAGGCCTATATCTAGTTAGCACATTTGATGCCCACCATCTAATTCGACCTCTTAAGAAATATTGTTAGCTTCAGTACTCCACTCACACATCGCAGTTTGCCGTCTATTGGAAACATTTTCTCAGATGATGACAAGCGCCCATACATTGATTGACCAACTGTCACCGCCATCATGACATCCACACAAAAGTATGAGCTCCAGGATACAGATCATTAACACAATATTCATTCAAACTTTGTGCTTCGGCCAACTAGTTAGAATTTAATCACAACATCTACTAACACAGAACTCTCTTTTCCCCCACACAACCCTCACACCAAGGGATAACGAGAGAGCAGGAGCACGGCCAAGCAAGAACAAATAGATGACATTAAAGACATTATACGACCCTTTGAGTGTTGGACTGAAAACTGTTCCTCCCCATGGCTCTTAATGGCTACAGTGGAATATGATAATGATGATACACGACAGGGATTTGCATCTGAATTACAATACAAATTAGCATGTGCTTGCCTACATGTTTGCTTATACACACACACACACACACACACACACACACACACACAGAGAGAGAGAGAGAGAGAGAGGGGGGGGGGAGAGATGAGAGAGCAAAATAAACTGTTTCCCGACAAACCTCGTATCAGCATAATAAAATACAGGTTAGTAATCCGCCCGTCTGGTCAACTTTACCGTTGTCGGCCCTAGCGTCTTTTAGATGACAACCATTTCCGATGTCTCAACTCCCTCCTCAAATGAGGTCAGATCCCTGTTAAATCCAAGGACATAATTACTCAGCCGAGGAGGGCCGTACAGGTGAGGTTGTAGTCAAACTGTGAATCACCGCTTCGTCGTCGCCTTGGCCGTGAGTCAGCCTAGCAAGGTTAGGTCACGCTTGTCTGAGATCTGGTATGTCGCGAGATCAGTTGGCTTAAGCTGTCGTGGGAATTTGGCTAAACAAGGCCCTAGACATTGCTCTAGCAATAACTGTTTCTGATACAGTGTACTGTTGACTAAAATAAAAATGCTAAGCTCAACAGTTCTAGCAACTACATCGATGTCTTTGGCAGATTTGGCGCATGTGTGCATGATCATACTTTTTGAAACACAAATAAATCCTTTTTCTTCTTAGCTTTCATCGTCTGTAACTCCAGCGGAAAGATTTGGTGATTCGTCCAATCTCTGAACTGTAAGTTTTTTTTACAGAACCTGAGCTTTACGAGCACATCCGTGTTACACAACTGAACATATTTATATACAAACTGTTGGTTTCCTTCCTTATCCTCTCTCAGAGGCATAACTGCACCCAATTATATTGTCTCTTACGACAGCTTGTTGTGGAGGCGTGTGTCCCTTTCTTGTTTCCACACAATAGGAGCCCGGAAAACTAGTACAAGAACGCGTCGTCCAATCAAAGTACAGTTGACGAGTGAAGTCAAGAACAACATGTCTGGTCGCCAGCTTTATAAAGTCGAAAAATGTCCCCTCTGTGTAGATTTTACCATCATCATTGTCATCATGTTCACCTTTATTATCAGTTTCTCCCCCTTCTTCTTCTTCTTCTTTACTTCTTCGTCTTATTATTATTATTATTCCTCATCCTCCTCCTCCCTCCTCCTCCTCACCCCTCCTGCCTCCTCCTCCTCCACAGTTAGTGGCATAAATCACCTCCACAGTTAGTGCTAATCACCTCCACAGTTAGGGCATAAATCAAACCCCACAGTAAATGCATAAATCACCTCCACAGTTAGTGCATAGAATCACCTCTCCACACTTAGTGCATAAATCCACCCCCCACAGTTTAGTGCATAAATCACCTCCAACAGTTAGTGCATAAATCACCTCCACAGTTAATGCATAAATCACCTCCACAGTTAGTGCATAAATCACCCCCACAGTGTAATGCGTAAATCACGCTCCACAGTTAGTGCATAAATCACCCCCACAGTTCAATGCATAATCACCTCCACAAGTTAGTGCATAAATCACCTCCACAGTTAGTGCATAAATCACCCCCACAGTTAGTGCATTTATTCACCTCCACAGTTAGTGCATTAATCACCTCTCACAGTTGTTGCATAAATCACCTCCACAGTTAGTGCATTAAATCACCTCCACAGTTAGTGCATAAATCACCTCCACAGTTAGTGCATAAATCACCTCTACAGTTAGTGCATAAATTACCTCCACAGTTAATGCATAAATCACCTCCACAGTTAGTGCATAAATCACCTCCACAGTTAGTGCATAAATCACCTCCACAGTTAGTGCATTAATCACCTCTACAGTTAGTGCATAAATCACCTCTACAGTTAGTGCATAAATCACCTCCACAGCTAGTGCATAAATCACCCCCACAGTTAATGCATAAATCACCCCCACAGTTAATGCATAAATCACCTACACAGTTAGTGCATAAATCACCCCCACAGTTAGTGCATAAATCACCCCCACAGTTAATGCATAAATCACCCCCACAGTTAATGCATAAATCACCTCCACAGTTAGTGCATAAATTACCCCCACAGTTAATGCATAAATCACCCCCACAGTTAATTTATAAATCACCCCCACAGTTAATGCATAAATCAACCCCACAGTTAATGCATAAATCACCCCCACAGTTAATGCATAAATCACCTACACAGTTAGTGCATAAATCACCCCCACAGTTAATGCATAAATCACCCCCACAGTTAATGCATAAATCACCTACACAGTTAGTGCATAAATCACCCCCACAGTTAGTGCATAAATCACCCCCACAGTTAATGCATAAATCACCCCCACAGTTAATGCATAAATCACCTCCACAGTTAGTGCATAAATCACCTCCACAGTTAGTGCGTAAATTACCTCCACAGTTAGTGAATAAATCACCCCGACAGTTAGTGCGTAAATCACCTACACAGTTAGTGCGTAAATCACCTCCACAGTTAATGCATAAATCACCTACACAGTTAGTGCATAAATCACCTCCACAGTTATTGCATAAGTCACCTCCACAGTTAGTGCATAAATCACCCCCACAGTTAGTGCGTAAATCACCTCCACAGTTAGTGCATAAATCACCCCCTAAGTTAATGCATAAATCACCTCTATAGTTAGTGCATAGATCACCCCCTAAGTTAATGCATAAATCACATCCATAGTTAGTGCACATATCACTCTCAAAGTTAATGCATAAATCACCGCTAAAGTTAATGCATAAATCACCGCTAAAGTTAATGCATAAATCACATCCATAGTTAGTGCACATATCACTCTCAAAGTTAATGCATAAATCACCGCTAAAGTTAATGCATAAATCACCGCTAAAGTTAATGCATAAATCACCCCCACAGTTAATGCATAAATCACCTTCACAGTTAATGCATAAATCACCTCTACAGTTAGTGAACAATGTACGTAATCTAGTTCTTTATCATGTCGCTTATTCCCATACTAGAGAGGCAGGTATTTAGTCAGTTGCAGGCACTGCCTTATATGTAGGTTGGTAGCTATCTCGGTAAAAGGTATTTTTTGGTGTTTGAAAAATATTTCTAACGACTAGTCGGCATTCTTTGAGTGATGTGATAAACATCACGCTTCTCACCTTTACTTCCCATGACTTTTCCTGAAACTATTATATGCTGAGTCCATCTTGGAGAACAGGTTAATACAAATGTGATGTTGCTGAGGAAGTTTTGGGGTAGGGGAGGTGGACGTGTGGGGGGGGGGGGGGGGCAGACGTAACGAGGAAGATGTGGGCAGTCTGTACATGTGGCAATACGTCGCTGTTGTATGTCATGGCTACCAGTTCCCAGTCGCTGGTGTATGTATGTCCACTCGCTGGTGTAGGTATGCTCCCATTCCAGTGCTGGTGTATGTATGGATCCACAGTTCCCGTCGCTGGTGTATGTATGGCTGCCAGTTCCAGTCGCTGGTGTATGTATGGCTACCATTCCAGTCGCTGGTGTATGTATGGCTACCAGTTCCCAGTCGCTGGTGTATGTATGGTATACCAGTTCCAGTCGCTGGTGTATGTATGGCTACCAGTTCAGTCGATTGGCGTATGTAGGCTACAAGTTGCCAGTCACTGGTGTATGTACAAGGGCTACCAGTCAGGCGCTCGGGTATGTAGGCGATCCAGTTCCAGTCCTGGTTGTATGTATGGCTAACCAGTTCCAGTCCGCTGGATGTATGTATGGTCTATCAGATTCCAGTCGCTGGTGGTATCAGTATGGCTACCAGTTCCAGGTCGCTGGTGTATGTATGGCTACCGTTCCCAGTCGTGGTGTATGTATGCGACAGTTCCAGTACGATGGTGTGATGGGCTACCAGTTCCCGTCGCTGTGTAGGTAATGGCTACCAGGTCCAGTCGCTGGTGTATGTATGGCTACCAGTTCCAGTCGCTGGTTGATGGATGGCTACCAGTTCCAGTCGCTGTGTATGTATGGTACAGTGTACGTCGTGGGTATTTATGGCTACTAGTTCCAGTCGCTGGTGTATGTCTGGCTACCAGTTCCAGCGCCTGGTGTAGCATAGGCTACCAGTTCCAAGTCGACTGGTGTATGTATGGCTCCCAGGTTCCAGTCGCTGGTGTATGTAGGGCTACCATTTTTAGTCGCTGGTATGAGGCTACCCGTTCGTCGTGGTGTATGTATGGGTACAGTTCCAGTCGCTGGGGTATGTAGGTCCATTCCGTGCTGGGTATGTATGGTTCCATTTTTCGCTGGTGTTGTATGCTCCAGTTCCCGCGCTGGGGGTATTTGGCTTTTCCAGTTCCGTCGTGGGTATGTATGGGTACCAGTTCCATCGCTGGTGTAGTTGGTTTCCAGTTCGCGTGGGGTATGTAGGTAAACCATTCCAGTCGCTGGGTAGTATGGTTCCATTTCCCTCGCGGGTTTTATGGTACCCATTCCCGCTGGTGTATTATGGTTACCATTTTTCCCGCGCGGTGTATGTTGGTTACCATTCCAGTCGCTGGTTTGTATGGTTCCATTCCCGTCGCTGTGTATTTTTGGTACCATTCCCTCGCTGGGTAGTATGGTTTCCCGTTCCGTCGCTGGGGTTGTATGGTCCATTCGTCGCTGTGTATTATGGTTTTCCAGTTCGTCCTGGGGTTTTATGGTACCCTTCCATCGCTGGTGTATGTATGGTCCAGTTCCCGCGCTGGGGTTGTTGGCTCCAGTTCCGTCCCTGGTTTTATGTATGGCACCAGTTCCCGTGCGGGGTTGATCTCCGTTCCAGCGCTGGTGTTGTATGGGTACCATTCCCCTCGCTGGTGTAGTATGGGTCCATTTTCCCGCGTGGTGTATTTTGGCCCGTTCCAGTCGCTGGGTTGTATGGCTACATTTTTTCCCCCCCCAATCGTGGTATGTATGGTACCCGTTCCTCGCTGGGTATGTATGGCTACCCGTTCTTATATGGTCTGCAAAACTATTTGGGTTGTTCCTAAAAACATGCTATCAAAAAAAAACCATTTGCATATTTCGTGTATTTTTCTCAAAATTTGGGGTGCGGCGGGAGTTGGCTGACTGTCAGAATACGTGGCATTTGGGGGGGAATTTTTAAAACACAAAAACTGACTTATGTTTAAGATGTTAAACATAAACACAAAAAA
>CAJHNH020003966.1:0-52369 GCA_905116865.2 Candidula unifasciata
AGTTGTTGGTTGTTAGGTTTGTAATCTCTTTGGTTAGTTATTATTATCATAATAGTAATTATTATTTGTTGACGGGATATCCAGCCAAAATGGAGGAAAGTTAGTTAGCCTTTGATTTTTTTTGCTCTTGACAGCGCTTTGCTAATGCAGTTTCCACACAAGGACGGGTAGTCTACGGTTTGGCTGCCTGAGCAACTGAGTTTAGTGCTTGGTTGCAGCGCTGTGAGTTGTGTTTTTCCTATGGAAGGCCTTTGATTTGCTCAGCTGTTGTGTCGATGTGTTCAATATGGCCGCTGGCTGGTTTACGTGTGAGCTGGTAATATACCTTATAAAAGAATTCTACGTGTGTGTAAAGTAGCCAACTTATCGTGCCCGACTACTTCCATCAACGACAAACTGATTTCTGGTGGCCATTGTTGGCTTTGTCGCCTCGAGCAACTGAAATATGCATTTACTGCGTGCATATATTTATGGATTCTTCCAGAACTAGTTGTTTATTCATCAGCTCTTTTTAATGCGACAGTGAGGCACATTTAAAAAAAATTAACATTAGAATAGGAACGGAGCAAGTTTAGGGAACCCTGGTTATGTTGAAGCCTTGACTAACTAACTAACTAACTAACTAACTAACTAACTAACTAACTAATTAACTAACTAACTAACTAACTAACTAACTAACTAACTAACTAACTAACTAACTAACTAACTAACTAACTAACTAACTAATCAGCTAACTAACTAACTAACTAACTAACTAACTAACTAACTAACTAACTAACTAACTAACTAGCTAACTAACTAACTAACTAACTAACTAATTACCTAACTAACTAACTAACTAACTAACTAACTACTAACTAACTAACTAACTAACTACTAACTAACTAACTAACTAACTAAACTAACTAACTAACTAACTACTAACTAACTAACTAACTAACTAACTAACTAACTAACTAACTAACTAACTAACTAACTAACTAACCAACCAACTAACTAACTAACTAAACTAACTAACTAACTAAACTAACTAACTAAAACTAACTAACTAACTAACTAACTAACTAACTAAACTAACTAACTACTAACTAACTAACTAACTAACTAACTAACTAACCAACCAACCAACCAACTAAACTAACTAACCAACCAACTAACTAACTACTAACTAACTAACAACTAACTAACTAAACTAACCCAACCAACTAACTAACTAACTAACTACTAACTAACTAAACTAACTAACTAACTAACTAACTAACTAACTAACTAACTAACTAACTAACTAACTAACTAACTAACTAACTAACTAACCAACCAACCAACTAACTAACTAACTAACTAACTAACTAACTAACTAACCAACCAACTAACTAACTAACTAACTAACCAACCAACTAACCAACTAACCAACTAACCAACTAACTAACTAACCAACTAACTAACTAACTAACTAACTAACTAACTAACTAACTAACTAACTAAATAACTAACTAATTAACTAACTAACTAACTAACTAACTAACTAACTAACTAACTAACTAGCTAACTACTAACTAACTAACTAACTAAACTAACTAACTAACTAACTAAATAACTAACTAACCAACCAACTAACTAACTAACTAACTAACTAACTAACTACTAACTAACTAACTAACTAACTAACTAACTAACTAATTAACTAACTAACTAACTAACTAATTAACTAACTAACTAACTAACTAACCAACTAATCAACGAACTAATTAACTAAACTAAATAAACTAAACTAACTAACTAACTAACTACTAACTAACTAACTAACTAACTAACTAACTAACTAACTAACTAACTAACTAACTAACTAACTAACTAACTAACTAACTACTAACTAAACTAACTAACTAACTAACTAACTAAACTAACTGAACTAACTAACTAACTAACTAACTAACTAACTAACTAACTAACTAATCAACTAACTAATTACCCTAAACTAATTACAAACTAACTAACTAACTAACTAAACTAAACTAATTAACTAACTAACTAACTAACTAACTAACTAACTAACTAACTAACTAACTAACTAACTAACTAACTAACTAACTAACTAACTAACTAACTAACTAACTAACTAACTAACTAACAAACTAACTATTTAACTAACTAACTAACTAACTAACTAACTAACTAACTAACTAACTAACTAACTAACTAACTAACTAACTAACTAACTAACTAACTAACTAACTAACTAACTAACTAACTAACTAACTAACTAACTAACTAACTAACTAACTAACTAACTAACTAGCTAACCAACTGAACAACTAACTAACTAACTGACTAACTAACTAACTAACTAACTAACTAACTAACTAACTAACTAACTAACTAACTAACTAACTAACCAACCAACCAACCAACCAACCCACCCACCCACCCACTAACTAACTAACTAACTAACTAACTAACTAACTAACTAACTAACTAACTAACTAACTAACTAACTAACTAACTAACTAACTAACTCACTCACTCACTAACTAACTAACTAACTAACTAACTAACTAACTAACTAACTAACTAACTAACTAACTAACTAACTAACTAAATAACTAACTAACTAACTAACTGACTAACTAAGCTCAGGGAGTCGGAGGCAAATATGAAAAGTACAAGTGAGCACGTCTGTCACGGCAACCAACGGGCATTGTTGTCTGTAATCTCTTTGAAATTTGCCTCAAACCTTTTAAAACACATACTCTGACCTTGCCACCCGCCTCTCGATCCCTGACCATTTGGAGTCTGTTGTTGAAAACATTGAGAACGTCAGCCAGATGCTTTCACTGTACCTACCGTCGCCCTGTCAACAAGCTAATCCATTCGTCCGTTTCTTCTTAGCCCACAGTGTCCTGGCACACAGGTGATATTGATTCCTGTGGAACGAGATTTCCTTAGCGACTTCAATAATTCTCTCTCGAATTCATCCTCTCTTCTTAAGCATGTTCATGGAATCACTTAAAAAAATGAGCTTATGAAAAATGATGTTGTTAAATGTGGAAATTTAAATTAAGAATCGACGTCACAACACTCGGGACACTCCCATAAATGCTCAGTCTCCATCTTCATCAGCAAGCGAAGAGTTCTGATTCCGATAGTACCAGTAGTCGTCTGATTGTATATCCGTCTCAACCTTCCCCTGAGTGTTGAGCGTCGGCCAGATCCCTTCGCAGCGCCTTTCCCCTTAGAACGTAATGATCTATCTTCACCTCCGGACAATATCTAACTTGTCATACATCAATTCACCACCAAGTGGTGCAGAGCCAGCCGGTCTATATGCCTGCTCATTTCCTAACACACCAGCATGACCTGGAGAAAATATCTAAAGGATGCTAAGTATCCGAGACCTCTGAAGTGATGCTTGCCGCTCTGCACGAAGCATGCTTGTTTTCACCTTTCTCAGCATACTCTGTGAGTCTGTTACAATCACAGCATGTGTGTACAGCTGATTCTCAAGCCAGCGGAAGGCAGCAGAGACTGATTCCAACTCCATTCTCAAACTTGACGTTGTGATATTGAAAATGCTCTGACTCTAGCCACATCTTTACTTTTGTTAACGCCATGACCTCTCTAGTCAGACTAAATGTAGTTAAGGCAAAAGCCCCGCTATCTTCTTTTACAGTTTTGGCTTGAACCAGTACGGTGAAAGCCAATGAAATTTGCACGTGTCGACCGACGGATCAGTCAGTGTGGATAACTACACCTCCATCAGCTGAATTTTCAATAATTAGGGCTTGAACTTTTGCCCCAACCACCAACAGGCCTGTTGTCTGCTATCTCTTGAACTTTTGCCCCAACCACCGGCGGGCCTGTTGTCTGCAATCTGTGTCCACTTTTATGCAGACTGAAAAAGATGTACACCACTCTGCTAGCACTTGTACTCATTTACCAGGATCTATGTCCTCAGTTGAAACAATCTTGCTAAATAATGTCCTCAGCCTGACCTACCCATGGTTTTCCTCTTTTTAACCTGCTACCCTTTTTCCTGCATATCTCCCTTTGCAATGGATGTGTATACTCAAGTTATTTTTACGATGGCCTCCTCATTTGCACACCACCAGTTGTAGGTCAAATCCATTGATAAGTTGGTTGGGCTAGTCTACTATGGTCGAGGTTATGGATGTCGCATTCTGTTGTTGTCTGGTATTTACGTTTTTATTTCCAAGAAAGAAAAGGACTGTTTTGTCACTTTTTAGGGGTGATGTGTTTTAGACCCAGTAACTAAATGTTTTAGAAGTGTTACCAGCTCTAGCATGGTGAAATATACAACACGCGATATGAGCGCGAGTGCGGAATATCCCTGTGACCTTGTGTTAAAGTGGAATCGCTCGAAGCCGACCTAATAGAGGTGAGGTCGTCAGTAGGTTGTCCGATCAGAAGCGAGCCAATGTTTAGCGGTGTGCAAATGGGGAGACCAGCGTAAAAGTTATCCAGCACTGATAGGCAGATTCCGTGCTCGGCAAATCACTGTTCTCACTTCCATGGTTGGATGATCAAGGAGTAACGCATCTTTCTGCGTGCTGTATTTCGTGTGCATCCAAGTATGATGCGCATGGCCTTTGTAGCTGATCTAGTCTCTCTGTCTGTGTACGGCGAAGAATCAGAATCGCCAGACCGTTCTCAATTACAGACAGGAACAGACCCAGGTGTAAGTAAAATAGCTGACGTTGCTCACAGTTTGTGGGAGCCATAATCCTTACAGCGCTGTTAAACCTCCCTTTGCCGTTATTATCACGTGGTTTGCATGCTCAAAACAATCAAGACCACGATCAAAACACACTCGTAAATACTTCTTAAAACGAGTTATCTCCGTAATTTCTAAACACAGACTTGTAGCTGTGTTGGTGTGTTATTGATCTAGGCTTTTCAGCGAAACCCATGTCCACGTTGACTTTGACACATTGATGACCGCTCCCGCTTCATCGCACCACCTGCTTATAAGGTCAGGTTTTCTATGAAGGCCCTCGGCAACCTGCTCCAGGTCCCTACCTGGATGGTACACCAGAACATCATCCGCATACGATAGTGTCCTTCTTCCTGTCCCCCACACCTGTAATTCCATGGTCCTTTAGCTGAGTGACCGGGAAACACAGAACTGACACATTGATTACAGACTTATTGATTAGGATGCCCTACTATCGCATTTAAACACAAATTTCGCTTGAAGAAAGCCAAGATGATCTAATTAATGAGAAATGGACTAAGACTGAGATCAAGAAGCTGACCACTAAGATCAAGAAGCTTACCACTGAGATCAGGAAGCTGACCACTGAGATCAAGAAGCTGACCACTGAGATCAAGAAGCTGACCACTGAGATCAAGAAGCTGACCACTGAGATCAAGAAGCTGACTACTGAGTTCAAGAAACTGACCACTGAGATCAAGAAGCTGACCACTGAGACTAAGAAGCTGACCACTGAGATCAAGAAGCTGACCACTGAGATCAGGAAGCTGACCACTGAGATCAAGAAGCTGACCACTGAGATCAGGAAGCTGACCACTGAGATCAAGAAGCTGACCACTGAGATCAGGAAGCTGACCACTGAGATCAAGAAGTTGACCACTGAGATCAAGAAGCTGACCACTGAGATCAAAAAGTTGACCACTGAGATCAAGAAGCTGACCACTGAGATCAAGAAGCTGACCACTGAGATCAAGAAGCTGACCAATAAGTAGTCAAATGGTACCTTGTTGTACGTATCCTCAAGATCAGTTGCATGAACACAGGTTTCCATCCCTTAGTGGAATCCATTATCAATATCACATGCAAAGATCGCTGCTTACCACTAATCCCGTCATCTCCTTGTGAAATGCAATTTTTCTCTGTTTTAAAGCCAGGGGCCGCAATATAGCCATACCATAAATATGGTCTAATGGCTGAACGCGGTTTCTGGGACTTCTTCATGGTGATCCTCATCCACATGGTGGCACTTTGTGTCATCAACTGTTTATAGCTCGTGTGAGGTCCTAGTGGAGTAAAAATCGAATCTACTACTAGATCGCTGCATCGCCCCCCCCCCCCTCCCCTTCCTGACTCTCTGTTTGGGTGACATTTTTCCAGTGAGTGTGGAAAAAGGTCTAATTGCATAAGATGGTATGAAATCTTTTTTCGTCTTCCTGTTGTATTACCATCAAACCACTAGAAGGTTCTGTAGCAAGAGTGTATTACCTATATTCGTGCAGTCGTGAATGAAACATGCAATGTTTTGTTGACAACTTCACTGAGCCATCGGAGCACTCTGCCTCCCCAAAATCCCATCCGATTTCTACACAATTTCTTGCTCTTTTCTGGTTTTCCCTTCATTCTCTTGGTTGTAGGTTCCCTAGGCACTTCTCTTTCTTCCTCAATTTTCTCTCAATATATCATATCTCTCTTTCTATTTCCCTTACTTTCTGTGAAATTTTCTCTCAATATATCATATCTCTCTTTCTATTTCCCTTACTTTCTGTGTCTGTCTGGCTTGTCTTTTTCTCTCCATCTGTATCTCTCTTTGTCTCTCTTGAGACTCTTTCGCTCTCTCATTTGCTGTCAAAACTCTCTCCCTCACCCCCTCTCCGTCAAACAATGGAAATGAACAGTTTTCTCCCCATAACACTCCCACACAAACGCTTCTAGTGTATCGTTATTAGCATGACAAAATAAGTATAATAATTATCTCGACTACCAGGAAGTTGTTTCACACACTACTCCTACATGTTGTGGGAAATTACATGCAGACATCACCAGAAACCCGTTAGAGGTGAGGCCAGGTGAATGAGATGGGGTGTAAGATGCGGTCAATTTACAAGCCATTAGCTGAGAAACTCGTATGAACTGTGACATATAGACTTGACAATAGAGTTCACAGGGTGCAGCATGGAAGACTAGTCTACGTCGTGACATAAGCCTCGGCACCAGAGATGTCACACCTTCAGACAGGTACAATCTCTGTCAACGGCTCTGGTTTTGCCGGTGTGTGTGTGTTTGTGCGCGCGTGTGTGTGTATGTGGGTATGTGTGCGTGCATGCGTATGTGTGTGTGTGTGGGCGGGGGAGAGGGTGTGTGCCCGCGAATGTGTGTGTGTGTGTGTTTGTGTGAAAGTGGCTTTTGTGCGAGAATCGACCAGATCCCTTGTTCACTCTTCGCTACCCCATCCTTTTCAGACGGGTCATACATAAACGAGATACCACTGATATATGCCAGGCCCCACATAGGACTCATCCCGGGTCATATATAAAAGAGATACCACTAAAATATATCAGCCTCCACATAAGACTCATCCTGGGTCATACATAAACGAGATACCACTTAAATATGCCAGGCTCTACATAAGACTCATTCATAAAAGCCCACAAACAAATTTAGCGGTGGGATATTTTTACTTCTTTAAAATTTTTCTTACATTTGGACCAATAGTTAGACGCGTCATACGCTTAAAATTATTGCCAAACACTGTCCTTAAAGAGCCATCGTCTCAGGTAAGACGCCTCAGCATCTGCCGCTGGTTCTCAGTTGCACACTTAGACTTGGATGCTGGATGGAACCCTGGATCCCGAGAGAGAGATCGCGTCTGCAGAAAATCTTTTGGACACTTTAGCTTTGGTCATGAAGGTGGGTCATCCCATTGATGCAATGACACTGGTTGTAACCAAATCCCTGTTCAGCGATGTGTCAGCCTGGTGTATGTGTAGCAGCAACTTTGTTAACCAGCCAAGATGAATGTAACCTCATAAATAACACTAACAGAAAAAGAAAAAAAAAACACTGACAGCGTAGAAAATGTATGTATAAAAAACTAATTGGAAATTTCTTTATAAGACACTAATAGAAAGACATGGATAGAAGGACAGATTAGACATCTTCTTCTTCTTCGCGTTAACTGTCTCTAAACGCCCGCGGTAAGTTCTAGTTGTTTGTCCACCTCTAGGCATTAGTCTTGTTCCAGAACCTGCGTGTTAATTGCATATCTGTTTTAAAGATCTTTATTATTTGAATGCAGATTGTTGGTTCCTTGCCTCTCATGCAGATGCTCCCTGACTTAAGAGAAAGCCGCCCAGTTTGTCGACTCTTACGACATGCTTTATGGGAAGGCATTGGGTCTAATCTGGTCTTTTCCCACAATGGGGTCCCAGGAACCCACACAGTGAACTAGACAACATAACAATCGCAAGTTATAGTCACTTCGCCTGTGATAATAATCGAACCAGTCATTTGCAAATGACTACAGTGCCTTGATGCAGGATAAATTTGCTAAGATTCATGACCTGAATGATGTAGTTCTCTTTAATAAACCAGCTGCACACACATGTTGTGACCACAGCTGACATCTTGAGAAAGATGGAGACAGGTATGTTGATTGACAGTTATCATCGTTTAGATATTGTCTCCACGTGTGTTGGAAAACGAACAGACAGGTAGACTGGCTAGTTCTGTACCACTTGGTGGTAAGTTTACACATGACCAGCTAGATATTTTAGAGTCCTTATACGAGTGAGTGTAGAATGCGGCTGTAGAGATAGATCTGAAGAGAATAGTGCGGCGAGTGGTGAACTTAGGATCTGGCCGACGCTCAACACTCAGTGGACGGGCGAGACGGATATACAATTACACTGTTACTGGTACCATCGACATTGCTGCTGAAAATGGAGACGAAGCGCCTATGGAAATGCCTCGAGTGCTATGGTGTCGGTTCTGGATACATGCTCTCATCCCAATGTTCTTATCTGGTAAACCAATGTTTTCTCCTCTATTTTACAGTCATAGTAAACACTTTATGTAACATATCCGTTCAAAAGCCTCGATGTTATTGTTTAGCTATGGCGAAATGTTCATTGATTTCACATCCCCGCTCCCTCCCCACCTGTCCAATCTCTCAGAAACTTCCCCCTGAGAATGATACAAACTCAACATTTTGTCTTCCATGAAACTGAAAGGTTTACGAGACTGCGCGCATCTAATTCACTGCACCGGATTTCATCTGATATGACTGTATATTTCTCGCACCTAGAACGTCACACACAGCACGTATTCTGTAGCTCTTGCGGCGACCTTGTGTGTTTGTTTGCCACTATTGCACTATAACATTTTTTAAGCCTTTGAAAACACCTAACTTAGGCACTTCAAACACCTAACTTAGGTACTTCAAACACCTAACTTAGGTACTTCAAACACCTAACTTAGGCTCTTCAAACACCTAACTTAGGCACTTCAAACACCTAACTTAGGCACTTCAAACACCTAACTTAGGTACTTCAAACACCTAACTTAGGTACTTCAAACACCTAACTTAGGCTCTTCAAACACCTAACTTAGGCACTTCAAACACCTAACTTAGGCACTTCAAACACCTAACTTAGGCACTTCAAACACCTAACTTAGGCACTTCAAACACCTAACTTAGGCACTTCAAACACCTAACTTAGGCACTTCAAACACCTAACTTAGGTACTTCAAAAAATTGTTACCTGACCATTTTTTTAGACATGGTCTGGTCATGATCCGTAATTTGAAGCCAGTTTCTCTAGAATAAAATAATAATAATAGTAGACCATATGTCAATATAAACATGACCTGTGACATGACCTTTGACACGACAAGTGACATGACCTATGACATGACCTGTGACATGACCTGTGACATGACATATGACATGACCTGTGACATGACCTTTGACACGACAAGTGACATGACCTGTGACATGACCTGTGACACGACATGTGACATGACCTGTGACATGATATGTGACATGACCTGTGACATCACCTGTAGATATGCCGGAGTGGACTACTCAGAAAGAATTTTTCTTAATCCGGAAATTAGAGGACCCTTTTCCACGCCTTAAACCCGGTCAAATAACAGCTACATTAGCTGTGAATAGTTATTCTCTATCGTCCTTTTCAGGATGACATTTTTTATTTGAAGCTCCACCCTGGCTTTTGCCGGGGGCCGCAATATAGGCAGGCCATAAATATGGCCAAATGTCTGAACGCGGTTTCTTAGACCTCTCCCCGGCGATCCTCATCCGCATGGTGGCACTTTGTGTCATCGGGTGTTTATCGCTTGTGTGATGTCCTGATAATAATGGCATCCGTCAGTCCCGGAGGACTATGGAGATGTGCCGCTGGCTTTGGGAACAGCATTTGCTGTGACTGTAAAGTCCGATGCGGGAATGGCAGTCTTTGCCACACAGGATACACACAAAAGCAGATACTCTCTCGTTGTGAGGCAGTTTTACTCTCCGGTGTCTCCTCTCCACAGCTCGTTGTGTTCGGTCTCTTTCAAAATGTGACAGTCCGTCTTTCACTTTCTGTCTCCATAGTAGTCGCTCTGCAGCTGATATTTCCCATGTCTCTGTGCCTATGTTGGTATCTATTAGGTCACGTTTGCATACATCTTTATAGCGCAGCTTTGGCCTTCCTGTAGGTCTATTCCCAGTTACCAATTCACCATATAGGAGATCTTTTGGAATACGACCATCCTCCATGCGGGAGACATGCCCCAGCCAGCGCAGACGTCTTTGCTTCAGTATACAATACATTGATGGTACTTTTGCTCTTGTGAGCACACATTCGTTGGAGACAAGGTCTCGCCATGATATACCAAGGATGCGTCTCAGACAGCGCATATGGAAGGTATTCAGTCTTTTTTCCTGTGGAGCATAGAGAGTCCAGGATTCGCAGCCGTACAGTAATGTGCTCAGGACACAAGACTCATAAACCTTCATTTTTGTATTATCAGTTAGCTTTTTGTTTGACCAGACTCTCTTTGTGAGATTTGCAAACATAGTAGAGGCCTTTCCTATACGTTTGTTTAGTTCTGCATCCAGAGAATGATTGCTTGAGATATGTGAGCCTAGGTACTCAAACTCATTTACAGCCAGTAGCTGATGGTCATACACACTAATGTTTGGTGGATTTCCAACATTCAATCCCATCACTTGTGTTTTGTTCAGACTGATGGTAAGCCCAAATTCTTTGCAAGCATTTGCAAAGTGATTCATCAGGATCTGCAGATCATCCTCTGAATATGCCACAATGGCTGCATCATCCGCAAACAGAAAATCTCTGAGGCATCTCGTGTGCACCTTCGTCCTTGCACGTAGCCTGGACAGATTAAAAAGATTGCCATCTGACCTCGAACGGAGGTATATCCCCTCAGTTGCTGTCCCAAATGCACGCCTCAATAATGCGGTAAAAAAGATGCCAAACAGCGTGGGAGCCAGATGTCCTAGTGGGGTAGAAAGTCAGTCAGTCGTGTCGTCGGGTGTTTATCGCTTGTGTGATGTCCTGGTGGGGTAGAAAGTCAGTCAGTCGTGTCATCGGGTGTTTATCGCTTGTGTGATGTCCTAATGGGCAGAAAGTCAGTCAGTCGTGTCATCGGGTGTTTATCGCTTGTGTGATGTCCTAATGGGCAGAAAGTCAATCAGTCGTGTCATCGGGTGTTTATCGCGTCAGTCAGTCAGTCAGTCAGTCAGTCAGTCAGTCAGCTACATTAGTAAGAGAGCTCTAATTTTTTTAATGACAACTTGATATTTTTCTTTAAAAAAGAAAAGTAACCAAAACTATTAGATACTTTTCAAAGCAGTAAGACAGCCGTAAAAACATTTTAACCAGTAAGGTAACGCTAACATCAAAAAGATAAAAATTTTTGCCCAGCAACAAGCAAAAGCATTGTTTTCAGTTAACATTTGACATTTGCCAGAACATACTAAATAACCCGACTTCCCTACAGTTACTTCCCCTATATTCAAACCGTTCGAAAGTTGTACACCAGTGATTGTTTCACAGAAGTTATTGCATTTCCACCTGGCAACTCTCGCCAGAAATTATTCGAGGGAAAGATATGCTATGAGAAATAAATTAAACATGTATCGATTTGTGGTTGTTTTATTATTGTTAGGATGCGAGAGGCCACTGGTAGGCCGGAAGGCCACTGGTAGGCCGGGAGGCCATAGATAGGGCCGCAGAGATGGATTTTAGTTTAATATATCTTAGATAGCTCTGTTCTCTGCATTCTAAGTTCTCAGCTCAGTCAGATGTCGTCTTCTCAGTGATGTTTGTCTGCAATGGATTTCCAACACTTTGTCTTGTGTCTCGGTAGTACACTCGATCTCATACATTCTCTTCACGCTATCCTCCCATTTGTATCATTAATTACCTCTTACCTTCGACCTTTCCTTCCAGTATGGTGTTTAAAAATAATGCTGAGTCTTTTAATAGGCCGAATATTTCAATTGTCCGTTTATTATTTATTTCAATAACTCCTTTCTTAATTTCTAATCTCTTCAGACCCTCTGTTTTAGATTGTGTTTGTTTCCAGGAAAGGCGACCTATTCTTCTCCACATCCACATGTGCATAGACTCAGTTTTATTCTCTAGCTGCTTGCTCATTCTCAGGCTCTCTACACGATACACCAGGGTTAAGTTTAGCTCGTTCATCAAAAGGTGTAACTGCATTATGCCTGTTTACAGCATGGTCGCGATATTTGCACTTTTTGGACGACACATGTGCAGGCATTTGTTTACCAGGTTAGACCTCTGGGTTATATTTTCCCCAAACTTGACCTCCAGTCAAGCTGCAGTCGTTTACGAAGCTGAAACACTTCAGCATTACTGGATAGCCGGTCACTGTCTCTCTTCAAACTATCTTCAACAATATACAGACACAATAACAAACTATCGCACGAAACAGCAACATTTGGAAATAATAACAAACAGCGCCTGGTTAATTGTATTATTATTAACGTTTCATCCTCTAGGATTATCACACTTAGATTGACTATAAATGGAATTTCGACTATAAATTGAATCATTACCATCCTCGACAATTCACCTATAAATGGAAGCATCACTGCTCTAGTCAAATAAATTGTAAATGGAACCACTAATCCCCGAGTTAAATTAATTATAAATAAAACCACTACTTCTTCTTTGTTCACCTAATTGTAAATGGAACCATTACTACCCTAATCAAATTAATGATGAATTTCCCCAGTAATTCTCTTCTTGAGTTAACTATAATTGGAACTGGTAATGATACATTTTTAATGATTACAGAGCATAGAGGAAACCCCAATTTACATAAATAATGGGCCGAAGGCGGGTCTTAGATGACCATTTTCACGGACTGGAAACCCAGATCGAAAGTTGACTATACTAAGTTTAGGAATGACTTGAACATAGGGGAAATATATACAAATAATCAAATCAAGAAGGTTTGAAGGTTATTCTGTTTATGGCTCTTGCATGGGACCCGAATGGTTAACCTCTATCTATGGGAGAGTTCAACGAGTGATTGCGTTCAAGAAAGTGGCTGAGCTTGGCAGAGTGAACCTGGCCCCGTGTATTCATTTTTTAACTTCGAGCAACTGCGATGTGGCAACTGTTGATTTTCGGGTTTGTTTTCAGGGTAGTTTACTTTTCTAAGTAGAGGGCCGTGTAGTTGGATGCTGTGTCGGGACGTGATCGCCTGAAAGTCAAGTCTAAACGACCTTTGTGACCTCTGATTGACAAACAGTGTACAGCGTGTCACGAGAAAATAAACCAGACTGGCAGGGAAAATTTGTTTCTTGATTTGACGATTGTCCGTCACGGAGTCCTGTTTGTTGTTGTCACCTTCGTCAAAGCCAACGGGGCATTACTGGTCCCGTTCCTATGCGGTATGGGGGCTGATTAGCACTGAGGTAGCCACAGGAAACCAGTGACACCTTCGGTACAAACGTGAAGAGGCGGAAGAGCTGGCGAGAGACCGAGTCTCTTTGGGGAAGATCATAGTGAGGCGACGTTTGGCAAAGGACCTACTAGATTATAATGATTATCGGCCGAGATGTGTCTATTCGGTCCGCTTGAGCATCTCCTTTCTCATATCATTACTTAATTTCCACGTCAGCATGTTATGCACGATCGCGCATGTCCTACTGCCTGCCTGTCTGTTCTGCCGTGGCAGAGCGGTCAAACCTTTTACCTCGGGCTCTGAAGGTCCTGGGTTCGTTTCACGACGGCGCAGTTCACTTCACGAGTGCATTTATATGGAGATCTGTGGGGATCATCGCCGGAGCTACGGGGTTCGTGTCATGTTCGACGTTATAGGCAGTCAGTTATCTGTTCTGCGGATAGAGCCTGAGCCATATAAGATACAACCTGGTGCAATGAAGTCGGTTCTCTCACCTTCACCTCATGTCTAATCGAAACAGCCACCTCTACAAGTTGGCCTTGCACTGACGTTTTACAATTGCTCAATCAGAGACCCTCGTTTTAGAAATTCACCCTGCACATCTTCAGTACAAATGGATGAGGTCCCACCCCTTTCATGGAAACTCAACGACGAGAGTACCTTTCATGGAAACTCAACGACGAGAGTACCTTTCATGGAAACTCAACGACGAGAGTACCTAATTCTCGGAGGAGACAACATCAGGGGCAGATTATATGGCAGGTGTATCCGGTTATCATCACATTATCCACGTCAGTCGGCAAGGTACCTAATGATGATGATGATCCGAATATCAGTGTATTATGTGCGTGTGAGTATAGGTGTGGGAGTATAAGTGTGGGAGTAGAGGTGTGGGAGTGTGTGGCAGGTTTGTTTCTAGTACGATTGATGCTATGATCTGGCCTAGACCTTGTGGGACAGGACAAGTTGCAGTAGGTTGCTGGCACCTTTCCGTCTTCTCAGACAACTGGTATATCGTGCTGTAGGGAGACATGGGAGTTACGGCCCATGGCAATGGCGAGTGCGACTAGCAAGATCCTCTAGAATGAAGAAATGTCTCGTGAAAATACCACAAAGTTTGAATTCGTTGGCCTCATAATCCACTACACTAGTTTATCGAATAACATGTATTACAATCAATAATGATGCAACTGAAAATACCACAAAGTTTGAATTCGTTGGCCTCATAATCCACTACACTAGTTTATCGAATAACATGTATTACAATCAATAATGATGCAACTGAAAATACCACAAAGGTTGAATTCTTTGGCTCCATTATCCACCACAAGATAATCTGTTCACTTGAAGGCAGAAGCGAACGGGACGTAGCAATGTAAAGCTTGAAAAGCTCATAAAGTAAGGCTTAGGTCCAGAATGAATGTATTCATTTATATGAAGAGACAATTCTAGGATATTTATCTTTCCCATGGGAGCGTAGAACCCGAGTTCTGGACAAGCTGGCAATCAATACAGAAGAAAACGGATGCCTTTGAACTGAAATGTTTCAGAAAAGTTCTTGCAATGCCGTGACCAGGCAGAGGGCAAAATAATGGCATTATACAAGTTCTCAACATCGAAAGTTGGCCTGTGTGGGGCTTAGGCAGTGCGAAGGCCCTTTGTTGTTCCGAAATACTTGATCCGATTGTATCAGCAGGCGATTTGACAGCAGACCGCTTTGGGTGATGTCGTAACGATATGGATCACCGACTATTTAACAAGCACTGGCCAACTACCAAATGTACAATTGCCTTGTACAAGAAAACCGGCAGAATATGTTGGGCAAGTAAGTTAGTTAGTCGACAGATGATCCTCATTGCCCTTGGAACCATTCAGTCCCTACGTGCTCGGATCGTCTCCCCAGTAAATCCCACAGCGAGTAAAGGCTGGTGACACCCGTTCTCTGTTGATTTCTCATTCTTCTTTGGCTTTCTTGGTGTTGGTCTTGTCGACCTACACTCATTTTAGCTTGCTGTTCTTCCAGTATGTTCGTGGTTCCAGATTCAGGGTCATCACTTGGTTCTCGCCAACGTCTTACTTCTCGAACAGGATTCAGTATGGAAGCCTAGTCCATGGCTCGTCCGCCCTCCACAGTAACCTGACCTGCAAGCCTATCAGCTTGCTTATTTCCCTGAACGCCTGGATACCCTGGCACGTGAACGAAACTGATCTTGGCCAGTCCCGAGCGCCCAGAGGCAGCAACCATTGTCTTCTAACCACGCCCATTCCCATCTTCCTGAACATAAGCATTGAAAGCCGGATCATTTTTAAGCAGCAAGCATTTTAACACGATGCACAAATTCTGTTTTAATGTCCAGCCGTATTTAAGATCACACGCAGTTCTATGGACAGAAGACGATAGTTTGGCGTGACGACCTACACCCCCGGTACTGGTTACAAGACGAAGAGGAAACAGCACCATGTTAAGGAAACTGAACTGTCTGTCGTATCAAGTTACATGTAATCAAATAGTCCAGTAATGTAATGTTTGGTCCCTAGAAGACACTGACAACCTCACCCATTGAGAAACTCCAGTAATGTGAGGCTTATGCAGATCGGAGCTGGCGACACTCGGGAATTGCTAAATCAATTCTCAGCTTTCAAAGGCTATCATTTTCAGTTGCAGCTCAAAAAGACTACCATATTCAGTTGCAGCTTCGCGAGGCTACCATTTTCAGTTTCATAATCATAAGGCTATCTTTTTCAGTCGCGGCTTTATAAAGCTATAATTTTCAGTTTCTTCACTCTCAGTTGTAGCATTATATAGTCTACTAGCTGTACCCGGCCACGCGTTGCTGTGGCATAGTTTGGCTAAATGGAAATGAAAGAAAATAGAAATCGCACGTGTCTAATACAATCATTGTCTGCTCAGATAAGAGATAGTCTTTGATCCCCGCCCCCCCCCTCTCACCACCACAACTAAATCCACCTACTACTCTCTCCCTCATCAAAGGTTTTTGGAAAAGAAAGAATGGAAATCGCTCGTGTCTGATATAGTTAATGTCGCAATCATTTTCTGCACAGATATAGAGATAGCCCGGTTTTCCAACTTTAGAACACGCACCTTATAATTGTGTCTTTATATTATTGCTCGTTTAAATGGTGTTATTAGCACAGTAACAAAAATGGTTATTTGGTTATCACATGCTAAAGCTGTTTGTATTATTATAGGAGACGGAAGTAAAGCTACAACTGTACTTGTAAATAACAAAGTAAGTCGTAAAAAATAGAAAAGCGGAGGTAGCATTAGTAGAATATAAACAAATTAGGTAATAAGAACTTGAAAATCACGTGTAAAGCTCTTTAAGTTCTCTTAAATTTAAGTCATTACCCCCTCCCCTCCCCTCTTCCACCGACTACTGCTCTCTCCCTCTTCGAAGGATTTGAAAATCATTAACTGGCGATATTTTTGTTGTTGCTGTAACTGACATTGACATCCCTGTCCATCCGGACTAAAATGGGGAGCAGGAATTGTAATAGGTAGTGAATGGAGCTAGTGTAATATTTACCACATCATCCTTCAAGTACCAGTACAACTACTACCACGACCACCACCACAGTAGCTAAAATAATGTCACTGCTATCTGTGTTACCATCGGAGTAGGCAGAGAGTCGTGAGCCAGAAGATTAGGTTCCGCATGGCTAGTGCTGTCGCCACAGACTGGTCAGGTTAGGATGTATAATTTCGCTTCCTGACAGAAGAAGAACGCCGTAACCTTACCGGCGGTCTTCACATGAGAGCACTACGGTGTAACAGCCCAGCCACAACTATTACTGCTGCTGCTACTTTTAGTGGGTAAAGCAGTTACTGTGACTTAGAGCTCTCTCAGTTAACATTCCCCCCCCCCCCCCCCCTTTCCAAAAAAATATTCACCGACAACTCTTTCCCTCATTGAAGTAGTTGAAAAAAAAAAAAAAAACACTTGCAAAGCAAATGAAAACAGGAAAAAAAAAAAAAAAAAAACATAATTAGGAAATGAACGCTATGGTAAACAGAAGAGCTTAAAATTCCAACGCAGATGAAATAACTAAATCTAAATAAAAATAAATGGAAAGCTATGAAATTTCAGCGTAACCATGCAATCGGCAAGTTTAAAAATGCAATCATAAGTATGCGAAATGGTC
Source organism: Candidula unifasciata (assembly GCA_905116865.2). Taxonomy (NCBI): domain Eukaryota; kingdom Metazoa; phylum Mollusca; class Gastropoda; order Stylommatophora; family Geomitridae; genus Candidula; species Candidula unifasciata. The sequence continues at coordinate 17,864 of CAJHNH020003966.1, forward strand.
AAATTTAATTATCAAATAGTTTCCCATTTACTTGTCTTTCTTCATTTTTTTTTTTTTTTTTAGTATTAAGGGCAACATGGCTAGTGCTGTCACCACGACAGATCAGATAAGGATATTATTTTAGTCCGGGGTAAAAAAAAGTTACTTCTGCGGATTCGAACCCTGGTCTCCCGCACAGGAACCCAGTGTTGTAACCATTCGACCAAGCAGCCACTTAATAGGAGAAACGAAAAGAGAACTAAACTATTGAGATGTGTGACCCTACTACTATTATGTCTGATTATAATACAACTCAAAACCTCAGGCAATTGTTTTCTCATAGACAGATACTCCAGATATATTAATGAAACGGCACAACAATAGAAATCGCACGTGTCTAACACGGTTAATGAAGTTAATGTCGCAGTCAATGTCTGCACCGACGTCGAGATAGTCATAGTCCTTGATGCACCCCATCCCCCCTTCCCATCGAAGGTTGTTTGGAAAAAAAAACAGAAAATAGAAATCGTGTTTAATATGGTTTTTGTGGCAATCACTGCCTACACAAATATAGAGATAGTCTTGTTTGCTGTACCACGACCTACTCTATGTTATTAGAGAAGGCGTTGGCTGCACGTAACTCGCCGGCGAATAGCGGAAGACTTGCGTTTTGACTACTGCGCATGTGCAATTACTAACGTGGCTATAATTAGATGTCACTAACAATTTAAATATTAGTTTCGAATATTTTTGCTTAAATTGTGGTCACCTATCTCTAACAGTGACAGGTTAAATTTCAAACCATGATGGTTTAACATCCGGTATCAAAACAAACATATCCTGAAAATTTCAGCTAAATCGGTTCTGTAGTTTCCGAGTCTATAGGGAGCAAACAAACACACAAACATTGATTTTTATATATATAGATATGCTTCAGTTACATCTTCATACAGCTGGCTTTTTTTCGCCTCAAATCTGAGGATGGAGGTAGAGGCAGTCACTGCAGCTCTGAGGCTGATAGCTGAAAACAGAGTTAACCCGATAATCATAGTGCCTGATTCTCCGGGGGCCGTCGGGGTGTAGCGGCTAGAGACTCGCCTGCGGATTCGAAGGTCGTGGCTTTAGGTCCAGACGAAGCCTGAGTTTCTTCCCTCCTCAAAAAAAAAAAAAAAAATCTCGGCTCCCAGGTGGACACAGTCTTAACTGGGCACCAGGTAAAGTCCTAGGAAATAGAGGTGGCTGTGATTATGCTGACCACATCACACAGCCAGTACCCTATTCGGAAAACGGTCCTTTACTGCGGAAGGTTCAAAATGAACACCTGTGGCACGACGGGATGCCATGCCAGCCTTGTATAAATTACACGGACTAATGTGGATGTAGTGTCCGTGAAATGCAGGAGTGTGAGGCAATGAAGGAGCCGATTTGTGTAGTTAGATAAACTGATAGCTTTAGTACCACATATATTCTTTAAGAGAGACACGATAAAGGCCATTCGTAAAGGAAATAGTGAAGGAAGATACGAAATTGGTTGAAATAGGGCATGTAAGGGTGTGTGAGTTGTGAATTAAACAGCGTTGATCTGGCAAGGGAGGAGGTGTGTGAGCAAGAGTACGATATATGTTTAACCAGTGTCCTACTAGAAAAGTCGGCGTCTATACTTTTAGCCATTTGCATCTATGGACATGCCCGGTGTGCTGTGATATCGATTCATCAGTAAATAGCTGACGTATGTCGGTTCTTGCTCCCCATGACTGTCTATTTTCGTTTCCAAAACATTTTGCTTTTTGATGTTTTTTTTAAAATCAAGGTTTAGGGGAGTTGTCTGTTACGTCTAGGCCCAGGTGACTGTCAATAAACATGATATACAATACCCTCAAAGCCATGAAAAAGGGCCCCTTCGTTATGTACTCAGGACAAATGGTCAAAAAAAAAGCTTGCAGGACCAATGGTCACAACGGCCTGCAGGACAAATGGTCACAACGGCCTGCAGGACTAATGGTCACAACGGCCTGCAGGACAAATGGTCACAACGGCCTGCAGGACAATTGGTCACAGCGGCCTGCAGGACAAATGGTCAAAAAAGCCTGCAGGACAAATGGTCAAAAAACCCTGCAGGACAAATGGTCGAAAAAACCTGCATTACAAATGGTCATAACAGCCTACTTTTCCTGTGTTTTGTCTAGTCGACCGCCCAGCCTGTTTGACATATGTCGCCATCATTCTGGTGCCATTGGACAGCGGCTAATTCGACGTAACGCCCTTTCTCACTCTCAGACAGTGTTTATGTAACTGCAGCCGCCCCCAGTCTAAAGTGAGAGATCTAACACCAACAACGTCATGTACACAACTTCCCACACACGAGGAAACCACTCACCAGCACCAACAACTCAAGTTGCCAGGGTAGTCCCTCAGACATTCAGTCTGTTACAAGCACTGATTTAAAACCAGACATCGTCTCCCTGGCTGGGAAACCTATATGCCCGTGTCCGACCCTTGAGAATAATGGGTCATTAAGTATTGGAACTCAGAGTTACTGGGTTGGTTGGCCAGGCGGACACAAACCTCCTGCTTACAGATACTGGCTCAAACAGCTCCAGTTCCCGAATAGTTGATTTTAAGAAAACTTCGCCTTAAATGTATGAACCAAAATTTTGAAAAAATCTGGAGGGAAAAAACGCTGGCTGTACATTTGAGAGACCACTACGTAATGTTCACATGAGAGCAGAGGATACACTGTAGCCAACCTTGATTGTGGAGACGGCACATATTAATAAATTTAATAGAGATGTTGTCCAAAAAGCCAAATGTTTTATGCCTAAAGATTCAGGGCTGCCTGGCAAGATTTGTTGCCACGAACTGTGACAATGTAGAATATTTTTTTTCCGAATAAAAAAAAAAAGTAATCTTGACGAAGATATTATCACGGATTTCCAGCATAATTTGTTGCTTTTAAGAAGTGTTTAAAAAAAAATCGTCCTGTACCAGATCGAACCAATGATTCAGGCCACTTGGCCGACGTCCAACCACAGCATTGCCGGAACTATACTCGATGTTAAACCAATGACACTTTCACGGGTATTCAATGTCATTTGTAGTTGAACTGATCTGTAAATACTACTGCTTACCAAAGGGTAACTATATCACTGGCCTAGTATATTTTCCTCTAGTTGTATCTGTAGTTTATTTCCCTCTAGTTGTACGTGTACTTTATTTCCCCCTAGCTGTTTGTTTAGTTTATTTCCCTCTAGCTGTTTGTTTAGTTTATTTTCCTCTAGCTGTTTGTTTAGTTTATTTTCCTCTAGCTGTTTGTTTAGTTTATTTTCCTCTAGCTGTTTGTTTAGTTTATTTTCCTCTAGCTGTTTGTTTAGTTTATTTTCCTCTAGCTGTTTGTTTAGTTTATTTTCCTCTAGCTGTACGTGTATTTTTTCCCCCTCTATTTGTTTGTTTAGTATATTTTTCTATAGCTATTTAGTTTCTTTTCTCTAGCTGTTTGTTTAGTTTATTTCCCTTCAGCTGTTTGTTTAGTTTAGTTTCCTTTAGCTGTTTGTTTAGTTTTTTTTTCTGTATCGCCTGCGGATTCGAAGGTCGTGGCTTTAGGTCCAGACGAAGCCTGAGTTTCTTCCCTCCTCAAAAAAAAAAAAAAATCTCGGCTCCTAGGTGGACACAGTCTTAACTGGGCACCAGGTAAAGTCCTAGGAAATAGAGGTGGCTGTGATTATGCTGACCACATCACACAGCCAGTACCCTATTCGGAAAACGGTCCTTTACTGCGGAAGGTTCAAAATGAACACCTGTGGCACGACGGGATGCCATGCCAGCCTTGTATAAATTACACGGACTAATGTGGATGTAGTGTCCGTGAAATGCAGGAGTGTGAGGCAATGAAGGAGCCGATTTGTGTAGTTAGATAACTGATAGCTTTAGTACCACATATATTCTTTAAGAGAGACACGATAAAGGCCATTCGTAAAGGAAATAGTGAAGGAAGATACGAAATTGGTTGAAATAGGGCATGTAAGGGTGTGTGAGTTGTGAATTAAACAGCGTTGATCTGGCAAGGGAGGAGGTGTGTGAGCAAGAGTACGATATATGTTTAACCAGTGTCCTACTAGAAAAGTCGGCGTCTATACTTTTAGCCATTTGCATCTATGGACATGCCCGGTGTGCTGTGATATCGATTCATCAGTAAATAGCTGACGTATGTCGGTTCTTGCTCCCCATGACTGTCTATTTTCGTTTCCAAAACATTTTGCTTTTTGATGTTTTTTTTAAAATCAAGGTTTAGGGGAGTTGTCTGTTACGTCTAGGCCCAGGTGACTGTCAATAAACATGATATACAATACCCTCAAAGCCATGAAAAAGGGCCCCTTCGTTATGTACTCAGGACAAATGGTCAAAAAAAAAGCTTGCAGGACCAATGGTCACAACGGCCTGCAGGACAAATGGTCACAACGGCCTGCAGGACTAATGGTCACAACGGCCTGCAGGACAAATGGTCACAACGGCCTGCAGGACAATGGGTCACAGCGGCCTGCAGGACAAATGGTCAAAAAAGCCTGCAGGACAAATGGTCAAAAAACCCTGCAGGACAAATGGTCGAAAAAACCTGCATTACAAATGGTCATAACAGCCTACTTTTCCTGTGTTTTGGCTAGTCGACCGCCCAGCCTGTTTGACATATGTCGCCATCATTCTGGTGCCATTGGACAGCGGCTAATTCGACGTAACGCCCTTTCTCACTCTCAGACAGTGTTTATGTAACTGCAGCCGCCCCCAGTCTAAAGTGAGAGATCTAACACCAACAACGTCATGTACACAACTTTCCACACACGAGGAAACCACTCACCAGCACCAACAACTCAAGTTGCCAGGGTAGTCCCTCAGACATTCAGTTTGTTACAAGCACTGATTTAAAACCAGACATCGTCTCCCTGGCTGGGAAACCTATATGCCCGTGTCCGACCCTTGAGAATAATGGGTCATTAAGTATTGGAACTCAGAGTTACTGGGTTGGTTGGCCAGGCGGACACAAACCTCCCGTTTACAGATACTGGCTCAAACAGCTCCAGTTCCCGAATAGTTGATTTTAAGAAAACTTCGCCTTAAATGTATGAACCAAAATTTTGAAAAAATCTGGAGGGAAAAAACGCTGGCTGTACATTTGAGAGACCACTACGTAATGTTTACATGAGAGCAGGGGATACACTGTAGCCAACCTTGATTGTGGAGACGGCACATGTTAATAAATTTAATAGAGATGTTGTCCAAAAAGCAAAATGTTTTATGCCTAAAGATTCAGGGCTGCCTGGCAAGATTTGTTGCCACGATCTGTGACAATGTAGAATATTTTTTTTCCGAATAAAAAAAAAAGTAATCTTGACGAAGATATTATCACGGATTTCCAGCATAATTTGTTGCTTTTAAGAAGTGTTTAAAAAAAATCGTCCTGTACCAGATCGAACCAATGATTCAGGCCACTTGGCCGACGTCCAACCACTGCATTGCCGGAACTATACTCGATGTTAAACCAATGACACTTTCACGGGTATTCAATGTCATTTGTAGTTGAACTGATCTGTAAATACTACTGCTTACCAAAGGGTAACTATATCACTGGCCTAGTATGTTTTCCTCTAGTTGTATCTGTAGTTTATTTCCCTCTAGTTGTACGTGTACTTTATTTCCCCCTAGCTGTTTGTTTAGTTTATTTCCCTCTAGCTGTTTGTTTAGTTTTTTTTCCTCTAGCTGTTTGTTTAGTTTATTTTCCTTTAGCTGTTTGTTTAGTTTTTTTTTTCTCTATCTATTTGTTTAATTTATTTTCCTTTAGCTGTTTGTATAGTTTATTTCCCTCTAGCTGTTTGTATAGTTTATTTCCCTCTAGCTGTTTGTTGAGTTTATCTTATGAACTGTGCTTACCTCTTGCTTTGGCTTCATTGTTATTTATCTGTTATGGCTTTGTATCCAACTTTTTTATTTCTTGCAGTGGAAGGTTGTAATTCAGTCGAGCTAAGCTATACTCATGAATTTCCAATTACTGTAGAGCTGATTGGCTGGCAGCGACAAGGTCCGTTTTGTGAGTTGTTCGCCCTGCGCTAGTTTATCTGGCTCTTATTTGGGCTCGATAAACCGCCCACACGGTCATTTTGCTAGACAAAAACCCCTTTAATTCACCGCGTTTTAGCGGATGGGGCAAACAAGAACAAAACCATTACTTGTTTATCTTGTTATCGCTTTCCAGTCTATTAGTTTTTTTGCCCCAGGAAACACAATCCTGGCGCACTTCCAGACGACATGCCCAATTATGGTTTGCCCTGACGGAATTGAAAGTGGGGCTGCCCCCATAATGACAGGGGTTGGCTGTTGTTGCAGCTCGCTTGTGAAGACTGCTCACGCACACGTGAGGATTACTGCGTTAGTTCATATCAGGAATTCACATTTTCAGCCAAACATTTAGGAGATCTTGCAGAGACAGTTAGAGCATATCTGATTTCTTGATGTCGATATTCATTTCAAAGTTGATTGTTTGTAGACCAGAATCGCGTCGCCGCAATATAGATGAACAAGTGTACATGCTCGTAAAGACAACTGAAGCCTGGTACAGTCTACATTATGTTCTCTGTGTGTGGACTGCAGAACTGGAACCTCACCCTATGCGGGGGAAGAGTAATGCAACACGGCACTCACTGCGCCACCACACGATGACCACTGGATGTATGGGACATAGTTTATCTTGGTGTTAAGTCAACTGGCGTAGGAGATTGATGAGAGAGGAGAAGAAGAAGAATATGCTTATGATGCTGCTACAGATGATGATGAACAACAACAACAAAGGGGGTGATGATGATTATAAAGAAGAATTATAAAAAAAAAAAGAGAAGAAGAAGAAGAAGAAGAAGAAGAAGAAGAAGAAGAAGAAGGACAGAAAGAGAAGAAGAAAGAAGAGAAGAAGAAGAAAAGAAAAGAAAAAGAAGAAGAAGAAGAAGAAGAAAAAGAAGAAGAAGAAGAAGAAGAGAAGAAGAAGAAGAAGAAGAAGAAGAAGAAGAAGCAAAGAAGAAGAAGAAGAAGAAGAAGAAGAAGAAGAAGAAGAAGAAGACGGAAGAAAGAAGTAAGAAAGAAGAGAAGAAGAAGAAAGAAGAAGAAGAAGAAGAAGAAGAAGAAGAAGAAAAGAAGAAAAAGAGAAAAAGAAGAAGAAGAAGAAGAAAAAGCAAGAAGAAGAAGAAGAAAGAAGAAAGAAGAAGAAGAAGAAGAAGAAGAAAAGAAGAAGAAGAAGAAGAAGAAGAAGAAGAAGAAGAAGAAGAAGAAGAAGAAGAAGAAGAAGAAGAAGAAGAAGAAGAAGAAGAAGAAGAAAAAGAAGAAGAAAAAGAAAAAATTGATGATAATGATTTACTCTAACAAATAATACAACTAACCAAAATATTGGCAGCAGGAGGCACGGAATGCCTTTACTTTCAAAATCCGTCTGTTGCTGACTGGAAGACAACGAGAAAGCACAGATACATCCTGATCTGTAATCCATCGATTAGGTCTTTCCGTGAAGACAATCACATACAGTCTACAATTATGGTTGAATGTAGCAATCGCTTTGTGACTGTCAGTTCTGAGACAGATGTGTCTCCCGGACTATTCTGGATTTGTGTAGTATTTAACAGAATGAAGAGAAGTTTCTGTTATCTATCTTTGTCAACTGGAGCGAGAAATAAAGTTCTGGAGAACTATATTGAGCTATTTGTAATGGCTATAATGGACGGTCTACTGATATTAGAGTAAATTGAAGACCCAAAAATAGGATTTATTTTTTAAAAACAGGAAAATAATGATAACTTCATGGACAGAACCAAACATCTATGATGTGTCAGAAGAAACTTATTCGGGAATATAACTGATTACACGAAAACAAAAATAGACAGGTTCTTTTTCGGGAAGTTCATCAGAAGTGGGAAAACTCTAACTCGTAGTGACAGCAGCTAGATCTGCGGGACGTTCATTAGAAGTCGAAAAACTCTAACTCGTAGTCCTTCTTCTTTTTTCTTCGGCGTTCACCAGCTGTACACTCTTGCGGAAAGTTCTGGTTGATCGTCCACTACTGAACTGCAGTCCTGCTCCAGAACCTGAGTGTTGCGTGTGCATCCAGTTTTACAGATCTCATTCTCTTGAATACAGACTGTTTGGTTCCTTGCCTCTCCGGCATATGCACTCCGGACTTTCAAAGGAAGCTCTCCTAATTAGTCGACTCTTACGACATGCTTTTGGGGAGGCAGTGGGTCTATTCTTGTTTCCCCACAATGGGCCCGGAACCCACACGGGGGTAAGTCGTTAGTGACAGCAGAAGATCTGCTGGAAGTTCATCCGAAGTGGGAAACTCCAACTCGTAGTGACAGCAGCAGATATGCGGAGCAGAAAGCAGTGTGTAGACCTATATGAGGCTAAGCTTGTGGACTTATGGGAACTTAAAAAAACTCTACATCGACAACGGAGTGACAAAAGCCATTGCTGCCCATCTAGGAGTGCATCGCAATACCTGCGTCTCCACGTTACCCGCATGAGGAGGACATTGATTTGATTATATGATGAGGAAACGTGATAGGATGCTTGTGAAAAGACGTGACGACCACCACATACAAATATGGCTTTGGGATGTTGGTACCTAAGGAGAAAACCTTTTTCAGCCAAGTTTATGGCTGTGGTGAGCTGGTGTAATTTAAAACGCTAAGGGTGCGTCCCAGATTTTTATACATCTCGAACTGCTCATAAATAAACGTTCAGAGGCTGGGCCCGTACACCTGTGTATCGGTTATTTGATTTTATACAAAGACCTGTTATCTCTAACACCATTTGACCTCTTTTTATCGCATTATTGTGTCACTGGTGTAGTTGCGTATCCTTTACAGGCACGTTGGCTAGAACCAACCTCAGAAGCCTCAGGCTGTTGTGTGGTTTCTCTAAGGCAAATTTACGTCCCAGTCTTTTATTTGTGGTGTCACAACAGGACGGGTACATTGAGGTCCGCTAGAAGGTCGCATCCTTGGTCGAGCTCATTGCTTTCTCTCACCGGATCTCCAACTTATTCCCGTTTAATCGGTGGTTAATTGTTTAGAGTCGATATGTTCTTCTCTCCAGATTCTCCAACGAATGGAAATGATCCGAATGTTATAATCATGTCCTGATATTTGCTTGTGCCACAATGCTGTTGTGTAATCCTGAATGCAGAAATGGATGTCCAGTACAGTCTTAGTGCAGTTAAGTTTCCCCCCCCCGGTGTGTATTCAAATCCGTTTAGAAAACAAGAACACGACAGTAATACTCAGTCAGACCTGCTTGTAGATCCTTGATTTACAGCAACAACATATCTCTGTGTTACATGCGTACCTGGAGCTTACAGTAACGAACATATCTCTATGTTACATGTTTACAATGAGCTAGCAGTTACGACATATCTCTATAGTTAACATGATTACTTGAGCTACAGGTAACTACATATCTCTATGTGATACATGTTTATTGGAGCTTCAGTAACGACATATCTCTAACGGTACATTTTTACTTGTGTTGGGCACATAACGACATATACCTCTATGGTTACAGTTTAGTTAAGTTAGCCGTAACGACATATGTCTATGTTACATGCTTACTTGTGTTACAAAGATACGACATATCTCTATGTTTACATGATTACTTGAGGCCTACAGTGAACGACATATTTTCTATGTTACATGCTTACTGTTGTTTACAATAACGACCATATCTCTATGTTACATGATATACTTGAGCTATCAGTTAACGACACATGTCCCTATGTTACATGTTTACATGAGTTTACAGTTAAACGACATATCTCTAAATGTTACCATGTTTATTAGGAGCTTCGTATACGACATATCTCTATGTTACATGTTTTTACTGGAGGCTAACAGTACCGACATATCTCTATGTTACATGTGTTACTTGAGCTACAGTAACGACAATATCTCTATGTTACATGTTTACTGGAGCTACAGTAACGACATATCTCTATGTGTACATGTTTACATGAGTTTACAGTAACGACATATCTCTATGTTACATGTTTACTGGAGCTACAGTAACGACATATCTCTATGTTACATGTTTACATGAGTTACAGTAACGACATATCTCTATGTTACATGTTTACTGGAGCTACAGTAACGACATATCTCTATGTTACATGTTTACTGGAGCTACAGTAACGACATATCTCTATTTTACATGTTTACATGAGTTACAGTAACGACATATCTCTATGTTACATGTTTACTTGTGTTACAATAACGACATATCTCTACGTTACATTTTTACTTGTGTTGCAATAACGACATACTTCTATGTTACATGTTTATTTAAGTTACAGTAACGACATATGTCTATGTTACATGCTTACTTGTGTTACAATAACGACATATCTCTATGTTACATCTTTACTTGAGTTACAGTAACGACATATCTCTATGTTATATGTTTACTTGAGTTACAATATCGATATATCTCTTTTTTACGTTTACTTGAGTTACAACAACGACATATCTCTATGTTACATGTTTACTTGAGTTACAATAACGACATTTTCTGTTACATGTTTACTTGAGTTACAGTAACAATAAATCTTTATGTTACATGTTTGCGAAAAGAGAAACCGGTGTGGGTGGGATTGCATCACCTAATAAAACACTACGGGCCTGAACATACACGTAGAGTTTCCACGTTAATTCTGCAGGTGTACGGTACCAAGAGTGAGGTGACAACTGCTGCATCTCATGTAGGCGACAATGTGACAGGTTACTAAAATAGTGCAACCAATAAATCATAATATTTCTTGAAATATTAAAACTTATGACAGCTTCTTAATATTCTCTGGGTTAGCAGTGGCTATCCTAATGAACTGACAATCATATATGGCAACGCGCGAACCAAAAGGTTCTGCTCGCGTCTTAAGTTCACTTGTGTTTTGGTTTTGTTAAGTAATTTAATGACGAATCTGTTCCTTAAAGAGTATATTTACAAATGAATGCACAGGACGAGTTTTTTTCCCGTCAACTATTCACCGTCGTAGGGTAGTCCGTGTAAACTGGCGTTACCTGAGTAATTTAATCTAGACATGGTTTTTCTAATCTACGCCCTGTCGCCCCTTGTTTTTTGGTATTACTTACATCTTTAATCAATCAATCAGCCAGTCAGTCAATAAATCAATAAGGTTTCGTCTCCTCCCATGAAGACTGGCTTCAATGAATCTCTAACACTCATTGTCCCTTGTCGTACTGATACATATGTTACGAGTCTCTTCACGAAGGTTTTAACATACTGACTACTTCTGTCTCCCGTTCGCTTCAGCTCTGCTGTAACTATCCCGTTCTGCTGCCACTAGAGTTGAAGTTCCTGCCTGTTCTGTATCTGTTTGAGGGCCCCTGAATGCGTTACTTCTCATCAACTCCCCAGGCCAGTTATCGGCCAGCAGATGTCACTTGTAATTATCAAACGTGACTTGCGGATGCTATTTCTGTGGTCTGCGCCAGGACAATTGGCCATTACCTCTCACTAGGACGGACGTTCTTTCTGGTTACTGTTCACAGAAACTAGACCATTTCCGTTACTTACTGACACGACGCAGTATCACTCGATTTCCCCTTGTTTGAAAAGTGTCATCTTTCTTGATAATCTACTAGCACAGGATCGCGATCGTTTTTAGAGCTTTCCGACACGCCCTTTGTGTTCGTTTGATAAATGTCATAATTAAATGACACATACAGTTGTTAAGGTTCTGCTTCCTCCGTTTTCTCTTCAAGTTTCTTCTCTTTTTCTTTCAAACCCTTTCCCTCTCTTGTTCCTATTCCTTTCCTTCTTCTTAAACTGAACATTGGTTCTCAAACAGCCCAGTCAAGCCTCCCATTCGTCAGGTATATTCGTGTCTTCCTATATTATTTATGTACCTATCAATGTTCTTGCCACTGTGGATTTGGTCTCTCTCTCGGTCTGTCTAGCCTGCATGTGGATTCGGTCTCTCTCTCTTTCGGTGGTCTGTATAGCTTGCATGTGGATTCGGTCTTTCTCTCTCTCGGTCTGACTAGTTTGCATGTGCATTCGGTCTCTCGCTCTCTTGGTCTGTCTAGCTTGCGTGTGCATTCGGTCTCTCGCTCTATCCGTCTGTCTAGCTTGCATGTGGATTCGCTCTCTCTCTCTCTCTCTCTCTCTCTCTTGGTCTGCCTAGCATGCATGTGGATTCGCTCTCTCTCTCTCTCTCTCTCTCTCTCTCTCTCGGTCTGTCTAGCTTGCATGTGGATTCGCTCTCTCTCTCTCTCTCTCTCTCTCTCTCTCTCGGTCTGTCTAGCTTGCATGTGGATTCGCTCGCTCTCTCTCTCTCTCTCTCTATCTATCTATCTCTCGGTTTGTCTAGCTTGCATGTGCATTCGGTCTCTCGCTTTCTCCGTCTGTCTAGCTTGCGTGTGGATTCGCTCTCTCTCTCGGTCTGTCTAGCTTGCATGTGGATTCGCTCTCTCTCTCTCTCTCTCTCTCTCTCTCTCTCTCTCTCTCTATCGGTCTGTCTAGCTTGCATGTACATTCGGTCTCTCGCTCTCTCGGTCTGTCTAGCTTGCATGTGGATTCGTTCTCTCTCTCTCTCTCTCTCTCTCTCTCTCTCTCTCTCTCTCGGTCTGTCTAGCTTGCATGTACATTCGGTCTCTCGCTCTCTCGGTCTCTCTAGCTTGCATGTGGATTCGCTCTCTCTCTCTCTCTCTCTCTCTCTCTCTCGGTCTGTCTAGCTTACATGTGCATTCGGTCTCTCGCTTTCTCGGTCTGTCTAGCTTGCATGTGGATTCGCTCTCTCTCTCGGTCTGTCTAGCTTGCATGTGGATTCGCACTCCTTCTCTCTCTCGGTCTGTCTAGCTTGCATGTACATTCGGTCTCTCGCTCTCTCGGTCTGTCTAGCTTGCATGTGGATTCGCTCTCTCTCTCTCTCGCTCTCTCGGTCTGTCTAGCTTGCATGTGGATTCGCTCTCTCTCTCGCTCTCTCAGTCTGTCTAGCTTGCGTGTGAATTCGGTCTCTCTCTCTCTCGGTCTGTCTAGCTTGCATGTGGATTCGGTCTCTCGCTCTCTCGGTCTGTCTAGCTTGCGTGTTGATTCGGTCTCTCGCTCCCTCGGTATGTCTAGCTTGCATGTGGATTCGGTCTCTCGCTCTCTCGGTCTGCCTAGCTTGCATGTGGATTTGGTCTCTCGCTCTCTCGGTCTGTTTAGCTTGCATGTGGATTCGCTCTCTCCCTCTCTCGGTCTGTCTAGCTTGCATGTGCATTCGGTCTCTTGCTCTCTCGGTCTGTCTAGCTTGCATGTGAATTCGGTCTCTCGCTCTCTCGGTCTGTCTAGCTTGCATGTGGATTCGGTCTCTCTCTCTCTCTTTCTCTCGGTCTGTCTAGCTTGCATGTGGATTCGGTCTCTCGCTCTCTCGGTCTGTCTAGCTTGCATGTGGATTCGGTCTCTCGCCCTCTCGGTCTGTCTAGCTTGCTTGTGGATTCGGTCTCTCTCTCTCTCGCTCTCTCGGTCTGTCTAGCTTGCATGTGGATTCGCTCTCTCTCTCGCTCTCTCAGTCTGTCTAGCTTGCGTGTGAATTCGGTCTCTCTCTCTCTCTCGGTCTGTCTAGCTTGCATGTTGGATTCGGGTCTCTCGCTCTCCTCGGTCTGTCTAGCGTGCATGTTGATTCGGGTCTCTCGCTCCCTCGGTATGTTCTAGGCTTGCATGTGGATTCGGTCTCTCGCTCTCTCGGTCTGCCTAGCTTGCATGTGGATTTGGTCTCTCGCTCTCTCGGTCTGTTTAGCTTGCATGTGGATTCGGTCTCTCTCTCTCTCTCTCTCTCTCTCTAGGTCTGTCTAGCTTGCATGTGGATTCGCTCTCTCGCTGTCTCGGTCTGTCTAGCTTGCATGTGGATTCGCTCTCTCGCTCTCTCGCTCTCTTGCTCTCTCGCTCTCTCGGTCTGTCTAGCTTGCATGTGAATTCGCTCTCTCGCTCTCTCGGTCTTTCTAGCTTGCATGTGAATTCGGGCTCTCGCTCTCTCGGTCTGTCTAGCTTGCATGTGGATTCGGTCTCTCTCTCTCTCCGTCTGTCTAGCTTGCATGTGGATTCATAAGCAACATTTTAACATTGATACTGTTAACAGGCTTTTACTCTGATTGTTTCCTGCTAATTGGTGTCTTTTCTTTTGATTACCTGAAATTTAACTTGAAACTGCGCAAGCAAAAGGATTATGGGACTAGCTTTAAGCTTTCTTTGTTGAGAAATCGTGAAACATTGGAGGGGGTGGGGGCGGAGGCTAAGGCTCTTTACTGAAAGTATGTACCACCTTTTATGGCAGAGTGTGGTGGAAAGAGAGGATAAGTGTACCACCTTTTAAGGCAGTGTGTGGCGGAAAGAGAGGATCAGTGTACCACTTTTTAGGGCAGAGTGTTGTGGAAAGAGAGGATAAGTGTACCACTTTTTAGGGCAGAGTGTTGTGGAAAGAGAAGATAAGTGTACCAGCTTTTAGGGCAGAGTGTGGTGGAAAGAGAGGATAAGTGTACCAGCTTTTAGGGCAGAGTGTTGTGGAAAGAGAGGATAAGTGTACCACTTTTTAGGGCAGAGTGTTGTGGAAAGAGAGGATAAGTGTACCAGCTTTTAGGACAGAGTGTGGTGGAAAGAGAAGATAAGTGTACCAGCTTTTAGGGCAGAGTGTGGTGGAAAGAGAAGATAAGTGTACCAGCTTTTAGGGCAGAGTGTTGTGGAAAGAGAGGATAAGTGTACCACTTTTTAGGGCAGAGTGTTGTGGAAAGAGAGGATAAGTGTACCAGCTTTTAGGGCAGAGTGTGGTGGAAAGAGAGGATAAGTGTACCAGCTTTTAGGGCAGAGTGTTGTGGAAAGAGAGGATAAGTGTACCAGCTTTTAGGGCAGAGTGTTGTGGAAAGAGAGGATAAGTGTACCAGCTTTTAGGGCAGTGTGTTGTGGAAAGAGAGGATAAGTGTACCAGCTTTTAGGGCAGAGTGTTGTGGAAAGAGAGGATAAGTGTACCACCTTTTAGGGCAGTGTGTGGTGGAAAGAGAAGGTAAGTGTACCACCTTTTAGGGCAGAGTGTGGTTAAAAGAGAAGATAAGTGTACCAGATTTTAGGGCAGTGTGTGGCGGAAAGAGAAGATAAGTGTACCAGCTTTTAGGGCAGAGTGTGGCGGAAAGAAGAGATGAGATGGTTGGGAAGGGGGAGGAGGGTGAAGGATTGGTCATGTAAGTGTGATGATCTGGGGCAGATGATTAATGCAATCTACTGCCTGCTCATGTTAGCATTTTATTTTGCCCCAAATAGAACCCCTCCCCCCCCCCTTCTCCCACCCCCACCCCCAAAAAATACATTTATAATCCTACTGAGTATTCGATTCTCGAGTTGGAGCCAAAGTGCTGAAACGCTCAACCAGGCATGTCACTGTGTAATGATAGACTAGGTAATCTGGTAATCTTAGTTTCAGCTTCATAGCAAACTGATCACCGCGTAGTTTCTCCGCTTCTGTGCCAATGAAAACTACAGTGTTTGTCCATCACTGTCCTTGTAGCAACATTGACACTGCAGTCTCAGCATATCCACTAACACACGCGCGCGTTAAAAGCACAAGTCAGCTGTCAGACGTGCTATCACAAACGGACCGACATTAGAAGTGCAGTTCATTATTTACAAAAGTAGCAGCCACAAACAGATCAGCATCTGCACACGCGGTCAATTTTAATCACGTAAGAAAACTACAAATTCTGTGGCAACAGGCCACGCGTTATTTTCCGAATCTACAATTGCAAGCAGCATGTTCGTCACAGTCGGAAAAAACCCATTCTAAAGGAAACCTATAGCTCACAGTGTCACGGCATGCTATCAAATGAGTAGCTTGGTGACAAAACTATATCCTTTCAGTCTACAAAGAAAGGACACTGCAACGGCCACCGTCTGTCAACAGCAACAATTTGCCACGACTAAAAACAATGGCACTGCCTATAATCCATTTTGCTGATACTTTACTTTACTTAGTCGCTTCTCTTCTACCTTGGGGTGTAGAGGTTTGCCAGAGAGATCGCCAGACGTCTCTATCAGCAGTTTTCTTTCTGACTTTGTTCCATTCCTGTCCTCTGTCAGTTAGGGACTGTCGGATGTTGTCTTCCCAGCGCACCCTGGGTCGTCCCGGAGGTCTGGTTCCCTGGTTCTTAGCCTCCCATGCTTGCCATGGTGGCCGATTTTCTCCCATTCTGCATACATGTCCAAACCATCGTAACTGTGACTGATCTACTCAGTTTAGTAAGGGCTGGGTATCAAGATCTTGACGTATTGTCTGATTGCGGACTTTGTCCCTTCTTGTCACTTGGACCACCTTTCTCAGGTATCTCATTTCCGAGGCCTGCAGCTGGCTTCTGTGAGCTGTCATTGCCCATGACTCACATCCATAGGTCAGGACTGGTACATAGGTAGAGCGGTAAACAGCCATTTTCGTCCTCTTGCCAATTTCTCTTTTGCTAAGAAACCCTCGGTTTATGGCCTGGAAGAGTCTCCCAGCAACTGCTTTTCGTGTAGTTAGCTCAGTCCTAATGCCTCCATTTTGGTCTAATACAACTCCAAGGTATTTGAACTGGTTAACCTGCTCCAACGCATACTGACCCATCATGATCTGGTGTTTCTTCTCCTCTTTTGAGATCACCATGGTTTTAGTTTTGGAGACACTGATGGTCATCCCTTTCTTTTCAAGCTCTTCCTTCCAGACAAGTAAGTTGGACTGAAGGTGTGCCTCTGATTTAGCTATCAGGGCCACATCGTCTGCAAAAGCCAGCTCTGATATACAGATTGGTCTCATCTTCCAGTACCCTACAGAGTACTTCTTTGTCTTCTCCTTACAGGTCTTGATGACATCATCCATCATAAGAATGAAGAGATAAGGTGAGAGAATATCACCTTGTCTAACACCGCTGGTGGTCTTTAATTCTTCTGACTTTTGGTCTGCTGTTCTTACATAATTTCTGCACTTTTTGTAGAAACTCTGTATTGCACTGATCAGGGGTGCTGGGATGTTTTTCCCTGCCAAGCAGTCCCAGAGCTTGTTCCAGGGTACCTTGTCAAATGCCTTTTCCAGATCCAAAAAACATAAGTGCATCTCACTCTTATATTCCAGGGCTTTTTCACTCATCTGTCTCAGTGTGAAGATAAGGTCTTGAGTACTTCGGTTTGCTCTGAAGCCGCATTGGGCCTCGTCCAGCTGTGGCTCTACCAGACTTCTAAGTCTCTGCTCAAGAATTCTAGAGTAACTTTTACCGGGAACGCTGAGGAGGGATATGCCTCGGTGGTTTTCACATCATTTTGCTGATAACCGGAATATATTAGATGATTTACACCTCAGTTAAAAAAAAATTACATTTAGGGTATTCATTATTTAGGGAGACGAACAGAGAAATACCAGACAGGCATTTAAGTGTGAGAAATATGGACCGAGGCAACTAGGACGTCCAACAGAAACTCTAAAGCGAATGTTGACGAGAAAAGCCAAAGTTTCTGGACTGCATCCCACCCATAATATTGCAGTGATTGCACTTGATAGAAGAGAATGGACAGAGTGCTAGCCCTATGTGAGATATCATGGCATAACAGGACAACGAATGAATGAACTTGGTATTTGAATAATTGATTATTGATCAAACAGGACTAAAGTCTCTCTAGTGGAAAGTTAGACTAAACGGAAACAGTTGAGAGAGTATGAGAATCAGATCTTACTGAGGAATTGCTTGTTATAAATACACGAGTGTAAGAATAATATTTAAGGAATAAAACGGGTTTGTATGTTCTCTTGGTTAGTGTACTCAGGCAGGTAGAACGAGTGAAGGATCATGAGACAAGGGAAACTCATGGTCTCTGTAATACTGCAAAGTCTTTGTGTTATGTAGAAGAGGAGCTCCATCCCTGGTCATTAATTGGTCTCGGAAACAAATTGAGAGGCAACAGTTACGAGTTATGAGTCCTTGTTACTTGGCGTAGATGCAGGCGCCACGGGTTGTCTCCGGCGGATTGGGATATTTTCGAATTTTCAAGGTGGGCATTTCCGGTCAATAAGGCGTTGATCCGCCACCGCCTGTGTGCTTCATTCAGTGTGTGTTTGGAGCTAGGACAAAAAGCTAAATCGCAGGCTGCTAATACCAGTGTACCAGTCAATAAAAAAGGTCATAACTTCAAGCTTCGACTTTTCACATGGAATATCAGGACCATGTATCCCGAGTTTTCCACTGACCTGGGAAACATAAGTGACGTGGAAAAAGTGGCTACTATTGATGCCGAACCTAATATACCTGACATAAAAAATACTGGCTTACAGGAAACAAGCCTCACAGAGGATAGAACTATCAGGATGGAGTCGACACTAGAGCTTGAATCGATATTCGAGTTATGAAGAATCCTCACCCTCAAGGACTGCACGTTATGCCAGGTTGGTGTAACTACTCCTGTTGCCACAATTGTAAGTTCTTTCGAGGCTCAGTACCTGACTGACTCTATTACCCCACCAGGGCATCACGGATAAGCAACCAGTGACACAAAATACCACCATTAAGATGAAGATCAATCGTGGAGAGGTTTCAGAAACCCCGTTCAAGTTTTTAGTTATTCTAGGACCCCCGGCAACAACCAGGACGGGGCATAATAACAATTCATCCTACATGCGGGACGGAGATTAACTCAGAATGTTCAAAACTTTAAGTTGCAGCTCCATAAATGCTTCGTTCTCACCTTCAGCAGCCACAGCAGAGATCCAATACTAGTGGTGCCATTAGTAATTTGATTATATGTCCGTCTTTGCCCATCCTCTGAGTGTTGATTGTTGACCAAACTCCCTGGTCACTTCACGCAGTCACTTCTCTGCAGACGGTGATGTTTAATTTGCTCTTCTGCATGGTCACCAAAGAGCAAAGATCCTGTCTATGTTGCTTTGTGCACATTTCGACCCAGTGGCACAGTACCAGATAATCTGTGATGCTTGTAACTCTACAAAGAATATACCCGTTGCAACCTTTTGTCTGCCTACTTCTCTGACCGTGTTGTCTGACTGCGACATCCGCGATTTTCTTCTTATTAGCTTGAATATCCCCCCCTCCTCCCCCCCCCCGTTCCCTTCCGACAAGGGACTAGCTTTTCTAAGACATAAATTAACACTAACAAGAGATGTGGAATGACAAATATTGAGGGAAGCATAATTAGCAGTCACACACACAAAAAAGCATTAATTAAACAGATAAGAACAGACATTTAAAAATACATACATACATATCACCCGCTTCCACTCATCTCTCCAGTTGGCCTTCTCTTTCCAGTTGGTGACACCAAGTGTTAGCAGGTCTGTTTGGACATTATCTCTCCGTCGTCTTCTTGAATAACGGCTATTCAGGGCCCTTGCGTATACATTTTTCACCACTCTGTCATCCGGCATTCTCTCAATATGCTCCGGCCGTTTCAGTCTATTTGCCCTTAGAATGCCAGTGATCAATAGTAAATTAAACAAGCTTTGCTTTATGTCACCCGTCCCACTTGACACATTGCATCAATATGTCACCCGTCCCACTTGACACATTCCATCAATATGTCACCCGTCCCACTTGACACATTGCATCAATATGTCACCCGTCCCACTTGACACATTGCATCAATATGTCACCCGTCACACTTGACACATTCCATCAATATGTCACCTGTCACACTTGACACATTCCATCAATATGTCACCTGTCACACTTGACACATTCCATCAATATGTCACCTGTCACACTTGACACATTGCATCAATATGTCACACGTCACACTTGACACATTCCATCAATATGTCACCCGTCCCACTTGACACATTGCATCAATATGTCACCCGTCCCACTTGACACATTGCATCAATATGTCACCCGTCACACTTGACACATTCCATCAATATGTCACCTGTCACACTTGACACATTCCATCAATATGTCACCTGTCACACTTGACACATTCCATCAATATGTCACCTGTCACACTTGACACATTGCATCAATATGTCACACGTCACACTTGACACATTGCATCAATATGTCACCCATCACACTTGACACATTCAATCAATAAGTCACCCGTCACACAGACACATTCCATCAATATGTCACCCATCACACTTGACACATTCCATCAATATGTCACCTGTC
The DNA here is from genome assembly GCA_905116865.2 of Candidula unifasciata. Classification (NCBI taxonomy): domain Eukaryota; kingdom Metazoa; phylum Mollusca; class Gastropoda; order Stylommatophora; family Geomitridae; genus Candidula; species Candidula unifasciata. The sequence continues at coordinate 38,044 of CAJHNH020003966.1, forward strand.
ACACTTGACACATTCAATCAATATGTCACCTGTCACACTTGACACATTCCATTAATATGTCACCCGTCACACTTGACACATTCAATCAATAAGTCACCCGTCACACAGACACATTCCGTCAATATGTCACCCGTCACACTTGACACATTCCATCAATATGTCACCCGTCACACTTCACACATTCCAGCAATATGACACCCGTCATACTTGACACATTCCAGCAATAGGTCACGTGTCACACTTGACACCCTGTCTCCAGTTCTTTACTTTCACTGATCAGGTTTCATTTTGTTCTTTCGCTTTCTGTCTCCTCTATAAAAGCGATGCATGCTTTATGTTTGTTCTTCAGTTACTGCGTCCCAACGTCAGTCAGTCATGTTTGTTCTTCAGTTACTGCGTCCCAACGTCAGTCAGTCATGTTTGTTCTTCAGTTACTGCGTCCCAACGTCAGTCAGTCAGTCATGTTTGTTCTTCAGTTACTGCGTCCCAAAGTAAGTCAGTCAGTCATGTTTGTTCTTTAGTTACTGCGTCCCAACGTCAGTCAGTCATGTTTGTTCTTCAGTTACTGAGTCCCAAAGTAAGTCAGTCAGTCATGGTTGTTCTTTAGTTACTGCGTCCCAACGTCAGTCAGTCAGTCATGTTTGTTCATTAAACTATTCAGAGCAATCTAGTTAAGTATTAAATAGTTCACTTGTGTGTGCTTTGTGTGTGTGTGAGGGCTAATCGCCGCACCATCTTCTGTTAGTTTATTGTAAATGGTTTTGTGAAGCTGACATAGACTTCATAGTTTTATCACTTTTTAAATATGTTCTCTTCTGCATCTTTTGCAATTTTTATTTTAGTTATTTTTAAAGACAATTTAAGGATGATAATGGCGGCAGAGATGAGAATAGAAATTATTGCATTTGTGTACTGCTGGCTAAATCAAGGCTCACATCTTCCTCTATCTTTTAATCTATACTAGTCCATGTGTGAATGGGGGAAAAGGAATTGGGGGGGGGGGGGGGGGCAGGGAGGTGGCTAGGTTTGTATTGAAATATTGCCCGGTGATTGTTTGCACTCTTGAATGCCAGGAAAAAAACATTATTATCAGACCTTTTTTCAGAGAAATCTAATTAAGGTGTTGTGTGGGTGCAACGTGTGGGTGCAACGTGGGATGCAATGTGTGTTTGTCCTTGAGTTAGCAGCTTCTGTCAATGTAGATATGAAATATCACAGGTAAATAGGATTCAGTGAAGGGCAGATATTTGATACGGTTATTTCTGAGATAAAAGTTCCTGTTGCCATGCGTGAATGATTATATTTCACCGCTAGGTTATCTGTCAACATCCTACGCTAGCAGATGGAATTCTATATTCTCAGTCAATGAACTTGCTGCACATGAGAGCGTCATCTCTCTCTCTCTCTCACTCTCTCTCTCTCTGTCTCTCTGTCTCTCTCTCTCTCTGTGTGTGTGTGTGTGTGTGTGTGTGTGTGTGTGTGTGTGTGTGCGAGCGATGTGTCTGGTTGCTTTACACTAGGCCTGTTTAATTTTGAAAGGTTTAGTTCAAGCGCGAGTTGTACTTATGAGAATGTCAGACCAAAAAAAAAAGAAAGTAAAGGACACTCTTTTACTCCTTCTGACGTATTAGGCACGTAGGGCTAGAACTACATTTTGTAAACCAGTCTGGTTAACGTCACACCGGCCGCCTTTGTTTCCTATGACTTTACCTGGCACCCATATAAGGCTGGATCTACGTGGGAGCTTAGATCATTTTTACGGTGTAATTTGCGAGTTCAAGTGATAAATAAAAGTTAGAATATGAAGAAACGCAATTTCAGTGGCTGAGCTTTGATGTGCAATGTAGCGGTCGTCCATGTCTTAATTCAGGCAAACATTGAATACAGCAGGAGATTGAGCTGATCCCCGCCAGGAAGCGGCCAATAGAAGGCAGAATTAGAATTATGTAAAATATAAACCGAGTTTCATGGGTAAAAGTAAACCAGTGCCAATTTCACTTTGAGTAACAACAACTACTTTTTTTTAGTACTAATATTGCCACTACTACTGCTGCTACTACGACCAACACCACTACTGCTGCTGTTGATGCTACTAATACTATTACTATGAATACAACTACGTCTTAATTGCTTAGTTTTTGCATTCAATCTTTTCTTTATAAAGAAGCAGCCAGACATACATTAACCCAGACATACATTAACCCAGATATACATTACCCAGACATACATTAACCAAGATATACATTACCCAGACATACATTAACCCAGACATTCATTAACCCAGACATCTAGGACCTACTACACCAGACATACATTAACCCAGACATCTAAGACCGGCTACACCAGACATACATTAACCCAGACATCAAAGACCGGCTACACCAGACATACATTAACCCAGACATACATTAACCCAGTCATGCATTAACCCAGTCATACATTAACCAAGTCATGCATTAACCTAGACATACATTAACCTAGTCATGCATTAAACCAGTCATACATTAACCCAGACATACATTAATCCAGACATACATTAACTCAGACATACATTAACCCAGACATATATTAACCCAGACATCCAAGACCGACTCCAGCAGATACCAGACATACATAAACCCAGACATACATTAACCCAGACATACATTAACCCAGACATACAATAACCCAGTTATGCATTAACCCAAACATACATTAACCCAGAAATACTTTAACCCCGACATACATTAACCCAGACATACATTAACCCAGACATACAATATCCAAGACATACATTAACCCAGACATACATTAACCCAGCCATGCATTAAACCAGACATACATTGGCCCAGACATACATTAACCCAGACATACATAAACCCAGACACACATTAACCCAGACATACATTAACCCAGACATACATTAACCCAGACATACATTAACCTAGACATACATTAACCCAGTCATGCATTAACCCAAATATACATTACCCAGAAATACTTTAACCCCGACATACATTAACCCTGACATACAGTAACCCAGACATACAATAACCCAGACATACAATATCCAAGACATACATTAACCCAGACATACATTAACCCAGCCATGCATTAAACCAGACATACATTAACCCAGACATACAATATCCAAGACATACATTAACCCAAACATACATTAACCCAGCCATGCATTAAACCAGACATACATTAACCCAGACATACATTAACACAGTCTTGCATTAACCCAGACATACATTGACCCAGTCATGCATTAAACCAGACATACATTAACCCAGACATACATTACCCCGAACATACATTAACCCAGACATACATTAACCCAGACACACATTAACCCATACATATAATAACCCAGACATACAATAACCCAGACATACAATAACCCAGACATACAATAACCCAGACATACAATAACCCAGGCATACATTAACCCAGACATACAGTAACCCAGACATACAATAACCCAGACATACAATAACCTAGACATACAATAACCCAAACATACAATAACCCAGACATACAATAACCCAGTCATGCATTACCCAGACATACATTAACCCAGACATACATTAACTAAGACCGGCTCCAGCAGACATCAGACATACCACAGTTGTACCACGGACAGCTCCAGTAGTACCACGGACAGCTCCAGTAGAACCACGGACAGCTCCAGTAGAACCACGGACAGCTCCAGTAGTACCACGGACAGCTCCAGTAGTACCACAGACAGCTTTAGTAGTACACAAACAGCTCCAGTAGAACCACGGACAGCTCCAGTAGTACCACGGACAGCTCCAGTAGTACCACGGACAGCTCCAGTAGAACCACGGACAGCTCCAGTAGAACCACGGACAGCTCCAGTAGTACCACAGACAGCTCTAGTAGTACCACATACAGCTTTAGTAGTACACAAACAGCTCCAGTAGAACCACGGACAGCTCCAGTAGTACCACGGACAGCTCCAGTAGTACCACAGACAGCTCTAGTAGTACCACATACAGCTTTAGTAGTACACAAACAGCTCCAGTAGTACCACAGACAGCTTTAGTAGTACCACGGACAGCTCCAGTAGTACCACAGACAGCTTTAGTAGTACCTAAGAAAGCTCCAGTAGTGGTGCTGGTGTGAGTTGTTGAAATTCAGCATGCAAACGGTTAATTATCATGTCCGTGTTAAAATGTTTAAAATATATATGTATACACACACACACACACAAACACATATATATATATATATATGTGTGTGTGTGTATATATATATATATATATATATATATATATATATATATATTGTGTATAGTTTTCATTTTGCCTTTTTTGAAGTATATATAGGGATGGGGGGGGGGGGGGGGAGGATGTTACCGACTTAAAGCAAACAGTCAAGACGCTTACAGTTAACTGATAAACAGGAACTTCAAAACATCAGGTTGCATGCGTGTCAAATGCGTTTCATTATTAGTCAACCACGGATTAAAGAAAATCGCCGCTTGACGAAAACAGCAGCACCTGTAAATTATAAAATCATAAGGAAATTGGAAATCTAAAGTCGTCAAAAGTTCTTTGTTGATCCGTACGCAAGTTGTCAATATATTTGTGTGTAATGGCGCGGGTTTTGAAACGCACTGTACAAGCCTGTTTGAGAGGATTTCTAACCAAGCAGCAATCGAGACAACGAAGATATCGCATAAATTTAGATGAACGACTAAAGACAACCACTGCCTCCCCAAAAGCATGTCGTAAGAGTCGACAAATTAGGGAGCTTCTTCTAAAGTCGGAGTGCATCTGCCGGAGAGGCAAGGAACATACATTCTGTATTCAAGAGAATAAGATCTGTAAAACTAATGCACACGCAACACTCAGGTTTTGGAGCAGGACTGCAGTTCAGTAGTGGACGAGCAACCAGAACCTTCTGCCAGAGTGTACAGCTGGTGAACGCGAAGAAGAAGAAGAAGAAGAAGAAGAAGAAGAAGAAGAAGAAGAAGAAGAAGAAGAAGAAGAAGAAGAAGAAGAAGAAGAAGAAGAAGAAGAAGAAGAAGAAGAAGAAGAAGAAGAAGAAGAAGAAGAAGAAAGAAAGAAGAAGAAGAAGAAGAAGAAGAAGAAGAAGAAGAAGAAGAAGAAGAAGAAGAAGAAGAAGAAGAAGAAGAAGAAGAAGAAGAAGAAGAAGAAGAAGAAGAAGAAGAAGAAGAAGAAGAAGAAGAAGAAGAGGAAGAAGAAGAAGAAGACAACTAATCGGACGGCAACAGCTCCAGTGTGTGTTGCCATAAGAGTGAATTCAATGTTCCAGGGTCTATTTTCACTTTGTCCACAAAGCATGGCCATGTATAATCTCAACCCACGTGCTTTCTAATCGCCATTTTGAGACACCACACCTGCGCAGGTCACGTGTCATGTGGACAGTAAAAACGCAGGATTTATGAGATTTGAAGTGATCTGTCTGTTGGGGATTCATCAGATTTAATTTCTCAGTTGTCCTAGTGAGTAGGTGGCGTGGCGATTGATATTAAATTTCATTAACTATATATCCCTACACAGGATGTTTGTAAAGTTTTGCTACACTTAGTATACGGAACAAATTTGAAAAACCCAAGTACATGACGTCATTGACAAATGTGCTTTAAACAGTAATTATATTTGTTACTACAGTCACTGCTGTGGAAGGTGGAAAGTACCAGTAGAATATTCATATCATTCACTGCATATTGCATTGCGTTTGACTATGGGGCACGTCTTTGATGACGTAATGTACTCTATTTTTCCCATTTGTTAAACACAAAGTATAGTAAGACTTTACAGAAATTCCATTTTTACACACACACACCACATACACACACACAAACACACACACACACACACATATATATATATATATATATATATATATATATATATATATATATATATATATATATATATATATATATGCACACACACACACAAAGAGAATAAAACCTTGTTAACACGAATTCCTTAGGGCTGAAACATTAGAAGTTCGTGCTAACCAGCGACTAATAATAATAACACATTCTCGCCGGGACAAAATCTTGTTGTTGTTAACCGACTGTTCATCTTAAGTAATTTCGCTTCAAGTTCCTTATCGCTATGTCACCCCTAACCACGAGTATTGGCTGTCTTTTGCAACAGTTTAACATGATCTCATTTCTCCTCTTTCTGCTCATTACCCTTCTTGCCTTATCATTGTTCTTCCTGCTCCCAAACCTTTTCCTTCGACTACTGCTACTACTACTACTACTACTACTACTACTACTACTACTACTACTACTACTACTACTACTGCTACTACTACTACTACTACTACTACTACTACAGCTGCTGCTGCTAACACTGCTGCTGCTTCTACTACTGCTGCCGCTAATGCTACTACACTACTACTAGCAGAACTGCTACTACCTCCTGCAATACCATACTATTGCTGCTGCAGCCACAACAACAACTACTATTACTACTATTACTATTACTACTACCACTGCTGCAAAAACAACATTAACAACTGCTACTACTATCACCAACAACACTACCACTACTAGCACCACTACTACTACTGCTACTTCAATTAAAAGCATCAACTACCGTGACCACCACTACCTCAAGTCAGCGGATTGTAGGGTCTTTTAAAGGAAGAACCGTCAGAGGGATTGTCAGTGCACATCACGTGGGTAAATGTGCACCATCAAGTGGTAGGGTGTTTTAAAGGAAGAATCGCCTGAGGATTGTCAGTGCACATCACGTTGTTGTATGTGCACCATCAGGTAGTAGGGTCTTTTAAAGGAAGAATCGTCTGAGGATTTTCAGTGCACATCACGTGGGTGTATGTGCACCATCGGGTGTGAGTCGCCGTGTACACAGTTTGCTGTAGTGTATTGTCCATGACTGGAGAGACTGTCGATGTGAATGGATGTGACAGGAGCTGGTAGGCAAACAGTGATTCGTTGATTACTAATTCAACTTCATGACAGTGTGTTCGTCCATGATAAAGAGACTGATTGCACTGTAAGATCATACTTGGCCTGGTGTATTTTGTTACAGTACTCTTGCACAATGCTAGTGGTTACGATAGGACATGTCATATGCGCCTGATATATTCTGTGTGTTACGATGTTGCATTTACGTGCTTATAGTGATGTTTCTATTGTCGTTGGCCTCTTTTAGCTGTTCTATAGTAACCCAATAGTCGTATTGTTGTCTGATGGAGAAAGAGCTCTTGTGTGTGATAGAAGCAAGTCATACACCCTAGGCGCTTGGTCGGATTCGTTACCCTCTAAAAACGCATTTAAGATCCCCTCTTCCCCCCCCCCCCATATATTCCAAAATGGGGCCCTGGGGCCGACACAAGGATCACTGCAATTATTATTTATATATTAATGCCCAAACAAACAAACAAAACGTTTTAGTGAAATAACTGGTCCAGTGCAATACTGGCCATCACATTCATGGCTTCTCGCCTGGTTGTGAACAAGTAAGCCTAATGCCAGTATGTCACATTGACATGAAAGTACGGTCTTTTACCCGCAGTTGCGCTCTGACCGGAAATGGAGACACGTGTAAGAGTTGTTCAAAAGAAAGATAACAACCCCTTTCATCAGGAAGCAGTTATCACAGGGGTCTGTAATTATCTCCCCATGCCTGTTTCCTTGAGCTGACATTGCCTGTGATTGTCTGCTTTCTTGGTGTGCGACATGTCACGAGACGTCTTCAGACATCACAGTAGAGTCACCGAAGCAGAAATAAATCACCTCTGTTGAAATTAGTAAGCATGCATTCTCCTAAATCTGTAATCTGTTGCCAAGGATACAGGTAATCTCTATTCTCTCAACAGTTGTTTCAGCCATGAAATGGGCACGATCCAACGTTATATTTTTTAAAAAAACATACAACCTCACACGACCGATTATCTTTACTTTGACAATTTTTTCTTATCTTTGAAGACATAAATTGTCCGTGGAGTTCATGACAGCATAATTCAGACAGCAGTTTTCTCCCGACAACTTTTACTGCGCCGTCCTTTAACCCACAAAGCTAAAAGTCCACGCCACGAATCACATTCATGAAAAATACCATCATATTTATATCTTTTGTCATTATCACCCTCTTCTTTTATCGCTTCTCTCAATCCTCACTCGCTTCTTCTTCTATACGTCTTCTTCCTATTTACTCCTTCAATCTCTTTCACCGTATTATCCTCCTCCTCTCATCATTACTACCGTCATTATCTTGTTCTTCCTCTTCTTCTGTTTTCTTCTTCTTCTTCTTCTTCTTCTTCTTCTTCTTCTTCTTTATCTTCTTCTTCTTCTTCTTCTTCTTCTTCTTCTTCTTCTTCTTCTTCTTCTTCTTCTTCTTCTTCTTCTTCTTCTTCTTCTTCTTCTTCTTCTTCTTCTTCTTCTTCTTCTTCTTCTTCTTCTTCTTCCTTCTTCTTCTTTCTTCTTCTTCTTCTTCTTTCTTTTTCTTCTTCTTCCTTCTTCTTTTTACTGGGTGTTTTTTTCTTTTTCTTTTTCTTCTTCTTCTTCTTCTTCTTCTTCTTTTTCTTCTTTTTCTTCTTCTTCTTCTTCTTCTTCTTCTGCTGCTGCTGCTGCTGCTTCTGCTCACCCACCTCCTTCTTCGTTATCGTCGTCTTTAATGTCGTTATCCTCTCTTCTTCTTTTACGATCACAAACTTTATTATTGCACTACCTGGCGAGCACGAGAGACGAACTTTTAATGATCTCACCTTAGTTCCTTACAGCGCTTTCTTTATAAAATCAGTATACACTTTGGTGAGAAAGCCACTATCTAGCACTTGATGTCATGGAGACGTTCTCTTGATGCCGTGCAACACTACCATCCATTTTGTTTGTAGAAAGAGCGAGTTGATTCCTGGGAAAGGATTACAATTTCGGTGACCTATTTTTCTTCTCCACTGTCGTTACACTTCCGGTTTGTTTGAAGTAAAACATGATTGTATTTCCGCACAAAACGGAAGCGGAAGTACTGCCATTATTTTCAACTGATCTAGAAAAACGAACAAGGACATAATTAACCCCGCTACAGCCCGCGGATGAGAAAAGCAACATTTAAGTGGGCGCTATTGAATATTTATGAAGAGACTAGAAAGTTGACTCTAGCTGTCTGAAGACAATTTAGAGCACGTGGGCATCATCACGCTAGTACAGAAGGCTAGGTTAGGTAAATACTGGAGACTGCATGGCTTGATTGTTCTGGCAATAATGAAGCAAGTTTAGAAACAATGCAGACGGTAGAGCCAATTAGTTTTTTTTTAAACAGGAATATATGTTAAACACACACACACATACAAACACACACATGTCAGAGCCGGATAAATCTCTATACGTGCGAATTTATGCATGTTGTGTGTATAGGAGCCGTTGTGGTGAACTGGCTATACGCGTGGCTGCGGATCTGACAGGTGTGGCTTCAAATCCGCAAAGAGTCGAATAGTTTCCTCATATTTTTTTCCTGGCTTCCAGGTAGACACAGTCTTAATTGGGTACCAGGTAAAGTCCTGGGAAGTAAAGGCAGCCGGCTTATGTTGACCACAACAACTATAAATGCGTATACACACATGTATTTAGCCTCACGTAGACGACTGTCGTGAAGACGTACCTTTATGTAATCTGTTTGTACACTGTGTGTGTGTGTGTGTGTGTGCGCGTGCGTGTGTGGCATGTATGTATATTTGTTGTATGTATTTAACTACCTCGTTTGTGTATTTTATTTGACGATCATATCATGTATACTAACGCACGAGCCTAACATGCTCTACAGAAAATTTACGCCTGTTTTTGCAACAAAACAGTTTGTCCTACAAAACACGTGAAACAGTTTGTCCTACAAAACACGTGAAACAGTTTGTCCCACTGAACACGTGAAACAGTTTGTCCTACTGAACACGTGAAACAGTTTGTCCTACTGAACACGTGAAACAGTTTGTCCTACTAAACACGTGAAACAGTTTGTCCTACTAAACACGTAAAACAGTTTGTCCTACAGAACACGTGAAACAGTTTGTCCTACTCAACACGTGAAACAGTATGTCCTACTAAACACGTGAAACAGTTTGTCCTAAAAAAACATGTGAAACAGTTTGTCCTACAGAACACGTGAAACAGTTTGTCCTACTGAACACGTGAAACAGTTTGTCCTACTGAACACGTGAAACAGTTTGTCCTATAGAACACGTGAAACAGTTTGTCCTACAAAACACGTGAAACAGTTTGTCCTACAGAACAAGTGAAACAGTTTGTCCTACAAAACACGTGAAACAGTTTGTCCTACAGAAGATGCGACAAATCCTGTCCTTCATATGATGTTCAGTATATGTTTACTGACTGCACGTGCGCATAGTTTACAAAAGATGCTGTATGGAAGCACGTCTGACGTTTAAGAATGACGTGCACTTAACAACACTAGCTGCACACACCGCTCACACACACAAATTCCATTCCCCCAGTAATCCCCCTCAGGACGATGTCCACCACACGCTGGGCACGTGCGTGACCTTTTAGTGTCCAGCCACCAGCACGTCACAAACGCCCGGGAACTATCCCTAATGACCCGATGTCAGATAACTGTCGCAAGGCACCACGCCATGCCCTGTCAGGGATTATCCTCCGGTTGGCCACTACATTAATTTTTCACGAGTTCTGATCTGCAGTAGTTTTGTCTCAAAGCTCTGAAATCAGGACGCTGTTTGCTAAAGCTTGTTATTCTTGTCGGATGACCATTCGATAGCAGACAAGGGATTTGGAGCTAAAAGGGACAGATTGACAATTGAAAGGACAACTGAGATAGACAGGAAGCAAAAATGAAAGAAGAAACGAAAGCATGAACACGGGAATTGGAATAATTAAAGGAAGATGGTAAATGTATGAGTTAAAAAAGAAAAGATAGTCAGAAGAGAAAGGTTTTAAAGAAAGCAATAAAAAAAAAAAAAGAGGCAGAAGAAAAGAAGAAGAACCAAAGAAATAATGTTGGGAGGAAACGAAGTAGGGGAGGGAGGTGGGTCGGTGATGTGAGAAAAGAAATTAGAAGCATATAAAAGAAAGAATAAAAGAAAGAAGTATAAAAACTTCAGGGACAATAGCAAAGAAAGAAAGACAAAAACACAAAAACCGAGGAATAGAAAAAAAAAAAAGCAAGAAACATAAGGTAGAAAAATTCAGCCACAGAATAAAAAGAAAGAAACACTGCGAGGAAAGAAAATTGTGACGAGCTGGTCTGGACAGCTGTTTCTGTCCTTTTAAAGATTGCTTTGTTTAGATAATATTATTACCAAAGTTCTAAACAATTTTCCTATTGCTTTTAAATAGCAGAGTAACGCTTAATTAATTAAGAAATTTTCTTACCTTTTTCTTAATGCTTTATTGTAGCAAAATTATTATTAAATAGTTAAAAGTTAAAAAGGCGATTGAGTAGTCAAGGGGTACTGAAGAGTTACTTCCTTCCTTTTTAAGGACTTCCTGTGCCCTTTTCAATTCAGAAATTGACCGGTTCAGACTAAAGTGTTAGTCAGACTGTGGTCTAATTTTCTGTTTGAATTCCCTGCCAGGGGTGAGTTAAAAGAATAAATTTAATTAGATATATTGCTGCTTATTCCTCTGAATTAATTTTATCTGTTAAAAACCATGATAAATTTCTTTATCCCTTACTACCACGTTTTATGATCTAGTATGTACATGTATGCAAACATATGATCTATTTGATGATTTAATTAATGTTTATTTGCTACTAGAAACGTGCATTGGTATTTTTAATGATTATACTTATATTAATTAAGTGATAATTATGTCCACATGTAAAATCTCGGCCAGTTCCGGTTTCCAGCATAGTGGGACAATTAAAAATAGGAATGAAGTGTATACTCATATACCTACTCCTTACTAAGTTTATTTTCACCTCATGGTGATATTAGCTTGATAAATTACTGTCTTGCTTTAATTTAGATTTAGTCCAGATAATTCTAAGACTGGTTTAAGAGCTTGAAAAGTGAATAACACAGTGAGGCTGAATTTAATATTCACACTGTCAGAGAAGAAGAAGCAGAAAAGAGATGTATGGCCCATGCTTGTAATTATTATTGTTGTAGATATATTTCCCTATTACTAGGAATACATTTCAGTTCTACAGCAGGTGGCCTTACAAATGTAATAATTATATTTCACCCCTCACCACTTCTAAACTCTGCTGAATAAGATTAGCACATGTGTGGATTTAGATTTAAACTGGAGTGAGTGTTGTATATTTTATGTTAATACTGTGACAGATGGAAAGCCCATTGTCATCTATGATTGTATTTTGACATCTATCTCAGCACCCAGTATATTGATGGAGATAGGTCAATTCCCATTTATTTTCAAACAGTGCAAAGCACCTGTTATGAGTTTCTGGCCTTGGTAAACTCACTCCCTGCTTCTCATTCTTTGTGATGTGAACCCATGTGGTTAAAATGAGAATATTGTGAAATATGACTGTATGTGTGTGTGTAAGCATGTTAACCCTTTAAAGGAGTACTAGTGTGCAGACATCAGAACAATTTACACTGAGGAATGTCCTTTCTTTTTGTGTGATGTAAACTCTTGTTCTTGAGAGTATTCATGAAACTGGTTTCCTAAATATTTCCCTATCAGGATTATGGACCATGTTCTGTATACATTCCCATTCTATGCCAGTAGAATGTGAACACCTGTTACTATCCTACTCCATATATATGTGTGTGTAGTGTAACAGTATTTAAAGATTGGAGGTATTGTTGTCTCCAGTTAGAACTTTCCTGACTGTTTGTATAAGGACTGTTCTATTGTTCTAGTTCCAGATGATACTTAGAGGTGGAAGGTCCAGAAGTAGATCCTAAGCTTAGCTGCAGATACCCGATTGTCTGGACTGGACCGGAAGATTCGGCCTGCCTGATGTGTCACCGAGGCTTAGCCAGAAGCTGACCTAAGCTACAGCTAAGATTTAACTAACCTACCTTGTATAACAGGATTTTATATCCACAGCCATTTTGTTTATTATTTTGATATCCAATTCTGAATAAATGTTAGTTTTAATGTTCCTACAGTTTTATGAAGTTTCATTTTAACTGTAAACATTGTCAGTGAACTTAAGAACATTTAAATATACAATCTTAATTACAGCAGGGAATAAGATGTGGGCAAACCACGAATCCTCTCATTTAACCAGCAAGGCTGGGGTTACTATAAGACTTTATGATGTTTCACTGTTTGTAATTCCCTCTGTAAAGTGCACATAGTGCATTCGCTAGTTAAAGCGAAGTTACCCGCCACAAAAATAGAAAGAATAAGGAATGAGAGGCAAATACCAGAAAAATGAACTTGATGAGATGAACCAGACAATAAACTGTACAAAGTATTGTTTAGATGATGGGAGAATTGATAGGGAACTTGAGGCAAGATGTCAAAAGGCGAACGCAGTAACTTACCAACTCTCCCCACTGCTAAAACACCCAAGCATCACCATGGCACTAAAACGACAACTGATAAATTGCATGTTTATACCAACCCTCTGCTACCAATGCCAAACCTGGTCCCTAACAAGGGCACAGGAGAAAAAGATCACGACGTGCGAAATGAGATGCTTACGTAAGGCTGCCAATGTCACAAGGAGAGACAGAGTTCGAAACGAGAACATTAGAGCAATTGTAGGAACCACACCATGACTGCAATACATAAAGAAGCAACAAATAGAGTGGTTTGGCCACTTGATGCGAATGCAAACCGACCAACTGCCTCTACGAGCATACAACGAACAGCACTACTGCCCTAGAGCCAGAGGCAGACCGAGAGTACCATGGATAGACAATATATCAGAGATCCTGAGGCAACACGGACTAACAACAACACGTGCAACACACCTGGCCCAGGATAGAAAGCTGCGACTCCCCACTACGCTGTGAGGCAATTGTGGACAAGACAAGACAAGTATTATTTGTGTCCGCGCTATTTACATTTACAACAACAAAAATTGTTTTGAATGAATGAAAGAATTAAATGAAAAAGTTAAAAACGTCGATAATAAGAAAACACAGAAAACAAAAAAAAGAGATAGAAACACGTAAGCAAAAAAAAAAAAAAAATAAGGAAAGAAACCACGAAACAACAGAACTTATACGGAATGAACATTTTTTACGATTCAAGGACATAAGAAAATAGATACTCAAATAAAACTAAAAAGTACATATTTCACGAAACGAATCAGTAAATAAATGAATAAATTACAGACAAAAATTAAAGACAAAAATAAGAGGACAATGAAGTGGAAGATGGGCCCACATTGTCATTCTGATTCAAGTGTCC
>CAJHNH020003967.1:0-52279 GCA_905116865.2 Candidula unifasciata
TCTGCGTCTTTTTCTACATTCTTATCTTATGTTGCAACCTCTAACCTTTTTCTGTATTATTCGCCTTTGTCTTCTTCATTCTTTTGCTGCCATGACCATTTTTATGTCGTCCCTTATTCTTCATCGTGTTTCTTGCCTTCCCGTTTTACTTCTACATTTTATTTCTTTCTTCTTCTTCTTCTTCTTCTTCTTCTTCTTCTTCTTCTTCTTCTTCTTCTTCTTCTTCTTCTTCTTCTTCTTCTTCTTTCTCCTTGTTTCACTTCTTCTCCTCCCCCTTCATTTACCACCTCAATTTAGTTCTTCTTCATTACTGTATTAATACTATATAATATAGGTCTAGCCCTATACGCCCAACACGCAGGAAGGCGTCTAAAGTGTCCCTCTCTTTTTTAAAATCCTAATATGCTAGGAAAAGTTACATTTACTTTACTATATATATATATATATATATATATATATATATATATATATACATATACATATACATACATACATATATGTTCGGAGCAATATAACGTTTTAATTTATCAAGGTGCATTATATCAGTCGTGAATGGTGCTGTGTCTAGGTTAATGCAGCAGTTTGAAGTTTGACCTGGAAAGGAATCAGTGTTTTTTTAGCTCTGGTTCGATCGGGCTAGACAAGGTGAGGCTTTCATTCAGTTGAACAAAAGTAATATAATGTCTGTAGTGTAAGGCTTCGGTAAGACTGGCTACACCTCTAAAGCAATGAGGCGTGATGTCTCGTCATCACTGACCGACTCACAGGGGGAAAGGTAAAGGTAAAAGGTAAAGTCGGGAGATGTGAACCAGCGTCATTGCACGCGGTTATAAACCATAAGTGCTGTGCCACCAGTACGGACAGCTGATAAGAATTGTCTGCCTGTGTCGCCTTCCGCACGTAACTTTGTAGCTACAGTGACGTTCCTCCATTTACCCCATTCCTATAAATAAACAGAGGGGAAACCTTTGAGGCCGTTAATTAAATATTATGAATTAATCAAGCAACAGAAAGTGTATTAATAGGCACTCATAGAAAGAAGTTGATAGATAGAAGAACACACTAGACAAAATAAAAATCGAAAGCTTTAGTTACCGTGCCGGGAATTAAACCCGTCACCTCCAGGCGGCGTCTGCGCCTCGCCATGAATACAAGTGCACTAAGAACATGGTCAACCAGGCACCCCTCAAAAAGGTGTCTTATTGGCCATGTCTATCGTACAACTTGATTAAATGGCACCATAGGTTACAGAAATTTATATTAACGAAGCTATGTCGAATAACAATTACAGCAACAATTTACGAACACAGGGGACTTTAATGCTCTGTCTCAGGTTAAATTCCCGGCTCGGTAACTATAGCTTTCGATTTTTATGTTCTCTAGTGTGTTCTTCTATCTATCTACTTCTTTCCATTTCCTAGAGGCTGGGTGAACCCCGGGAGCCGCCCGGTTTCAAACACCGACCGTGGGCTGCAGCGAGTCGCAGCTGGATTTGAAAGCTAGCTTCCTATCGACTGCGTTAACCCCCCCCCCCCCCCCCCCCTTTTTGTTTCCCCCCAATGTGGGCGAGTCATGACTTCCTTCGCGGCAACCCATGCGGTCTGACGTTTATCGGATTTCGGTTAGTTCGACGTTAGTCTCCCCCGACCCCGCCCATATACACACAAGCTGACTTCTGATTTAATGTTCCTGAGCCCCGTGGCTTTGCACACGGTTACGGAGGTGTTCCGCAATGCTGCTGATATCGCGTGTTGTATATTTCAGCACACCAGCGCTTGTAACACTCCAAAAACATGGAGAGTCTAACACAACTCCATAGAGAGTGCTGCAACCTATGTCACAGGCATTCTCTTTCTTAGAATGAAAACGTAAATGCAAGACATCGCAAAAACCAAACAACAGAACGCGACACACCCGTAACCTTTAAGAAAGTCGACCAGCCCAACAAACTTGTGAATGAAAAGTAACCTACTCTATTTGGGTCCAACATTACGCTACCAGTGCCAAACATGCACACCATCTAAAGCCCATATACGCAAAATCACTACCTGCGAGATGAGGTGCCTGAGAAAAGCAGCCAACCTAACCATACGAGATCGAGTGAATAATGAAACTATCAGGCAAATTGTGGGAACGATACCTTGTACTAGATTCATCGAGAAACAGCAGATCAGATCAAGTGGTTTGGCCATCTCGATAGAATGCAGCAGGATCAAATACCATCACAAGCACTACATCTCAGAAGATCAACTACAAGAGCAAGAGGACGGCCGCGGAAATATGGATCGACAACATTAAAGACACTACGCCTTCACGGCATGACAATAGCCAGTGGCAGCCAACCTGCAATGGATCGAAAATTATTCCTCCCCACCATGCTTAACGGCATAAGTGGTTTATGATGATGATGATAAACGCAGAACTTACCCTGGATTTCTTGTTATAAGGCAAGTTCGCTGGCTGCGAGAGAAAGGTAACTGAACAAACAAGCTGAGGAGACGTCTTGGCGGTTTGCGTGCTGAGCTGCGAATGAGTGCTGCATCGTAGGACTGAGCCCGCAAGAGATTGCCAAGTGTGCAGAGACGTCGACTGTGATATCATGACGTAACAAGAATCACATTTTAGCCAATTAATTTGGCGCAAGTAACACAATCGCAATTATAACCAAAAGCTGTTTTTTTTAAGAGTAGCTGGTTGAACTGGGATAGTTTTTTCCTCCACTTAAACAGAGAGAGAGAGAGAGAGAGAGAGATAGATAGATAGAGAGAGAGAGAGAGAGAGAGAGAGAGAGAGAGAGAGAGAGATACAGAGAGAGATAAAGAGAGATGAAGAGAGAGAGAGAGAGAGAGAGAGAGAGAGAGAGAGGGTGAGAGAGAGAGAGAGAGAGAGAGAGAGAGAGAGACTTCCCTCTTACGTTGCTATTGCATTTTGGATCGTATTTCTTCCCTGAAGCTTCAGATATCATTACGTCCCTAACTAAACATATGTATTATTGGCGATTAAGCCGATGTGTCTGCATATTTTTTGTTTTTACCAGCAAAATATTGTATCATATTTATATAGTTATTTTTTTCTGTTATATAAGTGACAAATTATTCATGAAATTGTGTATACAATTGCAGCCAATAATTTTGACTCATTGACTGTGCATTTAATTTTGCCAAAATCTACATTAAAAAAAAAATTAAAATAAACTGATGATTTTGAGTAAATTATTTGCTTTTTTGTGTGTGTGTTATTGTTCTTCTTCTTTTTCTTATCTTCTTCTATTTCGTTTCTTTTTCTTCTTATTCTCCTTCTTCTTCTTCTTCTTCTTTTTCTTCTTCTTCTTCTGCTTCTTCTTCTTCTTTTTCTTCTTTTTCTTCTTTTTCTTCTTCTTCTTTTCCTCCTCATCCTTCTTCTTCTTCTTCTTCCTTTTATTATTATTATTATTATTATTATTATTATTATTATTATTATTCATTGCGATCCCCTGGCTGCAAACTCCGGCAAGTTTTGATTGTCAGCTTCTGGACTTTGTCTTGTTTCAGAACTTGTGTTTTGCGTGCAATTCCGTCAGACAGGCCTGGCTTACTTGTGTGCAGACTGTTAGTTCCCTACCTTATATGCAGATGAACTCCAACTTAGAAGGAAGCACCCCTACTTAGTCGCCTATTGCGACACGCTGAGGTCTACAGCCTGTTCTCTCCCACAATGGGAAATTAATGTTGACTTCTTAAAATCAGCTTTCACAAGCACTACATCTCAGAAGATCAGCTACGAGAGCAAGAGGACGGCCGTGAAACATGAATCGATAACGTTAAAGACACTCTAAACATTCGCTGCATAACAATAGCCGGTGGCAGCCAACGCGCACTGGATCGCAAATTATTCCTCCACATGCTGCTTAACAGCAGAATTTAATTTATGATGATGATGACTTATACAAAGAGAATACGTGTAGCAGATGTATGGGGATCCAATACAAATGGCACGTTGCATAGATGTTTTAAGTGCACTTGGTAATTCCGAAATACACTACTCGTCACAAGTATTATTCTCAGTAACCAGTAAGTGTTCCTCCTTCTTCTAACTGAAGCCTGAATCTGAAGAATCTCAGCGCAGTACACAAACTAACTCCAAATTTTGCCCAGACAGCAAAGTCATGTTGCTTTTTTCGATTCCCAACTGCCAAGAGATTTTTTTTTACGTGCGCAACAGTACATAGGGCGTCCGATCTCACTACCCAGAGACTAGGGGAAATTACTAGAAGTCCACATGAAAAAATCCCAGCCTTCAACGGGGTTTGAACGCAGGACCTCTAGCACTCGAAGCGGTCGTCATGCCTCAAGACCACGCAGCTTCACTGTAAACTTAATCTCAGTCAAAGCGCTATTCGCAGACGTTTGCGTGAATTTGGACTGGCTATTCAACGTCCGGCCGTGAAAATCGCTCTTACTCTTGCTCATCGTAAAGCCCGTGCTGAATGGTGTCGCGAGCAACATCTGAGGAACAAGGCAACAATGGAGTCAAGTCCTCTTCAATGATGAATCTCGCTTTACTGCGTCATTCAATGATGGCAGGATTCGAGTTTGGAGACAATCAGGGGAGTAATTTACGAATGGTACAATCCGAAAGTATGATCGATATGTAAGTAGTTCTGGCATGGTCTTAAAAGGCATCTAAGGAAACGACGGAACCCCACTCTACATCATCCAAGCCAACTTGACCATTACAAGATACAAGAACGATATCTTGAGACCAATTGTTCAGCCTGCTCTGGAGGCCATAGATGGTAAAGCCAACCCCCAAGATCTTCTTCTTCTTCAGCGATCTCTGGTCTTGCGCATAATCCACTGTGGGTCGTAAACTGGGATGTCTTTTCAAGGTCTCTTAGGTTTCCCCAAAGCTTAGTTGTCAGTTCTACTGGGTGTTGCCATATGTCGCTCCGCAGCTCCGCCAGGAGAGGACAGTCTTGCAGGACATGTTCTGGAGTCTGTTCAGCACGAAGGCGCTGGCAGAGAGCTGTTTGGCTCATACCTAATTTATGTGAGTGTTTATTGAGTCTGCAGTGTCCAAGATGATAACGCTCAACCCTATCGAGTTCGTTTGATGAATGACTTTATTCAACCACATTTAATTATCAGGAAGGCGTTGCCAGCTCATTCACCTCTTAATCCGACTGAGCACCCCTGGGATATCTTTGCTTGAATATTTACTGCAAATCACCTAGCCGATAGGTGTTGCACGGATGCATTTTATACTATAATTTTAAGCATATTAGAAACAAATAAATGTGAGGAATAAACCAAAAATGTCATAATATCAGAACAGGTAAAAAAACGGGGGGGGGGGGGGGGGGGGGGGGGCCTAACGACTAGCATACATGTCAAAGTGAAGGTCCCCCGAGGGCTATATGTGTGTCATCATGAGGGCCACAATTAACAACTAACCGAAGTCATTTAATAAAATTATTAGCTTACGTATCCTTTGTGCGGGCCTCATATTTAACATGCCTTCTATAAAGTGAAGAAACATCTCACAGGCTCAACAGAATCATGGATCAGGTCAGTGTTCCTCTTTCATATGACTAGCCATCCAGGTATTTATTTAGTTGTCTTCCCCTAGCTCTCTTTCTACCAATCTTGCCAATCGTCACCAAGTTCTTGAGTCAATTCCTTCTCATAACATGTCCAAAACATACTGACTGTCAATGTTTCATGGTTCTGATCAGACTGATTATGGCTTTAATCAGTCTTGATGAGGACTGTCCCCTTATCTGTTTTTCTAGAGACAGCTACAAATACTAGAATAATTCTATCATTTACAGAAGTAACTACAGAGAGGTACAGACGGTACAGGTAAAGACACACAGACAGGTAAGTAATGAGAATGATTTTATTATAACCAAAACCACACAAAATCATTTATTAAGCAAAGCACCTCATCCAAACATTTACCATTTATCTATATTCTGACAAAACTTATGCTACCCAGTCAGCAGACAACCAGTTACAAACCATTTTGTTTAGCTAGTGAATATTGCATCATTATGTATGCAGCATGGAGCCAAAAGTTAACATAAATTCTACTCCAGACTCAGAAAAGTGCTCCTGAAACAGTTTATTTAATGAGATTAGTTTATGCGGATCAATTTTTACCATATTCAACAGCCATAATCCTCAAAGTCAGACACCGACCTTTAGATTACTATTCTCGGACTTTTGCAATGAGTTTACCCTTATAAACAAAAACTGAAATCCGTGACCCAAGCCACCCAAGAAGACAAACATGGAAAACCACAACACTGGGCTACAAGCTGGTATCAATGAGACGACAAAACCACGATACTGAGCTAGAACCTGGTATCATTGAGACAAGAAAAAGAAGAAGAAGAAGACAGAAACTGAATGTCCCGGCTCAGCTTCATCTTCTCCACACCAGTTTTGAATGGTAAATACTATCTAATGCACAAGATAAACATTGATCCTCATCAACTTAACTGTTTCAAGAGCACCTTTTAGAGTCCCAAACAGATCAATGTTTGCCCTTGGCTCCACAACTTTTACTAGCTTAAATAAAAAATGGCGGGCAACTTGTCGCCTGATGCCAGGTGGTGTTACAATTTTGCCAGATGTTTGGATGACATGTTTTGGCCTTAATAAAATCAGCCGCATTATTTAACTGAATTATCCTTTCATCCATCAAACAAACACTCCACGGAAACAATCAAACAAACACTCCACGGAAACAATCTCTTATATCAGCAATTAAGACAGACACACGAATTAATTATTTTTTGACGACCCTCCAAATCCTGAAAATCCCATGATGACAGACATATCAGGATCTCCATCGTAGGTAGAGCTGTCTGCTTTCCGTTTTCTGTCTTTCCTCTTTCCTTTTTATATGCTTTCTGTTTATCTTCCTCTTCTTGTAATTCTTTTACTTTCTCCTCAAAATCGTAATCTTTTTTCTTTTCTTCCCTTTTCTTCTTATTCAACTCAAATCTTGCTTTCACTTGGTCCAATGAAGATCTCTCAATCTTCATGGACATACCCAGATTCCTCTGATGTTTTTTGCCATTGATGTGGTCAAGGAAGTTAATGAAGTCTTTCACAACACAGTCACATACATTGCAATAGTAGCCTCCTTGATGAGCAGCTGGAGTGGTTTTAGTGATAACCTGGGACTTTCCAAGTTTTGAATCAAGATCAACCTTATAATCACGAGGTTTAAGCAGCTCTCGTTTGACAGGAATTTTGTGTTCATCTTCACTTTCACTGCTGTCCTCTTCAAGCTCTTTGAGTCGCTCCTGTGCTAACTTCTCATAGACATCCTTGTCCCATTTCCTTCGGTGATCAGGAACTGGTGCGTCGTATACTCCAGACATTGTCGCTGCTTGTTAATGTTTGCCAACTAAAGGTTTCTGCTTCAACATTAGCAATCTGTTCCTCAGGATACTCTTCGTACTCTTGTGGACAATACGTCTACGCGGTCTTGAATGCCATGCTGCAGACGGCGTTTATACACGATTTTGAAATGTCAAGACTCTTACGACATGCTTGTCTGGGGAGGCAGTGGGTCTATTTTTGTTTTCTCCACAATGGGGCCCCGGAACCCACACAGGGAGCGTGCACATACGATTTGTTTTCTTTAAATGATTTCAGCCAAGGTATTTTCTAAGTGGTCCTTGACTTTGCACGAGTAGTACACCTGGTTCAATTGCAGCTGCAGGTGATTTGGCACTAGTCCGCTTTGCATTGAGTTCGACAACAGCATGCATCACCGACCATTTAGAAGCGATAGCAAACTACTGAAGGTACAAATGCCCAGTAAAACAAAAGAAGTCACACACACACACATACGCACGCACGCACACACACACACGCGCGCGCGAGGAACCCCCCCCCCCGCACACACACACACAAACTGCTGAGGTGGGCTCTGAAATGACCTCTACAAGATTTATGTTTCAGATGACAGCCAAAGGAACTGAATTGTTAAAGGGCGCTAGCTTTGTATTTGTTGCTTGTTAGTTTTTCATTTTTATATCTAATTGTTATTTCCCTTATTTGCTGTTTCAGGGTTTCAGTGACATTGGTGTGGGGGAGGAGATATGTTCATTGCTGCTGCTGCTACTACTACTAACCTAACTACTAACTACTACAGCTACTACTTCTACTGCTGCTGCTGCTGTTCTGTGCTGCTGCTGCTGCTGCTACTACTAACCAAACTACTAACTACTACTTCTACTGCTACTTACTACTGCTGCTGCTACTTCTACTACTTCTGCTGCTGCTCAGCTGCTGCTGCTGCTACTACTACTACTACTACAGCTACTACCTCTACTGATGCTGCTGCTACTACTACTGCTTCTGCTGCTACTACTACATGCACTACTACTACTGCTGCTACGAACTACCACTACTACCTCTTCTGCTGCTACTACTACTACTTACTGAATTTGCTTCTTTCTAATTTTCCTTACATTCTTTCATTTTATCTTTCTTACGTCTCCAGACTAGATAAACACAAGCCCCCATGAAATTAACAACGAAGCCTGTTGTAACCATTTCTCTATTAGTTTAAATTTCAGTCTGTTAGAAGGATATATGGCTTACACACGCCAACCTTTCTTTCACTGAACAGCTTACTGCAGTCAACCATGTAATTATTCCCCAAACTTACCAGGCCACCTCTACATCATCATCATCATCATCATCTTTATATACCACGTCTACCGTGGGGAGGAATGATTTTCCATCCAGGGCACGCTGGCTGGCACTGGCTATTGTCGTGTCGTGAAGGCGTAGAGTGTCTTTAAGTTTGTCGATCCATATTTCCGTGGGTGTCCATTTGCTCTTGTGACTGTTCTTTTAAGATGTGGTGCCTGTGGTGGTATATTTTTTACTGCATTTTAAGGCGGTGCCCGAACCATTTGATCTGTTGTTTCTCGATATATTCAGTACAGAGTGTTGTTCACGCAAGCTGAATGATAGTATCATTATTGACTTAGTTTCAAGTGGGTAAGCTTTTCTCGGGCATCTTATCTCGCAGACGGTGAATGCCCGTCAATGTGCTGTAGAATACACCATGTACAAAACTGGAAATTCAGTGCTTTGCAGTAGTGTAGCGCAGGGCTATTCAACTGGTGGCTCGCGGGCCAAATCTGGCCATTTTTTTAAAAAAACTGTTAAGGTACCAAAACAAATTAAAAGGAGCAGGTTTTTACATTTTTACTGAAAACATCGATAAAATGTTTTTAAAGACTTATTTTATAACTGGCTCACCTTGTATTTCATCATAACTGAAATGTTTTTTATGTACCTATGTGTGTGTGAGTGTGTGTTGGTGCTCAGTTTCTTATAAAGCTGTTATGGAGACTTCGAGCTGTTGCAGTTAATGCCCTAGAACATAAACTTAGAACTCATCAATGTATTTATTGGAAGTTTCTAAATGCGGAGCCATTTCAAAAAACATTTGGACATGTTATAGAGAAAACTCTTTCTGCAGCTGCAGAGGAGTAATGTAATGCCAGAAGACTATGCATAAATGTCGATACTAATAGAGAGCAATTTACATCATCATCATCATCATCTTCTTCTTCTTCTTCTTCATTGGCACCTGTGTCGTGGTTTTCTGATTTTTTTTATATCTTTACACTTTTCTTCTGAAATTGCAAACCAAAATGTTTCTTGTGTATTTATCAGCATTATGTGGTTGATCTTGCACATCTAGTTACCTCCATTATTTATTTATGTGTTCGTGATTTTATTCTTCAACAAGACTGGGACATTTCAGTGGTTTTTCAAGGCAAATTTACGTCTAGTAGTTTGCTATTTTGCTTTCTGGACTGTCAGCTCCCTGACACCACTGTCGAAACCAACGCAAGGCGCATGACTCGCAGCTGGGATCGAACCCGGCACCCCGGCATTACGAAGCGTTCACATCGACTTGACTGGAACCAGCCTACAATATCAAAATTTAAAATATTGATGCACAATTTCTTTAAAGTACCAAAACATAGGGCCCGGTAGGAGCAGTTCAAGTTTTGCTCGGCAAGGGTAAAACAGTAAGTACTAAATGTGTACGAAAGTACCAAACTTCGGCAGCCCTAGGCGCTTGTTGCTCCCACCCTCTTTTAAACAAAATTTTTGATGAAAATATTTGTAAGTCAAACTGAGCAGTCGGGGTGATTGAGGAAGGGGGAGGGTTGCCCACCCTCACATGCCTGTTTTTTTTTTTTTCTCAGAGGGGCGCTGACCACCTACCCTCTCCCCTTCCCCTCTTTTGAATGGTCACTGTTCTACCTTCTATAGCTGTGCTAACTAGTTCAGATTTCTCACATCCTAGTCTCTTTGTAAGGACACAGCGTGACAAATACTGTTTGCCCGTGTCTGGACACAACAAGTTTATCTGATAAGCTTAAATCTTGCTGATAATGGGAGACAGAAAGGGTTAATCTGATCACCCGGAGTGTTGATGTTAAAGGTGTGACGTGACCCAATTGTTGTTACTTGGCTGGAAAGGTCGTTCTACTGAGATTTATATCAACGCTACACCGGGCCAGTGTGTGTATCTTAAATCCGTAAAGCGTTTAAAGCTTCGATTGCCTTACTCAAAAAGGGGGGTGGGAGGGGGTAGGAGAGGGAGGGAGAGACAGACAGACAGAGACCGAGACAGAGAGACAGACAGAGAGAGAGAGAGGGAGAGAGAGAGAGAGAGAGAGAGAGAGAGAGAGAGAGAGAGATTTGGGTCCTGGAATTTTTACAATGACCCTGAGAGCAAGGCTGGCGATAAGGCCATAAAGTAGAAAGACATAATGAAATGTCGGATGGGAAAAGGAGATAGTAAGTTATATTGTCAGTAAATCTCACACATTCTGCACACACGGGTTACCAGAGAGAAACACAAAATATGGGGCACTAGTTTATTGGTGCCCTCGTATATTGTACAGATAGAACAATCCCCAGAACGGGAAAACTGCAGAATGATTTCATGGAAAAGAGAGTAACCCTTTGTAATATTTCCTTCAACCGTAGAGACAACTGCTTGTTCCTCCTCCTCTTCTTCTTCACTTTCTTCTTCTTCTTTTTCTTTTTTCCCCATCATTTTCTTCTTCTTCTTCCTCTTCTTTATTTTTTCTTCTTTTTCTGTGTCGTCTTCTCTCACCGTTACAATCTAAGCTACGATATTGTGTTGTGTTTTACGTCTACGCTTCGAAATCTGCCTTACACATCCAATTTGAGCAAAACTATAAATAGTCGCATCTTACGACATGCTTGTTAGGATGCAGTGAGTCCCAGCCCCTCACTACATAGGGATCCTGAAACCCACTAGAGAAGGTTGTGCAGTGAATAAAAGGCAATCCACTTGGAAACCTAGTGGCTTTCTTTTCTAAAGTAGCCAGGTTTTTAAGTGCAGAAATAACCACCCTTTGTTGGATTGTGGAGCCGGTCGGCCCGGCGGACAACTGGGGAATCAATCCTTTGTGCTGGATAACACTTTTAAGGATAATGGTCATCATCCTTTGTCCCGTGTTTGGGCAGTTATCTTATGCTGCCACGGGCGCAAGAGGAAAACAAAACGATCGCCATCGTTACGCTGTGAAATGATTGCTTATCGGACCAGTTCATGGGTTTGAAGTTTACAAAGGTCTTTTCTTTGTTTGTTTATCCGTCTGGCGGTCTGAAACAGTACAACAATCTCCGTCAGTCTGTTCTACTCTGTGTCTCCCTCTTTTCTTACTTGTTATGTCTGTATCTCTTATCTCTCTCTCTCTCTCTTTTCTCTCTCTCTTTCTCTCTAGTTCTTGTTATATTATATAATTCTGTCTTTACGTTTTCCTCCTTCTGTCTGTCTTTCTTTCTTTCTTTCTATTTTCTTCTTTCTTTCTTTCTTTCTTTCTTTCTTCTTTCTTTTTTTCTTTCTTTCTTTCTTTCTTTCTTTCTTTCTTTCTTTCTTTCTTTCTTTCTTTCTTTCTTTCTTTCTTTCTTTCTTTCTTTCTTTCTTTCTTTCTTTCTTTCTTTCTTTCTTTCTTTCTAGGTTCGTCTCTCTTTCTCTGTCATTAATTATTTATTTGTATATGTCTCTCTTTGTATCTACCATTCTCGCTCTTTGTTTGTGTGTTTGCCTATGTTGATAGATCTACGAGCGATACAGCATCCAGGGTGTTAAAAAAAATTGAGCTTTCTCATTTTCTCGGCCACATCGTAATGTTATGTGTGTGAAATGTGAGGTCTTTGTATATTATAGATTATACTATAATGCTATGTGAGTGAAATGTGAGGTCTTTGTATATTATAGAATTAAATCATGATGTTAAAGTGTGGCAAATGTGAGGTCTTTATATACTATAGATTACATCATGATGTTAAAGTATGTGAAATGTGAGGTCTTTATATATTATAGATTACATCCTGATGTTAAAGTTTGTGAAATGTGAGGTCTTTATATATTATACATACCACATGATGTTTAAGTATGTGAAATGTGAGGTCTTTATATATTATAGATTACATCATGATGTTAAAGGGTGTGAAATGTGAGGTCTTTATATATTATAGATTACATCATGATGTTAAAGTGTGTGAAATGTGAGGTCTATATATATTATACATACCACATGATGTTTAAGTATGTGAAATGTGAGGTCTTTATATACTATAGATTACATCATGATGTTAAAGTGTGTGAAATGTGAGGTCTATATATATTATACATTACATCATGATGTTAAAGTGTGTGAAATGTGAGGTATGTATATATTATGCATTACGTCATATGCTATGTGTGTGAAATGTGAGGTATTTATATATTATACATTACATCATATGCTATGTGTGTGAAATGTGAGGTATTTGTATATTATAGATCACACAGTAATAAGTGAGAGTGTTCGGTCTGTTTTACTGTTGCTTTCCTTCAATTGAATTGGCGAATTGAAGAAGAAGAAGAAGAAGAAGAAAGGCGAACCATGCTGTAACTTTCAGAGCACACATACAAAATACAAATGCAGGTAATATATTTTAATTTGCTTTCAGGTCGACCCAGCCTTGAGTGGGTACCGGGTGCAGTTCGGCGTGAACTGTCACCCACCAAGTGCCGATTGGCGTCTAGCCCTATATGAGTGAGTGAGTGACTTTCTACTAGGACCACACAAGCGATAAACACCCACCAACGTGCCGATTGGTCCTAGAAATATAGGCATTTTATGGCCCCTGTATGCAAAAGCCTGTACACCTAAAGGTGTACACCTAAATAAGGGTCCCTTACTTTTTTAACTTTTTAAATTTTACCAGGGCTGTCGTAAATAACTCATTTTCAAGAAGTTTTCCTTTGACCTTATTCCAAAAATGATGAATGAATGAAGATGGCGCAATGTGAATTAAGTGTTTATTTCCATGAAAGAGCGACTGGTTTGAGGGTTGAAGAGAAAAGCTGACATGGTAGGGAAGAGGCAGGCGAGGTTACGCTGTTTCCTTTTATGGAATAGTGGGTTGTCTGGTTTGTCTAATGGCGGACGTCTTGTTTTGTTAACTCCCTTTGTCCCTAAACGTTTTTTTGTTTTTTTTTTGCAAGTAATTGCCGATCCAGCATTACGCCTGGCAGCACATCCGGAAAACATTGCTGAATCCACATTTTTTTAAAATTGTTTAATCCACACGTGGTATGTGTCAACATCAAGCCGGTCGCTTCTGCTTCCTGTGATACTTTCTTACATTCATTTGAAGGTAGCGCAGCCTGAGAGCTAACGCCAAATACAAGCCGTTTTTATGGCCGTGGATTCAAACGCAAGATCTGCTAGATACAATGTTATTGCGACTTCTAGCTTTTACTGCAACTCTAACTGTTTTGTAAAGGTTAGTTGCGTATCCTTTACAGGACGTTGCAGAACCAACCCTAGCAGCCCCTGGCTGTTGTGTGGTTTCTCTAGGCAAATTAACTTAATGTAGTTTGCCATTGCCACTGGACGGCCGGCCCCTTGATACCACTGTCGAAACCAACGCAAGGCGCATGGCCCGCAGCTGGGATCGAACCCGGCACCCCGGCATTACGAAGCGTTCACATCGACTTAGCCACAGAGCCGACCATCTGTTTTTTAACCCTGACAATAATACTTAACTCTGCTAATGAAAGTAAAACAATTATAATTATTATTATGCAGTTCAACAAAGCTCTCGAACTTGTTACAATGTGCGGTCCAAACATAGCGTAACCGGGCTATATCTCTTATGAAATAATAATATAAAAAGCATAAACAAATGCTTCAAAAGATAACATAAAAAAAAAATGGGGCTGAGGTTGCTGTAAAAATGGGGAGGGTGGGGGTCGAGACCTGAAGATGTCCCTCCCACTCAGGTTGAGGCTCCTGTGATCGCAGTCTGTTGTTAATGTTAAGTCATCTCTTTTCAGACCTAAATGTCCCTGTGTGGGTTCCGGAGCTCCATTGTAGGGGACACTAGAATAGACTCACTGCCTTTCTAGCAAGCGTGGCGTAAGAGTCGAGCACGAAATAATGCACTAACCCTCAAATGA
Organism: Candidula unifasciata; assembly: GCA_905116865.2. Taxonomy (NCBI): domain Eukaryota; kingdom Metazoa; phylum Mollusca; class Gastropoda; order Stylommatophora; family Geomitridae; genus Candidula; species Candidula unifasciata. The sequence goes on from CAJHNH020003967.1 coordinate 14,521, forward strand.
CTACACTGTGGTATTCGCATATTATAATAAACGATATAGTTATAGCAAAATATATTCTGCTTCTTCGCGGTAGCCGGCTGTAACCTACAGTGGAAAGTTACGGTTGTTCGTCCACTTCTAGACTCTAGTAGTCTTGTTTAAGAACCTGGGTTTTGCGTGTACATCCATTTCACAGATCTGACTCATGTGTATGCAAACTGTTTATTCCTTGCCTCACAGGCAGATGCACTCTGATTTCGAAAAAAAAAAAAAAAACTCCCATTACTTTTCATTTTGTAAACCCCTTCTCGGGACATTGAGATTTCGTGGGGAACTCCGGGGAAAATCTAATATTATAAGGGAGGGGGTAGGATAATAGTTGGTGTTAGTCGGTGTTGATTTCACACCCAAACACCCCTATACTATTTGGCATTCCGGGTACTCCCGCAGGAAATCTTGGAATCCCCGAGGTGGGGTGAATTAAACGAAAAGGACCAAGCTCCCAATTAGTCGACTCTTACGACATTTTGGGTAGGCAGTGGGTTTATTTTCATTTCCCCCATATTGGGAACCCAATCGTGCATTGTCATGTGTACTCCGTCCTCATCTTCAGCAGCCAGCGCAGATGTCCAGTACTGATGGTACCGCTCACAATCTGGTTACAGGTCCGTCTTGCCTTTCCTCTGAGCGTAGCCCGCCGACCAGACCCTCTGGTTATGCTTTTAAAATCAACTAAGTGAAATAGGAGTGAATGTAAGAATAGCTTGGGACTAAAAGAGTCAAGCAATAATGAACGACGACATTATCTTCTTCTTCTTTTTTTTTTTTTTCTTCTTCTTCTTCTTCTTCTTCTTCTTCTTCTTCTTTTTCTGCTTCTTCTTCTTCTTCTTCTTCTTCTTCTTCTTCTTCTTCTTCTTCTTCTACTTCTTCTTCTTCTTCTTCTTCTTCTTCTTCTTCTTCTTCTTCTTCTTCTTCTTCTTCTTCTTCTTCTTCTTCTTCTTCTTCTTCTTCTTCTTCTTCTTCTTCTTCTTCTTCTTCGTTGTCTTCTTTTTCTTCTGCTTCTTCTTCTGCTTCTTCTTCTTCTTCTTCTTCTTCTTCTTCTTCTTCTTCTTCTTCTTCTTCTTCTTCTTCTTCTTATTCTTCTTCTTCTTCTTCTTCTTCTTTCTTCTTCTTCTTCTTCTTCTTCTTCTTCGCGTTCACCGGCTGTGAACACTGGCGGAAAGTTCTGAGCGTTCATCCATCTCTGGACTTCAGTCTTGCTCCAGTACCTGAGTGTTGCGTGCACATCCGCTCCACAGATCTGGCTTATCTGTATGCAGACCTGTAGTTCCTTGCCTCTAAGGCACATGCACTCTGATATCGAAGGATGTCCCCAATTAGTCGACTCCTACGACATGCTTTCTGGGGAGGCAGTTGGTCAATTTTTGTTTTCCCTACAATGTGGCATCAGAACCCAACAAGGGGAGACGAAAAAATAACACAATTGTAAAAGCGCAACAGAATCTATTGTTTAAACCCAATCAGAGCCTCATACTCTAGCGGAGCTCTTAAAGTCAACAAAGCACAGAAAACCCCGCTCTATGACGTCATCCAATCCAGCGCCTGATAACGTGGGAGACAAGCGGCCCCAGTCCTCACACAAAAACCTGCCCCTTTTAGCCTCAAACTCATTCCAGGCTTCTTTCTTCTGTGGCTGGTCAAGATCCTGTGTGGTTTACTTAACTCCAGTTTTGTCACAGGTTTACGATTTAATTCCACAATGGCTTCACACAGAGCAACAAAAAGTGGGATAGCCCTTGAGGCGCAGCAGAAGGTAAGAAGAAATAAATAACAAGTTGTGAGTTTGTGGCTTTGTTCGTGTCCAGTATTTTGTTTGTTCAAGTTTAGAAATGGCGCCAAATGTATTAAATATGAGTAGGGTATTCCTATTCAATACTTGTAGTTGTAGATGTATCAATCTTTCTTTAGCCCTTCGTCGTTATAGCTGGAATAGATATAATCATATAATTATGATCGATTGTGATTTGCTTTCAAATAATAGGCATTCATATGTTTCTTATCATTTTGATTGCCTAATGTTATTATTATTAAATTGCGTATATAATAATATTTCAAATTATATTTCGCACACTGACATGACATACAGACCAGACAGTTGTCGGTCTCACATTTATTCTTCTTTAGCTCTTAAAGTGTGTTTGACACTTACGACTTAGTGTTGTAGATCTTAACTAGGCTGCGATGTGAGATGTCTTGTTTTCCGTTTGGCTGATCACATCCGTTTCGATAATTCCCATAATCATTAGCATGTTACGACATGCTTCGATGCAGTGTGTACTACATATAGCACTCCTCATAATAGAGCCCGGACACTACGCAAGGAGAGCTAAGAAATAAATCGGCTAACCACAAATTGACTACTAGGAAGCGCTGGGGGTTGTTGTTAAAGGTGCTTGCCGTATTAGTGGTTAAGGATTTTGGTCGAACCGAAACGTTCGTTCGGCTGTTTGCGTCTCTTTACATCTCCCACATCATTCAGCTTCCTAGATAAATAAAGTTTTTTGTTTAGTTATGTCATTTCATGGCACTCTTCCGAATAACGGTCCCAAATTATACTCTCATGTCACGCAGTTACGTTGGTATCAGAGATTTGTCATTATCCACTAGCTCAGTCTCTACAGTGTTGATGGTATCTGCTCCATCTATGCTTCTTGGTTCATTGCTTGCGAGTTGGTTAATTCATTACCCTTTATGCTGGTGTGGCCAAGAGTATAAATCCAGGCGATAGAGTAACCTCCAATTTCCGAATGCTTCAAGCTTATATCACAAAAAGTTAGTTATATTTTAAAATATCAAATATTTGAGTCCAAAGGAATAGAGAGAAAAAAATAACGCCATAGGACAGCAAGAAGTAAAAACAAAACTTTTTATATAATGAATAAGCGTAACAGCTATCTCCAGTAGTTGAGAGAAAGAAATGAGCAATGCCTTGAAACTAGCCAGTGAACATATGGTAATTTGCATAGTACCCAAAGAGGTAATCGTCGGCGTATAAACTGTCCAGGACTTAGTGCTTAAACCTATTCTACCTACACACTGTCTAGGACTTTGTGCTTAAACCTGATCTACCTACAAACTGTCCAGAACTTAGTGCTTGAACCTGATCTACCTACAAACTTTCCATGACTTAGTGCTTAAACCTGTTCTACCTACAAACTGTCCATGACTTAGTGCTTAAACCTGATCTACCTACAAACTGTCCAGGACTGTTACAAACTTTCCATGACTTAGTGCTTTAACCTGATCTACCTACAAACGGTCCATGACTTAGTGCTTAAACCTGATCTACCTACAAACGGTCCATGACTTAGTGGTTAAACCTGATCTACCTACAAACTGTCCATGACTTAGTGCTTAAACCTGATCTACCTACAAACTGTCCAGGACTTAGTGCTTAAACCTGATCTACCTACAAACTTTCCATGACTTAGTGCTTAAACCTGATCTACCTACAAACGGTCCATGACTTAGTGCTTAAACCTGATCTACCTACAAACGGTCCATGACTTAGTGGTTAAACCTGATCTACCTACAAACTGTCTATGATTTAGTGCTTAAACCTGTTCTACCTTTAAGCTATCTATGATTTAGTGCTTAAACCTGTTCTATCTACAAACTACCCATGACTTGGTGCTTATAGCTGTTCTACCTACAAACTATCCATGGCTTGGTGCTTTAACCTGTTCTACCTGCAAGCTGTCTATGACTTATTGCTTAAACCTCTTCTAAATACAGCCTACAAACTGTCGGGGATTCAGTGCGTTGGCTTATCAGTACAGTGGAATAGATCTTCAGAGGACTGCAGGTTACTGGTACAGCCAAAATGAATGCCCTAATTATAACTTATGTGAAAGCTGGACGGGGTATCTTGGATCTGCCTTGTTGGTCCGCGATCCAGATCAAGATTTCTAAATGTCAAAATGGTATGGTAAACCTTTGGGTAGCTTTGAGGATCCTTTGGGGACAAACTGATTGATCAGTTGACCAGTGATACCAGTTCGAGTATGATCCTAAGGGTATCCTCTGTAGAGGTATGCCTGTGCTATGATACAAGGCAGGCAGGACATTAATGATACAGATATTGAGGGGGATTTGTGGGACTAGAACACTATGGACCATGTTGCATATGTGGAGTGGGAATTGTGATAAAGGAGAAAATGATTGCAGATATATTAACAGAGATTGTCTGAGAAGAATCGTGTTTTACAAAGTCCAACAGTTAAGTAATGAGACTAATTCCATAAAAATTAAATTAATCAACAGTTGAAGATATAACTTGTATCTGATTTAATGTAAGCCTCTTGTGCATTGATACAGCAAGTGGCACGATCTAACAAACACTGGAACGACCTCTGTTTCAAAGGGCACTTTATTTGAGTTTTAAATATAATTTAAAATTGACTTTTTGCTCCGGTTTATTACGTAACAACGCACCTCAGACTGGGTCAAAAAATGGCGGCTTGTTTGTTGTCTGCTTATCGAGCAGCAATAAAAAGTTGCCAGATCATAGATGAATGTTGCCTCCTTAGATTCCATGTTTTGCTTCTTAGATGGCATTTTTGTCTTGGCCATAATAAAATCAGTCTCATTACTTAATTGTCGGACCTTGTATACACGAGATGGCAGCAATGGTGCTGACTTCTCATTGTAAAACATTTTCTCAAAGCTGGCAGGTTTTGCTGGTCCACATTCGACACTCACCATCGCCACTCACCATCGACACTCACCATCGACACTCACCATCGCCACTCACCATCGCCACTCACCATCGACACTCACCATCGCCACTCACCATCGCCATAGACTGTGGTTCCCATGTGTCTATAGCAGAGTATAACACTGCCATGTGGAAAGCTGCCAACTGTGCGTTTCTTCAAATCTAACTCCTGTGAGTTCTTTATCAAACTCCTGATGATATTTTTCCTTGTTATCCACTTCCCTATGTGGGTTGTGAGGTCCCATTGTGGGGAAAACAAGAATAGACCCACTATCTCCTCAACAAGCATGTCATAAGAGTCAAGTCATTTGGGAGGGGGGGCAGCTTTCTTTTAAAGCTGGAGTGCATCTGCCTGAGAGGCAAGGAATCAACAGCCTGCATACACATAAGCCAGATCTATAAAACGGATATGCACATGACAATCAGGTTTTGGAACAAGACTAAAATACTGAGGTGGATGAACAACAGGAACTTTCCACTAGATTTTACCGCCGGTGAACACACAGATGTAGTAAATTTCTCTCGACCTGCCAGCAGTGGCATGATGGTGTCGCTTTTCTCACCAGCACTGCTCTAGGCTCAGCGTCTGTGGCTTAGGTGTTGCGAACGAACGTGCTTTGTAATGCAGGGGTGCACGGTTCGATCCCAGCAGCAGACGATCTTGCATTGGTTTCGACAGTGTTACTGAGAGCTGAGCATTGAGAAAGCCGTGACAAACTATGAAACACATAAAATTTGCCTAGAAAAACCGCAACAGCCAAATAATGTTGAGGTTGGCTCTGCAGTGTCCTGTAAAGGATAAGCTACCAACTTGTCTTTATTGTGGTTGGAACAGAGCAGGTTCCATATGTATTCTCAGCATACAGTTGACTGGTTTTTTTTTTTTTAGAGGCAGTTATTCCAAAGCATTCTTGTAGAATTCTGACACAATGACCTCCATGTCGATAGGTGCACAGTGGGAAACGACGCCCTCTTCGTCAATGGGACCACAGAAAATGTTGGCGACACCACCGTTTGGTTTATACTACTTGTCAGGGCTGCCAATAGGATTTAAAAAAAAAAAAAACCCCGGTTTAGCTGATCAAAAACCCAAGAATTACATAGACAAAGAACCCCCCCCCCCCCCAGATTGTTAAAATGTACAAAATTTATATTTACGAAACGAAACATTTACCACTGGGATTTCCCCAGGCGTCAAATAAAAACAGATCGCGGGGGGGGGGGGAACCCAGCATTGGTAGCCCTGCTACTTATACCATTTATATCGTCAGCTTTCTGTCACGACCACCTTCACGGGGATTGGGCAGATTCTTTCTGTTAACCCTCATTAATGATTCTGCCGGGTCACCTTAGTCTCCCGTCCGGCTCTTGATTTCCGCTTTAGCCGAGATCAGGTATTTCCTAATTATTTCTTCCGTAATGGTCACCGACCTTTGACACTAGGTCAAAAATTGAGAGGTCATGGGTCGTTTGTATGTTTAAAACCCAAACCTCTACTGCTATTTAAAGATGTGTGCACGTGAAACATGCAAGATACAGGTCTTGAAGTTGATTTGTGGAAACATGATGCCATGGAGGAAAGGAATATGGTAAAAATTAATAAATCAATTAAGGACATCTGTCCACGTCCTACACGTTTATAGATCAATAGGCATTTCGGCGGGTGTTGTGATCAGCATTACACCAGTCGCCTTTACTTCATAGGAAATATCTATTACCCATTTAAAGCTGGGTCGAACTAGAAGCCAACGGTTTTTTTTTAAATGGTACATGTCGCGATAGGAGACCAACAATGACCCTCGATCTCGTGAAGCGCTTGTACTATGTCGGAGGGGTTTCAGGCGTAGTGAGTCGTACTTCACTCCTTGTCAGCGGCCGGCGATATCGCGTCTTCTATGCTGTGATTGCTTTAACTGTCCCAAAACATGTACAACTGGGCCCACCCCCATTATACTATAATTTATATTTCTTTATTAAATCCATAACATGCATTATTGATAACAGGTATTGGTACTCTGAAAAATGAGTACTTAGAAGGGTCGAATGTCAGACAGGCCTGCGTGCCCAATTTGTAAACCTTTGAAAATAAAGTTCGTTCCCTACTCCACAGCCTATGTCTCACGACTGTATGCAGCCTTTATTATACGCTGCATACAGTCGTGCCACCCAGGATGCACCCCTGCGACATAGTAGAGGCCCAACACTACTAGATCGAGGCATCAATGGGAAAGGAGGTCACTCTCATTGTTGGGTCTCTTAACGTGATTAGAACCAAAAAAATTGACCTGCTCTGATTGGATGACCTCATGACCTTCGGTTTCGCCTTGACGCTACACCACGGCGGATCTCACTGAGACATGTACACATGAGAAAAGGGTTGCAGACCGGCTAAAAAGCTGATCATCAGAGAGGACTCGTGTCGTATGCATTTCTTATTCATCAACTCCAACCCGAATTCACACTTACCTATGTCTACTTTAACTTCATTAGCGTTCACCAGCTGCGAATTATTGCGAAAGGTTCTGGTTTTTCATCCATTTCTGGGCTTTGGTCTTGTTTCAGAACTTGGGTTCTTCTTGCACATCTTTATAGATCTGAATATTTTGCGCAGACTGTTAGTTCTTCACCTCTCGGGCAGATGTACTCCATATTTAAACAAAACCCGTATTAAGTCGACTCTTACGACGTGTTTGTTAAGTTCAGGGGGGTCTAGTTCCCCCAACCCTCGAAATGAGGCCCTGGAACCCACACGAGGATCTGCCCTTAACTCTGCGTCTTTTGCTAATTATTTATCTACATGCAACACGACCCATGGTATTATAAGGCCATTAGTCTAATAGTAATTAATGTTCCATTACTGCCAGCGCGATAAGACATCTGTGACAAACACATTCCATCCTTATCTCCAGTGGCTGAAGCTAGGTCTATTATATATAGTTTATGAGTGTAAGAAATCCAGTCGTGTTTGTCTACATTGGCTTGTTTCTACTCAAAAGTCTGGCCACAACTGATAGCAGCTGACTGGTATTTCAGTGTTTCCAGAGTGTGTGGTTTTAACGCCGGGACACTTGAGATAACAGTTGTATGGCAGTACTTGAAGATTTAGCACAAACCACAGATAAGTGCTGCTGCTTCTTGGCATTCACCGACTGGAAACTCCGACAGAGGGGGTTAGCAGTTCAGCCTGGATTGTGGTCTTGTTCCGAAACTAGTGTTATGCTTGCATATATGTTTAACACATTGGGCTTATTTGTGTGCAGATTGTTTGTTCCACGTCTATCAGGCAAATGCACTCGGACTTCGAAATAAGTACCCCTGATTAGTCGTGTCTTGCGACACGTCCGGAATACATACGGTGAAATTTATGCTGTCTTATCCTTTTTTTCTCTTTTCTTGTTCTTCTTTTTCTTGTCTTGTCCGTGCTATGGGTCGTTTCTATTCACAGTATTCCTTTTAGTGTACTGTTAATTATGTCTTATACTAGCTAGGGCTATTCAACAGGCGGCCCGCGGGCCAAATCTGGCACACAGAGGCCTAGCTAGTGGCCCTGGATCACCTACCAATTGTAAAGTATTAACGATCTTTCGATGCTTGGACTCAGGCCTCTGGTCACCAACGATTCCCCTTTCCCAACATTTTGGCCCGTGAGTAAATTTAGCTGAAATGTCGAGTCTTGTACCATGTCATTCCATGTCATGTCAGATTGTCCAGCCTTTCTCCTATGACCTATGGTCTTCCTCTGGCGCTCTTCCCCTCCTTTTCCCGTGGTGACTGCCTACTTCTCTCTTATAAACACACCGGGAACAATGTAGAGGGAAACATCGTAAACACCGAGCACATTTATTGAAACATCCCTAACAACGTCTTTACTGCGCGTTTCTAAAAGGCTATTTATGTTGTGGTTTTAGCTAGGCTGCTATATCTGCATTTTCGACCCAGCACATCAGATTCCAGCATATCCTTAATTAGTCGCCTATTATGACATGCCTGTTAAGGGACTTAATTGACCCCTCTCCCCTTAAGTATCACCATAACCTACACGAGGATCTGCTTTTTAAGGAAATTATTGTTTTTGATAAGGACATGTTCACGTTTCCCGGCCCATCTACACACTTTCTCAGTCTGATCTAGGTCAGAAAGGTGTCATGTTGTACTTATTTTCGAAGAGAGCCTCTCCTGTGACCTAATCTCAGGCTGTGGGTGGAAAATGGGGGGGGGGGGGGGGGGGGGCGGGGGTTAGGGTCATTTCTACATGTTCTGGGGTCGTTGAAAGCTGTGTAGTCGTGTAGAATAGAACACGCGACAGCGGCTCTGATGTAATAGGAGGGAAGACAAGGTGACATCTCTCTGACGTAGAACAGTCTGTGAATGTACGAATAAAAGTTCAGGTAGTGTCTAGATGAGCCGGGACACGTAAACAGGACCTTCGATGAAACTTAATAATTTTCAGTCACCTTTCCGTGGTACGCTGTTGTATGTTTGTTAATCACCACACACTCTGAATGACGTATACACACCGGAACCTACCAATCAAATATTTTTCTTAAATGTTTGTGTATTCTAGACAAAGCAATAAGGTCTACTATGTTCGTAAATTGTTGCTGTGATTGTTATTCGACATTTGCTTCGTTAATATGAATTTCTGTAACCTATGGTGCCATTTCAATGGGTTGAAATGAATTCTGTCCGTATTCCATAGTCGTGGATTTCAAGCCGTACGATAGACATGGCCAATGAGACACCTTTTTTGGGGTGCCGAGTTGACCAAGTATCTTAGTGCACTTGTATTCATGGCGAGGCACAGACGCCGTCTGGAGGTGACAGGTTCAATTCCCGGCACGGTAACTATAGCTTTCGATTTTTATGTTGTCAAGTGTGTGGTTTGTTGTTGTTGTTGATGTGTGTGGTGTAGACAGGACAAGATCATGGGAAGTAAAAAGAAATATACTGTATAGAGACAGAGAGTTGATAAAAAGAGAGAAGACAGTAAGTTTAGGTTTTCTCCACCCCTACCCACCCACTTGTGGTGGGTGCGGGGCGTATTATGTGTCTAAACATCTGACGGATCCGATTCGACTTAGTGGAGATATAAAAGCTCACGGTGGAGAATTTTTATTTTTTATTTGAAAACATGACCTTGGCTCCTAGGTCGACTCAGCTCTAAATGGGTACCAGGTAAAGTCCTGGGAAGTAAAAGCGGCCGCCGTGATGTTGACCTCATCATCCCTCAATTAGTCGATGAAAAATATGTGTCTAGCCTCCTCCGCTCGATGTACCTCTGGCGTATAAAGGCACGTTTACTATTACTATACACTGTAAAAGAGTTAAGTTGATTCAAGGACCGATATCGTAGCACTCGGGGCATTTCCATAAGCGCCAAAACCCCATCTCTTGTTCTTCTTCTCTCAAAAAATTTTTCTCATCAAAATCACTGCGTTTTCTTCTTCTTCTTCTTCTTCTTCTTCTTCTTCTTCTTCTTCTTCTTCTTCTTCTTCTTCTTCTTCTTCTTCTTCTTCTTCTTCTTCTTCTTCATAGTTACCCTCTCTTCCCGAAATTTAGACCTACAGAGCAGATACGCTCTATAGTTAATTCAACATTTAATAAACACATGCAAGTCATTTTTTCTAAAACTGCCTGTAAGATGGCAATGATTTTTTGCATGCAGCCTTTAAATACCTACGACGTTCAGAAAGTATTTTTTTTTTTTTTTACTAAAGAAGAATGTCATAAGTAGTTTTTTTTAAGGATTTATATTTTTATTATGAAACCGTCTTGGTGGACTTTTGGAAGGTTTACTTTCATTAATTTTAGGAAGTAATGCACACTATGACTTTTTTAATGGGGAGTCAAAGAAAACCTACGTGTGGAATATCCTCTGAATTCGGAGTGCATCTCATGTTCTGAAACAGGACAATAGTCGAGAACTTCCAGCCCGAGTTTTCAGCCGGTGAACACCAAGAATAAAAATTTAATGCTAGAATGGCTACAACCACTATTGCAGATGTGAAACGTGAGCCATCACAAACAAGGCTCCACCCAGCCGCGACCTAGAAACGTGTGCACGACTAACCACCAGCTCCAAGGCCGGGCCTCCCAACAATAGACACCAGATTCTGGTCTCAAGGGTTGACCTTTGTGGTTGATTCTGCAGGAACCAGAAAAAAGGATATGTATGTTTTATAAATAGGATTGCAAACGATAGGGAGGAGAACAGATGGAAAAGGATAAGAACAGTTTATGTCGGCTTTACAAAATCACACAGTAAAAATAAACAATGACTTTGCTGCTGCTATTATCTTATCCTTCATCTACAGCTCGACAACAAGAAACATCACGCGCGCGCGTTAATGAACTGACTGAAAATACTACATTATAGTATTAACTCTTTGAGCCCCAGAGGGTTTAGCATCAGAGGTCAAAGGGGTAGTCAAGAGAGACGTAAAATCAGCGCATCTTGCGTTCACTTGGCTACTAGGTTGGAACATATGAACGTATGCTGCGTTCATTGGGACTAAAAGAGTTAAGATATTTTATAAGCAAATAAAAACGCTATCATAGCACACTGGACAAAGACATAGATGCTCCGTCTCCCGCAGCAAGTGGCATAAGGTGTAGATGCTGTCTGTTTCCGCAGCATACTGATTATACACATTGGTCTTCCTCTCATACGTCCTTCCATGCCGGATTGACGTATCCCAAGTCCAAAACGAGGTGCCTACTTTCTCCGTCCTTTTCCATCAGGCATTTCGATAAAAGCCAAGTATGCCTCGTAAACAAGACAGGAACAGAACGTGAGAATTGCCCACCATTCGTCAATAAATCCCACGGTAAGACAATATACCCCTTTTGCCTTTTCCCGCGCCGAATTTTATTTTCCTCAACACCAGAGGCGTCGTCAACGAGAATTTTTTTGTGAGTGGAGGCGCTAAATCCCATATATAATTTTCTGGGACCGGGTGGGGTTTAATTACACCTTATATTTTTCCTCACTTCTTCTTCTTCTTCTTCTTCTTCTTCTTCTTCTTCTTCATTTTACGGTCCTTGCCGTGTGGTATTTATAGTCAGGCTCCATCCACAGTCTTGTGTACTTTCAGTCAATGGGACAAAGCTGTTCTACCAGGCCATAATGTCAGACTGTCCAGCGTCTTCTCTCTTGGTTTTCCTCTGCCTTTTCTTCCCTCAAGCTTTCCCACCGTTACCATGTAGTCCAGTTTTTCCTCCTTTTTATGACATGAAGAAAAATGCAGATTGTCTCCTTATGTGGGCAGTCAGATATCTTCTTTGAAGTCACCGTCATAACTCTCGTTATCTGTCCAGGTATTTTTTTTTTTTTCGTCTATAAGACCACACCTCATCTGCTTAAACTGTTTCAGTGCGAAATTATGCCTGATGTTATTTTTGCAAGCTGATTGGAAAACAGCCTACAATAATCGAACAAGAAGTCAGAGAAGCAATCAGATGCAGTCCCAAAAATAAGGCATCAGGTGTTGATGGAATATCAGCCGAGGCAATACAGGCTTGTGGAGAAATTGGAGTCACCTGGCTACTCCACATATTTAGGAAAGCCTGGAATGAAAGAACTGTACCAATAGACTGACAAGAGCTCTTATAGTCCCAATTTGGAAAAGAAAAGGCATAAGCAAGATTGTACAATTACAGAGGCATCTCCCTTCTAAGCCACGTAGGAAAAATGTTTTTGCCAAAATTCTGGAACAACGAATTGATCCGTTGTAGAACCGATCCTGACCCATCACAGGTCGGATTTAGGAAAGGAAGAGGTGTACTGACGCTATTTTGCTTTAAGACAAGTTAGCGAAAAGACAATAGAACACAGACATCAAATGAAACATCGCTTTCATAGATCAAGAAAAAGCTTTCGATAGAGTAAACAGAAATTTATTATGGAAAGTTCTTGAAAACTACGGTATAAATGGAACAATATTTTAGATTGTGTTAGGGCTATTTATAGACAAGTGAAAGCGCCATTAGAACAAGAGCTGGCATCACAGACTGGTTCCCAGTAACATCAGGAGTAAGACAAGGTTGTGTATTATCACCTTTTACTTTTCATAATATTTATGGACAATATTAATAAAATAGACATAACACCAACAGATGTCGATAAACAGGAGGACTTCAAGAGCTGCTCTTTGCCCGACGATCAATGCATATTTCACAGTGATAGTAAACAGCTTGCAAGACCACATGAACTTACTACACGACAGTTGCCTCAAGCATCATATGAAGATCAATACTGAAAAGACAGAAGTCAGGAGCATAAGTGAGAGCAACAGACCATCGACATAAAGATTCTAGATCACAGCCTAAAACAAGTGCAAGAATTTAAATACCTGGGAAGTATCTTTACATCCAATGGTAAAATAGACAGAGAGATTGAAGCAAGAATCCAACAAGCCAACAATGTCGCATACCAGCTTGCCCCAATTTTAAAACACCCTGCTGACCCAGCTGAGATAAAAAGACAAATTATAAATACAATCTTTATACCGACATTAGGTTATCAATGTCAGACTTGGACATTAACATTAACAAAAGAACATGAGAGAAGACTAACCACCTGTGAAATGAGATGTTTGAGAATGGCTGCGAATAAAACCAGAAGAGATCGAGTGAGAAACGATGTGATTACAAGAACTATTGGAACCATACCCATCGTTAAATTTATTGAGAAGCAAAGAATGAAATGGTTTGGTCACCTAATGAGAATGGAACCAACGATGCCAGCATCAAGAGCATACAACATGAAAATCGAAACAACAAGAGGCAGGAGAAGACCAAGAAGAATATGGATTGAAGGAGTCACGGACAACTTGAGACTTCATAACATCACGGCATATGAAGCGACTGAGCGCGCCCTGGCTCGGTTGCCGATCATCTGATAGACTGCGACGCCTAGCGGCACAAGCAGATTTTGACAAAAGAAGAAGAAGAAGATTGGAAAATAGATATATAGTTAGCATATATGTATATATACCCTGGAGAAAGTCCAATGTTATAGTGGGGTTACATACCAAGTGCTATCAGACTGTAAAAATATGGGTGCTCTTCCCAAATGCCCGATGTGCATAAGGGGGTGTAAAGGGATCTTTACTTTTTTTTAATATATGTATATATATCCAGGAGAAAGTCCAATAATTTAGTGGGGTTAGAGTTAGTCAGTCTTTATTTCAAAACATAATACCCCTAAAATATTTGACTTACCCTGGGATACCTGGATTATAGGGTGAGCTAATATAAAAGTACCCAGATACTTAAAATGAGGAAGTCTGAAAAGTATATTTTTTTGGGAAGGGGTTGGGGGAAGGGGGTATTTGTTCTTCACCTGGTGTGCCCCGGTAAAGTGCAGATGGGCCGCAAGATAATTCTGCTTTACCATGCAAGGGGTAGAGGTAGTTGTTCTCTCTTCCATTTATGCAGTTTGTAGGATTAGCACATCAGGGGAGATAATCAACAAAAGGGGTCGCAGTTCCTGAAAACTGCACTTTCGTAAGATCGGAATTAACAAATAAATTGATCTCTACTTTTTTTGCTTGATTCTGTGCTGGTTTAGCAGTCAAGTGGGGGGGGGGGGGGGGCCGAGGAGATAAGGAATGCTGATTTACACCCTGCAAATTCTTAGTGTGGGAGGGGCTAAGGCCACCAGTTTCCGGCGCCAATGCTAGGCACATTCTTGCTGCTCCAGACTGAGTGAGTCACAGCATCCACACGCCCCATCCCGCCAGGAGATAAGCAGGACTCCGTGGCCTGGGAGCCAGCGACGGTGGCAGCACTTGCAGCCACACCCAGTGCGGCTGGCTCGGCCTCGGGTGGCAGTGAGTGAACGGGGACACATGTCTGAGAGCTGGACCTATATCTATCGCCTGACTCAGCCAGATATATAGTTTCTGGACTGTCATGTGCCGAGTCCCGTGTAGATTAGACCAGATAGTTCTGGGAACGCGCATTCTTGGTGGATTCCAACGCCTCTGCACCAGTGGTTCTCAATCTGGTGGTGGTTTTTATTTTTTTTGGGGGTGGGGGGGGGGGGGGGTGGGGGGGGGGGGGGGGGGGGGGGGGGGGGGGGGGGGGGGGGGGAAGTGTCAAGGGGCATCATGCATTTTTGAATTTGAGTCTATCTATCTATCTATCTATCTATCTATCTATCTATCTATCTATCTATCTATCTATCTATCTATCTATGACAGACATAAACAACACTGATTGTTAGTTTTCTTTTATTTTTTCTAAAACATTCCTGTCGAATAAGTAACTACCCATTTACTCTAACCATGCTAGTGACAAATGAATTCTTTGATGCATGTGACAAATATTCCTATACATAAGATGTTTATTTAGCTAGGTAAATCGATATTTTAGGCCGGGTCGACTGGAATTGTCCTTGCCGACGCGGATTTGAACCCTACACTCTCGAGACGATAGGCAAGCGTCTAACTGCGACTCCCCTACTAGTATCGTCTTGTATCTTTGAATGACAACATGAAAAAATTGACAAAACTAAATTGGGGTTTTATCCTAATATCCCCCCCCCCCTCCCCCCCCCCCCCCAAATCAACAGAAAGTCGAATATTTTAGGGGGTAGAGTAGATAGGCTGCATGCAGTCGTGGGACCTTGGCTGCAGGCAGTCGTGGGACCTAGGCTGCAGACAGTCGTGGGACCTAGGCTGCAGGCAGTCGTGGGACCTAGGCTGCAGGCAGTCGTGGGACCTAGGCTGCAGGCAGTCGTGGGACCTAGGCTGCAGACAGTCGTGGGACCTTGGCTGCAGGCAGTCGTGGGACCTTGGCTGCAGGCAGTCGTGGGACCTTGGCTGCAGGCAGTCGTGGGACCTAGACTGCAGACAGTCGTGGGACCTAGGCTGCAGGCAGTCGTGGGACCTAGGCTGCAGGCAGTCGTGGGACCTTGGCTGCAGGCAGTCGTGGGACCTTGGCTGCAGGCAGTCGTGGGACCTTGGCTGCAGGCAGTCGTGGGACCTTGGCTGCAGGCAGTCGTTGGACCTTGGCTGCAGACAGACTTGGAACCTTGGCTGCAGACAGTCGTGGGACCTTGGCTGCAGGCAGTCGTGGGACCTTGGCTGCAGGCAGTCGTGGGACCTTGGCTGCAGGCAGTCGTGGGACCTTGGCTGCAGGCAGTCGTGGGACCTTGGCTGCAGGCAGTCGTGGGACCTTGGCTGCAGGCAGTCGTGGGACCTTGGCTGCAGGCAGTCGTGGGACCTTGGCTGCAGGCAGTCGTGGGACCTTGGCTGCAGGCAGTCGTGGGACGAGGTGGGTTGGGGTTAGGCCCAGTTCTAGATGGGGTATTTAAAGTAAAGGCATCAGAAAATCGAAAAACCCGCTTTTACCAACCTCGAAAATATTGGGCTGTCCTGTGACATCATCATGGGGGAGATATTAGAAAAGCACCCCAAATTGTTATACACAGAGCGGTTCGTTTATGCTATGGCTTCAGTCGATACGCCTCCACGACCCTAGAGGGTCTGAGGTTTTATTATTATTCTGTTATCTTATCTAGTATATAATTCTTTAGATTGCGTAGAAGTCGCAACTTCAAGAGCGGCGTCCGTGACCTAGGCGTTGCGAGTCTGGCTGGTAAATCCAACGTACCGCGATCAAAAACCACTGCTAGCTGCGTGGATTTGTATCGTGGTATGGAGCGTCGCAGGTCGACCCAGCCTAAAATGGGTACTAGGATGGCTGTCTTTGGGAAGTAAAGACGACAGGCGTAATGCTGACTACATAACCCACCTAGTTCCGATTGGTCTGTAAAAATGTGAGCGCTCTTCCTACTCGATACGCCTAAAGGCGTGAAAAGGGATCTTTACTTTACTCACAACTTAAAGTCACATGCAGGATCGTTTTCTGCTAATGCTGATGTACTCGTCGACACGCGGACCGAAACCGGCACATAGAGGCATAACAAGTGGCCTACGGATCATTGCTAGTTGTACTAATAATATTTGCATGCAGGGGCCTCTTGTCTGTGGCGATCCACAGTGTCAACATTTTGGCTGCGAGTAAACTTGAATGGTCCTTCTCTACCTAATATATCTTCACACCTGAACTTACCAGTTCATTTTTGTTTTTTCTGTAGTCTCCATAATCACGTCTGAATGTTTTAATTTTAATTCTCTCGGGAGTTCCCGGAAGTGTCCAGTGTTTTGGCGGTGTTGTGGGGTGGGGTTAGTCGGCGTCTGTGGGCGGTCAGGGCTGCCAAAGATCAGTTTTGTTTTCCTTCTCCGGCACGGAGGCGTCTCTTTGTTTCGTCCCACTTACTTCATTTCAAACCATAACACCACAAAAATATTGGATGGGCTGTTTGGGGTGAATTACAATTAAAGTGCCCAGGTCTATTGTTGACGGTCACCAGCTGTAAACTCTGACGGACAGCGGTGCTTGTTTCTCCACTTCTTGTTTTAAAGTGTGTGCGTTTAAAAAAAAAACCAGTTCTGGCACATTTGTGTGCAGGGTTGTTGGTCCCTTGCCTCTTAGGCAGATGCACACCGAGTTCCAAAGATATAGCCCTAATTATTTGCCTACAAAATACTTGTTTGGGTTGCAGTGGGTCTTTGAGTGTGTTTCTCTCTCCCCCACTCAGTTAGGATAACCTAACTAAATCAGTGCGTCGGTCCCCATAACATCTGTTCCTCTTTCTGGTCCTAGCCGATATTCTATCACCCCCCCCCTCCTCCCATGCCGTCCATTGACACCGACTGATAACACACTCCGCGCTGTCAGCAAGCTGCCTGACATCTGTGCTTGGGGGAAGAGATATCAAATATAACCTCGCGCTGACCTCGTCAGGTCGGGTTGATGGCAAAGTAACGTAAAGAATTTAGCACACACAAAAATGACAAGCTACATACTTTTAAACAAACCTCTTTCTATTCCATGCACGTGTTTATTGGCTCCCCTTTTTCCAAGCAAGTTGTTGCTCAAGAATCCTAATGTTTGGGACTGCAGAGGTGAAATTAATTCTAAAAGAGAAGTGTAATATTTGGAAGAAAATTGAATAATATTACAACTAACCAGAGCAAACAAAGTTTAAAGGACATAGTGCAGTTGAAGCGCGTACAACTCAAACATAAAGAGGATATACTTAGTTATTTAGTGCTGGCCTACCTTACAAAACACCTTTGGTAAAGTGCTAGAGAAGATAGGGGCGGGCAAGCTACAAGAATTTATGGAACAGATAATTTCCTTCCACGAGGATTGGGAACTTACCGGCCAGGGAAGGACACATGTTAAAATGCAGCCACTTTTGCCTTTGATACCTTTGAAGGTTTCCAGAACAGACAGGAAACGGTGACATCGGCACTTGATTTAGAAGACGCTTACAACAGCGTCAGATACAGTTTCTTGATGAAAGCGCTTTTGGAGAAGGGAGTCTGTCCTTGTTTAGTGAATTGGATAGCAGCCGTTTTGTATACTTGCCGGGTATCTCTCCGCCTGGGTTCATGGACCTCAGAACCATGTATTATAGCTCCAGGACTGCCACAGGGATCTGCAATTTCGCCTGTACTATTCAATGTTCTTACGAGCAAGATTGTCTGCCTGGAAACACCTGGAGTTGGCAGAATATTGACATTTGCAGATGATGTTCTTGCATATAGGAAGGAGAGAGAACGAACGAACAAACTTTATTTTTAAAGGGTTAAGAATTGGGCACGCAGGCCCGTCTTACATTCTGCCCTTCGAGGTCTCCCTCCATTCTTACATCATTTCATTCACACATCAAGTAATAAAACATCAAAAGCATCAAAACATTAAGTACAAGCACTGGAATGTCTACATTTCTAACTACAACAAACCGTAGTGGTTGTTATAAATCTATGGAAAAAAGCGCTATTTCATAAATATTTTATATATAGATCGGAATCAAATAGCTGACAAGTTACAGGCAACAGTAGATAAGGTGATCGACTGGTGTACAGAGATGAGTGCTGTAATCAACCAAGAAAAGGCAACCGTCCTGTGGTGTTTTCTGGACAGCAGGATTGTTCGAGCTGATGTTCCCAGACTCAAAATAAATGGCAGGGACATCAAAAGAGACAACACTGCAGTACCTGGGAATCACCTTTGACAAAAGGTCAAGGATCACATAGAGGGAGTTGTGACAAGGGCTGAAAAAGGTCTAAATGCACTAAAGATTATGGCAGCGATGGACATGGAGCAGAGAATGCTGTTCACACTTTACCAGGACTTAATCATCTCAGTGATTGATTATGGATCAGGGTAACTCACTGTCTCGAAGTGTCAGCTAGAGAAACTGGAGCGCATACAGAAGGAAGCTATGCGGGTGATCCTGGGTTGTACAAGAGACACCCCGATTGTGTGCATGCGATACATCCTTGCATTGCCGACTATTGCAGATAGGCTCAAGGTGCTGCAGGCTAAGTCATACCTCAGAGTAGCTGCAGAGGGGGAACACCCTCTGTATGAAGCTTTGGCTGCATGCAAGGGTCAGAGCAGAAGACCAATAAGACGAGGAGAAGGGTGGGTCAGAGTACCAGCGGAAGAGTCTGACCTGTGTAGGGTTATGATCACATTGGGCCGGGTGTGCAGAGAGTGACCAGCGGGTGCTACGGAGGTTAAAGTCCAACAGTTAATTTACGACAATTCACGCCCACGTGATCTGATTATCTATACAGATAGTTCTGTGCTGAGAGGAAAGAGAAGTGCCTGGGAGTCCGTAGCGAAAGCCAATAGAACATCTTTAGTGCAAGACAGCCTAGCATATGCCACCACAACATCTAGCATGAGAATGGAGGTGGAGGCTGTAATTGCAGCTCTCCGGCGGCTAGAGAACAAGATGCAAACACATGTCGTAATTGTTATATACTCTGAAAGCAGGCTGAAAAGGGTGAAGACAGAGATGCTTTGAGCAGAGTGGCAAGCTTAACTGGAAAGGTCACGGGGTGAGCATATTTTGGATCTTTTCTCCAGGCCATGCCGGCGTGGTGGGTAATGCAGTCAGATTGGCTAGATCCGCACCACTGGGTGGTGAATTGATACATGACAAGGCAGATGTGGGTCAAGGCTCTTTGGGAACAAGCAACGGAATCAGTAGAGACAGAAGATTATTATGGCCTGGAGAGAATGAGGCAGCTAGGTGTAACCTGAGGGTCTGACCGGCTGACTACACTAAGAGGAAAGGCAAGCCGGACTTTTAATCAGATTGGGACCGGTATCATCAGTTTTGAAACTCTGCGCTGGCTGCTGAAGATAATGGACAAAACATGCATGGGAGCGTCCCTGTTGCTGTGATGTCAATTCTAGACTCAACTTAACTTAGCACTGGCCGAATTACATCCGTAGCCTTAGTGAAATTTCTGCAGAGAACATTTTGTTACTTGCGTGCATCTAGGACCGATCGTTCTTGTGTCACCGGGAACTTTACGGGAAGCAAAGAATTGTAGCAATGCGCACTATCAGGCATGTCGTAAGAGGCAACTAAGGGTAGGTTTAGGTTAGGTGTACATCGTTGTAGTGAACTCGTGTGTCCAGGCAGAGAATAAAGCGACGAGAGACTGATGATTAATTAACTTCATCATTAACTGATGATTAATACACTGATGATTAATTGTCGTTATATTGAAATCACCTGCCAGTAAAGTATGGAGAAATAAAATAATGGAAGATACGCCTATGAATTTAAGCTTGAACTAATGGGACGTGACGGGTGGTTTAAATGTTTATGTTGTTGAATAGGGATGTTCCTCTCAACACATTCCCTCCACCAGATTAACCGAACTAAAATCTGAGCTATGTTGCTCTCAGACAAAGTCCTGGATATCCAAGAAAACAGCCATATTGGCTCGTTAAGTACTTTAACATTAGCTGAACTTGGTACCCACAAGAGAAGGCAAGGAATTTTAGATGTCTATCATACTTAATGAATTATTAGACAGGGCAAGTGATTCCTCCGTCATCTACCTTCTCCCGGTGTTTTTATGAATAATTAAAGAATTATTATATCATTTGAGCCCCCACCAAATGTACTTCTATCTATCAGTTTAGAAAACAGGTAAGATTGAATACACTTGGAATTTAACAAACGATGTAGTATAAAACTTGACATACAGCTTTATTTTCTAACAATCAGTTAATTGACATACCCAGTTTGTTGTGTTTTTACACAAACAGTGACTAGCTAAAGTTATGATAGTAATGGGTTGTTTCAGCGCGAGAACAGCACCTGGGATTAGAGTGGTGTGATGAAGGTGATAAAGTATGAACAATTTATGAACATAACTTTCATAGAACCTCTGACAGCCGTGAGCACTGTCAAGCTCTTCCTCCTCTTCCAGCTTCTTCCCTGCTTGTTTCTCCTCCTCGCCCCCACCTCGTTCCCAGCTGGCCGAGTCTAACACAATGTAGGCTACTTCATGGACTGATCGTCACATGGGCGCTGGGAACTTTCCAGCAAATGCCGAACACGACTCAACCAGGGAGAAAATACTTTTCAACGGTAGGTCTGAGTCTGTGGCCTGCTGGCGGCACTATGAGGTAAATCTACCATTGCCATTGCCAGTTGTCCAAGAAAAATTCCAAATTTGATCCTCTTTCAGCCGCCCGAGGGCCTGCTATATCGAAGAAGGGTCCTTTGCTGTCTTTTATGGTTTCCTTTTATTTGTGGTGTGTAGACACACCTGATATTATTGTTGTTTGCTTCCTTGCTGTGCTGCGTTGTTTGCGGTTTTGGGTTCTGGTGTGATCCAGATCTCTTTGCGATGATATTGAAGGGTACTAGCTGACTGTTGCTGGTGCTTGGCTTGCCTCGTGCTGGTCGCTGTGCTGGTGCCCTGTTGCTGCTTGGTTGCCGATCTAAAAGCCGCCGGAAAAAGCCAAACAAATATCCGTTGCTCCATCGATACAAACAATGTTCCTTTTCAGGACAACCAGGGCCGTCACAATCTGTTGTTGTGATCGGCCCAAAAAAAACAAAAAATCTTTTTTTTTTTTTTCTTTTTTTTTTTTTCCCACGGAGTGTGGAGAGGTAGTGGAGGTGAGATAGACTGCAAATGAGAGGTCAGTTTGCCCGAATGTGCCAGTAGATGTGATAGTGAGGTCGGGAGAATGAGAGTGACAGATAGAGGCAGGATCCATCCCGGTCGGCTGAGGTCGCTTGGTCTGAAATAAAAGTGAAAGGCAATTGTTAACACACACGTGGGGTGGGGTGGGGTGGCATGACGGTGACTGGAATTCCCAAGTGCTGGTCCCCTTTGGTGCAATGCCCTCGGCTGTCTGCTTCGGGGCGTCGGGCGGCCTGTGGTATTTTCCGTTGTCTTCTTTTTTCTGAAAATAAACTAGATTAAGATTTTGGTTAGTTAAATGGTGATTACGCGGTTATTTGCCAGTGGGGCGGAGCGGGTGGGAGTGGCTCCGGTACGTCGACCCGCCGTCCGGTTGGTGGTTGTTTGCTAAAGGCTGTCCTTAAAGATGGCGGATTGTTTGGTGGGCTCTTTCTGTGGCTCTTTAGATTTGGCGGTTGCCACTTCTATTCGGTGTGCCATTTTTGCCCTGCTTTCTCTTTGACTCCCGGAGCTGTCTCACTGCTGCGTTAATCTCTTTGCAGAGACGGTCAACTTTTTTGTACCTTAGGAGTCGTTCAGGTGTTCCGTCTTCTTCTGCGTAGTTGATAACGTATTTGTCGAATGGGCCGACAAACTCCAGCCTGTGCGGAGCCACCTGCTCGTTGATATCTTCTAGCATCGCTTGGAGGTCAGCCTCACAAGTTACAACGGCTGTCGCATTCTGGTTTACGCGTGGGGTGGCTGGCTGCCTGGTAGGTGTCTCGCTTCGTACTTCAATTGTCGTGGCATCAGTCATCTGTGCGTGGTGCTGCATCATTACTGCTTCGGTAAGTGTGCTTTTGTCGGTATTTGGTTGTTTTACAGTTTTGCTGGAGGCCTCTCTTGCTTTCTCTAGCAGGGCGCGCTCTGTTCTTGCCGCCAGCACTGCAGCTTCGGCTTCTGCTTTTGCCTGGATCATAAGGGTGACTTCTTTATAGGTGCTCTCGCGGGCTTCCCTAAGTGCTTCGGTTTCGTTTCGTCTCTCCTCCCTTTCTTCCTGTCGGCGGGTCTCGTCTGCAGCTTTCTCTGCTTGTAACTTACGTGTTATTTCTGTCAGGTTTTCTTGCATTCGTGCAGCCTCTGTTAGCCACTTTGTTTGCTGCGATACTTGTTCTTGTCTGTCGTCTTTCAGTGCTTTGATTTCGTCACGCATCTGCGAAATCAGGTCTAGCATCTTGCGTTCTGTCAGCGTCGGTGTCGACTTTTCTCTTTGCGGAGAGCTCTGATTTCCGCTAAAAATTTCAGAAATTTGTAGCGAGATTACAGGGTCCATTGCGGCTGTGATCGTTCTGTCGGTTTGTCTGTCTGGTGTCCGTTGTGCTGGCTTCCCACTCGGTTGCTTTGGTGCTGCTGAGAGCCTGGGTGCCACGTATCTCTGTCCGGCTGCTTCGTGGGCGGTTCTAAGTGACCTTTTGCACTGCTGGAGATACGGGCAGCCCATGTATCTCGCGCCGTGCGCACCGGAACAGTTGGAGCATTTGCGGTTGCTGTTCGGTCTTTTAAAATTAGTGTCAATTTTAGCCAGCGGGCACTCCTTGAATTCGTGCGTACCAGAACAGTATCTGCACGAGAGGCTGCTGCGGCAGGACGAAGCTGTATGCCACGCCTTATTGCAGCGCGAGCACTGCATGATGTCTGGTGTGCTGGTCTCAGGCTGCCGCTGCTTGCGTTGGCGATAGGGTCCTTGCGTCGCTACTGAGGCGGCATCAGGCACCCCTGAAGGGTCGGCTCCCGGAGGAGCGGTCCCCTGTGCTGGTGATTCAATCGTAATGGGCGCAGTGTCCATTTTCTACGACGATAATAAAAAGTTCTCGAATTTATTTAGAGGTTAAACGCACGCCCTAGGTCTCGGTTTAGAAAGTTTATAATGTAAATTATAATTACCTAGGGCGTTGTTCCTTCCTCTGTTGATTCTTGTAGATCTGTGTTGCTGGTGGTTGTCGTTGGCTAGGTGCGTACACGGGCTGCTAATGACCCACCCGCAGCCGATTCCGATAACTCAGTCGAGACAGACTCAGCCGAATGTCAAGCGATTCTGTCCAGTAGCTGGTTATCGAAAATCAGGCAACGAATGGATAGTTAGCGGGGCAACGTGTTCAGGCGAGGCGGGCTTGCGCGTTCAACGTGTTGCTCGGGCAAAGGCTGTCAGCGAAATGTGTTGTTGTGAGGTAAATCTACGATGCCCGATTGATACTTATACAAGTATCAATCTATTGTCCAAATTAAACTCCTCCCTTTCCTTAGTTTTTACCCAACCCTCAAGATGATGGCTTAAGCTCCGCCTCTGAAGTACCTATCAAATCAAATTAGCTAACAAGTGACCTGTCACTCACAGTGAACGGCCTACAGTACGACCTTGACCAAGATAAAACATTCCTAATTGCCAAACACCTGTTCTCCCCAGAATTACACTGACGTGTTAAACTTTAAACTTCTCCTCGCCTCAATGTCTAGGGTCCGCTCCATTCGTGTTAGGTTATCTTTTATGACCTACGGTCCAGCTCAGGTGTGATGCTAAGTTCCCCGTTCGCTGGCCTCTACAGTCTGTGGTCAGGAGATAACATTCTGACACTGGCATGAGAATAGAATTCCTAGCTACAGTGTAAAGTTTTGGGTAATATTACCCAAGGTTGGGTCGCTTTGTCTGGACTAAGGACTGGAA
This sequence comes from Candidula unifasciata, assembly GCA_905116865.2. Classification (NCBI taxonomy): domain Eukaryota; kingdom Metazoa; phylum Mollusca; class Gastropoda; order Stylommatophora; family Geomitridae; genus Candidula; species Candidula unifasciata. The sequence continues at coordinate 39,026 of CAJHNH020003967.1, forward strand.
ACATCTAAATCAATACGGTTTAAAGTAACATTTGGTTTAAGGGCATAGTCTCTTGTCTCTCAATAACCAGAAGAACTTATTACAAGTACTAACTTCTGGAATCACTGAGATCGTATCGTGACAACTGAGCTGAAAAGGAATACATGCTATAAATAGTAGGAGGATAACCCAGGGGCGCGTGTTGTGACATCGAGCCAGTGTCCAAGTAACAAACAAGAGAAATAAAAGGAAGATAGACCCACGAGTGTAGGTAAATATCCCAGCCTCTGTTCAAGTAAAAGAATAAACAAATGGAAGATACGCGCTTGAGTGTACCTTGTCAACGGCGATCCCCTGTCTGCGCAAAACGCTCGAGCCTGATCAATAATAGAATGATTAATCAGCCGGACGTAATCGAGAACATACCAGCGATTCTGTTCGTATTGTGAAGATATGCCTCATCAGCAATAAAAAAAGACCAACACTTGTGCTATTAAAATTTAAATCGCATATATGGTAGCTACCAAATCCTGTCTATTCCCCCCCCCCCCCCACTTTTGTGTCAGCTTTGTCCCCCCCCCCCCCCACTTTTCCCCGCCTCGTTTCCTCCCCATTTCCACCCCATTACCTTAGCTGTTTTAGTATTCACTATCGTCATGTTATTTTTGCTTTCTATTATATTTTGACCTTGTTCCCCCCCCCCCCAACCCAACTCCTTTCCCATTTATTTCCCTATTTAAGTTACCTAAACTCACTGTCTGAAATATTTTTAGCGTCTCATATTCCGGTTTCTCAAGGCCTCAGAGATGTGGTTTTATAGAAGCATACTTGGACAGCCGAAAGAGAGCAACCTATATGTTTTGAAAGAGGCGAGGACTCGAAGACAACTTATCACGAACGCCAGGAAGAGACAGTCAACATTTTCTGGTTATGTAATGAGAAAGAAACTGGAGCTTGTTGTGACCACTGAAAAGTTGCGTCGAAAGAGAGACAGCGAGGTTTGAACAACGGATCAACGTCATGGCACACTGGCAGTAGTAACCCATAAATAAGTGCTCCGTTCTTTTTCTACCTCAAGTCTTGAGTCCGAAGAAGCTCATCACAGTGCACAGGCTCTGTAGCACCGGCGAGGATACTGAAATACTTTGGGTAGATTTTTAACTACAAACCACAACTGCCAAAGGAATTTTTTACGTGCGCAGCAATGCACACGGGCGTCTGATCTCACTACCCGGAGACCTGGGGGAGTTACTAGAAGTCCAAGTCCACGTGAATAAATTCCAGCCCTTACCGGGTATTTAGACCCGGAACTTCTAGCACTCGAGGCGGACACCATACCTCGAGACCACTCAGCCCCCTTAGAGACAGAAGACAACATGAACATATTCTTGGCAGCCTTTTGATATGGCATGGAACGGTGTCAATACACGAATTGATACACGCAGGTGCAGACTGTGAACAGGCATGATCTTCCAAGTTAGTCGGCAAGGCACTGGACGATGATGATTGCAAAGCGGCATTTGTTAACATTGTCACAGCATCTGGTGACCTTTTCAACGTGTATGGAGTTTGAACTTCACCGCCTCTCCCATCCTGACCTTTTGGCTCCGCCACCACGCCGTATGTTTTTCTTTTCCAGCAGCCGCATATTTATGCAGATTAACTTTGTCAGTTCAAATCAGTTTATTTTCAAATAATGGAACTTGTGCCACTTAAGAAGTAACTGCGACTAAATGGGTCAGTAAGATGATTGTGAGTGCCCTGGACGATTGTGAGTTTAAAATTAGACAACAAACTTATTTCTCCCCTTGCAAGAAGGACTTCAGTGTTATCAAATGCCAGGTCCGATATACTTGTACTAGACCAAGGAGGCGTTCTGAAGACCTTTTTATGAACACAGCTGATAGAAGACACGAGGGTTAGATGTTGTGTCATGTGTAAGAATTTGTCTAAGGAATTAAATGTGAATCTGGCAAGAAAGCCAGTAGACTTTACGAATGTTATCACGCATTCCACATCTCCCTGTGTGCAACACTTGGAGGCATGTGAACAAGAGGATGATGTGCTTATTATAATCCTGTGTTATGGGAAAAGTTAGCATCTACACCGTTGCTGCTGAAGACACTGAATATATATATATATATGAGTTTGCCCTGTGTAGTATTGTAGTTCTATAATGTGGATTCTTAGACAGCATTACAGGTGTATGGTTAAGCACCAGCAAGGAGCTCACAATTAGAATTTTGAGAGCATGCATCTTTCCTGTAGCAACATATGGAAGTGAGTCGTGGAGTATCTCCCGGTCCTTAAGAAAGAGGATAAGGGCTTTTGAGCTGAAATGCTATAGAAAATTCTCAGAATATCTTTGGAAAAATAGAGGATATACTGACATCTTAAAAGATCTGAACATCAAGGAAGATTTGCTAATAAACAGCATCCTGTCTCGGAAGCTGAAATATTTTGGTCATATCAAGAGCCACGACGGATTGGAAAAAAAATAATAACAGAAGGCATGGTACCAGGAAGGAGGTGCAGGGGCCGACCAACACGAAGATGGGCACAGGCTATAAGTGACTCCTTAAGTATGAAAGTACATGAGGCGGGAGAGATTCCGTTTCTTTCAGGCAGAGCGTGATGAGAGCGACGTTCTGCAAAGGACCTGCTGTATGATGATAATGATGGATTCTCAGAACGGAGACAGCCAAGGAGCACGCTGGAGCAATTGAGTCCTTGCTTAGGGCGATGTTTGCAGCAGACGGATAGCCGTCCTGCGGGGAAAGACCGAGCCATGTGTGGTCAAACCCATTGTAATAAAGTCTTCTTTCTTATTCTTTGTGAAAGAAAACCCGGTAGCTATTATGAAAGCTACGGTGCAGTCCATTTCTTCTAGTGTACCATACAACATTGTCTTCATTGGGGTTATTCACATAAATAAACAGAGAGGGAACTCTTGAGGCCGTTACATTTTATATATTCATAAAGTAACACTCGTAGAAAGAAGTAAAACAGATAGAAGAATACACTAGAGAGCATAAAACCCGAAGGGCAAAGTTACTTTGCCGGGAATCGAACTTGTCACCTCAAGATTGCGTGTGCGCCTCGCTATGGAAAAAAAAGTGCTTAGAACATGGTCAACTAGTCACCCCTAAAGAGAAGGTGTCTTATTGGCCATGTCTAGCGTAGAGCTTGAAATCAACAACTTTGGGAAATACGGACATAATTCATTTCAAACCATTGAAATGGCACCACAAGTTACAGAAATTTATATTAACGAAGCACAGGTCGAAAAACAACAAGCACAGCAACAATTTACTCGGGGTTAGATTAGGGATTTATTGGGGTTAGAACCGATCAGATTGCGTCTCTCAGCAAAGTGTTGACGTTGTTGGAGCACATGCTAAGCAATTTTTGATCCCACGCTGCAGGGACACGTCGCCTACACCAAAAACTGTAACGAATGTTGGCAAACACTGCTGTGCCTGGTCCTTTGAATATAATACACTGTCCCTCTCTAGAGATTGCAGTGAAGCGAGTCTTGATAAGAAAATTTGTCTATCCTCCGAATAACGGTCCCAAGTTATCGAGACCGAAACTATACCCTAACAGGGCCTCAGTCACGTGTCAATTGTGCACCTCCGGCGACTTAAATTCTCTCGGCGGTGGCGGTATAATCCCCGGAAGTTCACAATTCGGCGGTGGCGGTATAGTCCCTGGAAGTCCGAAATGACACGTGATTGAGTCCCTGTTAGAGTATATTTTCGGTCTCGATAATTTGGGACCGTTATTCGTAGGATAGCCAAAAATTTGATATGTGAAAGCCACCTTTCTCGGATACCAGACTATTAATGTCTGCGTCTCTTGAATGGTTAGGTTAAGTCATTGCACCATGTCACTGCCGCTTCTGACCAGTCTGCCCGCTGTTTCATTTGCCTTACAAACCCACAGTGACCCTGGTATCCACTGCAGTACAAATTGTTCTACTGAAGAGCCTAAGTAAATCAGTAAATCATCAGTTGCGTCAAGGCTAAAAACTGAGTGTCTTTTGGGTTAACAGTTGCTTGTAGAACTGACATAGCATCACCCGGAAAGGCCACTTTGCTGTTTGCTTTACTGTTGTCGATACAGTAGATCCTCTCGACTTTGCAACATTGCTTTCTAATACATTTATTGTCTGGCTGCTTATGATTTTAGCTGACGGGGATTGAAGAGTTGCTGAAAGAGAAGAGAGAGAGAGAGAGAGAGAGATAGATAGAGAGATATTCACACACACTCACACACACACACAGAGTTTAAATATTTTGGCTTCATTTAAAAAGAATTGATGAACAAGCATCAGAGAAAGTGTGATCAGGCAAAAAACAAAGTGTTGGAGATCCGCTGTGGCAAACCCTTCCTGTGGTTATTGATTTGTTGTCTCGTGTAACGCTCCGAGACCTTGGAAACTTTGCCCTTGACGTGTTCAAAAACAAAATAGTAGTTCGTTTCAGCGGTTTAACCCATAAGTGTTCCGTCTTCTTCTAACTCAAGCCTGACTCTGAAGAATCTCAGCGCAGTGCACGAACTCTGTTGTACCGGCGAGGATCCTGAAATAATTTGGATAGATTTTTAACTCCTCACTTTAGGCTACTTTTCATTTTCCAACTGCAAAGGGATTTTTTACGTGCACAACAATACAACCGGACGTCCGGTTTGACTACCGAGACAAGGTGAAATTACTAGAAGTCCACGTAAGAAAATCTCAGCCTTCCTTGGGGCTTTAACCTGTGACCTCTAATACTCGGGGCGGACGTCATGTCGTGAGACCACGTAGCTCCCCTTAGCTGTTCTAAATCTTCCGTAACCATCGGCTTTGCTTCTAGTCTTCATTCTTGGTCATAACATTTGCCAATAAATGCACACAGACTTTCCGTGTAAGGCTATAGGAGCTGTTAGCCTCCAGAGTCAAGTTACTTGTTTCGGCTGCACGAAGCTTACGTTCTGTTCTGACTGTATACTCCAGTGTTTTTATTGCTGATCGATATCTCATGTCTTTGATAACTCACATACGACCGTAGCGTTGGAAGAGCGGGCGTAATAGCTGTTCTGTTGACTTGAAGTCTGTTCTGATGGTGCCTGTGGTTTAGCGGTTGTGAGCATATGCTCATAATCTCGTTTTACTGTTCAAAGTTGGATGCAGGCGATTTGAAGCAGACCTTCTTCGATCCTTACCATCAGAAAACCTGATGCCATGAGTTCTGCAGCCCAAATTCTCCTTGTGTATCATACCGCTTGTGTTTTGATTATGGTTGGAACAGGCCAGATGGCTTCTTTGTTAGCAACAGTCTGCAGCTGTGGGGATTTTGACATTCGGTGCATTGGTATTTGTAATAATTAGTTACCTTATTTTGTTCACTTTAGTTATTTATTAAAAAAACATGTTTTTAATTATTTATAAAACAGAAAGCCAAGAACATATTTTCATCAGCAGTTTGTAAATCTAGTTAAAACTCTGATTAATAACGCAGGCCTTTAATTACAAATTCTGACCAAAACGTGTCCCCATACTTTATGTTTCTCCTGTTGTGGAAATCTTGTGTCCTTCTCCTTTTAATCCAATTTTGTTATGGGGAATGGGGGGGGGGGGGGGGGGGGGTCCTTGCTACATACTCAAAAGGGGAGCGCGCGGGTCTTGCTAAATGCTTAAAAGGGAAAAGGGGGGGGGGGGGTGTCTTGAAGTATTCTTAAATGGGCGCGGGATATTGTCGTATTAAAAAACAAAGGTTAGAAACCACTGTTCTGCATTGAGGCAGGCTCAACGCTTTCAGATGACGAGTTGCAGGGACATATCTTCATGTTTCCAGTATCGAAAAACGTGTTCTATATGTTGACAAAGTCAGTATGATAAACTATCCCTGTCTTGGGGGGGGGGGGGGGGGGGCGATGAAGCGAGTCTTGAGGAGAAACGCGTGCGTTTTACGACCATTCTTTTATCTTACCTTTCATAAATCGTTTTCAAAACGCTGTTGTTCCGTTCTTGTTCTGTGTTGACATGACTGACTGAACGATCGCGTGCCTGCACACATTTCGATGCCAAACAGCGATCGCGGCCAAATAATTCCCTGCAATGTGTCTTGGGCGCTTTGAATTATTCTGTTGTGGCCAGGTTTGGCAGCGATCCATAACTGCCCATAATGGTGGTTTTCATTCAGTTATAGGGAACAGTGCGGATCGATATCACACCAGAATGTTTAACCGTGTGCGTGCACTGCCAGAGGCGCTGGAACATGGGGGTTCATGCACCTTCAGCCACCTTCCGCCCGCAAAATTTTTTTGGAGTACGGGGACCCCTAAATATTTATAAAGGTAGCTAATTGCTACCCCCCCCCCACCCCGGTCTCCTCCTTAAACACGCATAGACGTTCTCGTTTCAAGTTATTAATAACATTATTTATTTATTTATTTATTTATTTATTGTTTATTGAAATATAGTATTATCTTTTGGGTGGGTATAGAGGTAGAGCTCGCTTGAACTGCATTGTAAAGGACCCCTTTTCCATGCCCTCAAACGTATTGCTCATATAGTGCTAAACAAATTTAATAGACCACTCGGCACTTGGTGGGTAAAGCGGTCAGCATCAAACCGGTCTTTTGCTTACCCGGACTTTACCTGGACTTTACATGGAACCCGTTTAAGACTGGGTCGACCTGAGAGCCATGGTCGGCTTAAAAAAAAAGTCCGGCTTTGTTTGGATTTGAACCTTTCGAATCCACAGGCGGGCCTGTAGTTTCTACACCACGGCGGCTACCGCACTGCAGTGTTCTGGAGCCTGTCGTACACAGGTCACATAGGCACTCGGTGTTCGTAAATAGTTATGCAATCTGGTAGCGTCTTAAACCAGGTCCTAAACCAGGCTGACGACTAGGAGTTGGTCCCGCCTTTTTAACATTTCCCCTCGGCCTCCGTGACCTTATAAAATATGCAGAGCGGCTTTCAGCCCACTGCAAAATAACAAGGATGGCAGACATGGCATTTAGCCTGTGGTTTACTCACTTCGCCAGTTGGTCTAGTATAGGTGTATGCCCAATACGCCCAAAGGCGTGGAAAAAGGTATATTTCTTCACTTTTACCCACAGCGGGTAGCCACAGTAGCCTAGCTGGTGACTCAAATCCTCCCCCCCCCCTCCCTTGTAAAATTGACCTTAGCTCTCAGGTCAGCCTAAGTTAAAATGAGAACCGGGTAATCTCACCCACTGGCTACCGGATCGCTCACTGGCTTGTCGGTAGACGACTTCGTCGCCAATCGGGACAATATTTGGGTCTGTTTGCTTTAATCGCAACACCAACATTACAAGAGTCCTTTTTAGGGCTACTTGATGGTGAGCACGGCTAAGCCATTTTATTTGGTGCATATAACCTAGTCACAATTATAACCTGAAGCTACCCTTTTGGGGATGCTAGTCGAACGTGACGACGGTCGTCCCCCCCCCCCCCCCAATCCTCCACAAAGCCAGGGTAATCTCATCTTCAACAACCTGAAGTTAGGAACATCATATTACACGTTCCTACCTGCACAAGGGGAGCCAGGCTTGGTGTAGTTCTAGCGGTTTGCCTGCATCTGGTTTCAGATCCTAGCAGAACCGCTCCCCCCCTCTCTTTTTCAAAAATGTCCGTTACCTTCATTCGTCTTTGTGATTGGACTTCTTCTGGTTTCCAGTTGGGGACTCCAGGTGTTGGTACTTAAATTTTATAGGACCACATCTCCTGGTCTTTAAAAATTTGGTAGGGAAATCCCCAGAATGTTCCATTGTATAGGGGCGTTAGGGCTAGGCTTAATAGTAGTTTCTATTTAGTTAACATTAGCCCTAACCCCCTGTAACATGGTACTGTGCAGCGAAACCCTTGGGGACCCCTAGGAAGTCCTTATGAAATCTCGAAGCCCACTAGATGTGATCATATAAAATTAAAGTACTCAAGTGTTTGTAGGACTGCTTGTAAATATTTCACCACCGTCTTCGTGAATCTTTTAGTCTCTCTGCTATCTACAATTCTCTCTCTATGTCTCAACCATTTATAAGCTCAGGTAATGCCGTAATTGGCTGTGATTAAACAGATTATGAATTTATTTGTTGCTTCTCACTTTCTATTCTCTGCTGTTTGTGTCTTTGATGGGTCAGAAGGTTGCACAACTCAATGCAGGTTCCATGTAGTACCTTAACTCTTTGAGTCCCAGAGGGTTTAGCATCACAGGCCCAAGGGGTAGTCAAGAGAGACGTAAAATCAGCGCATCATGCGTTCATTGGGCTTCTAAGCAGTAACCTATGAATGTATGATGCGTTCTTTGGGACTCAAAGAGTTAACATATTAAAAGCCATCACTTTTGTTATGATAGGTTTTCACAATCGACGTCACTGCACATTGGGCATTCCCATGCGTGCTCAATCCTCCGATGCGGCAGCCACTCCAAGGTTCTTCTACTAATTATTCCCATAAGAGTTTGGTTATAATGTCTCCTATCTTTGTTTGAAGGCGGCATAGGTGTGCTTCACCATGCTTTACTCCCATGTCACGCAGTTGTGTTAGTGTTACAGATTCGTCGTTATCCACTGGTCTGGTCCGTACAGCATTGATGGTATCTGCTCTGTCAGTTCTTTGTCCCACATGCATTGGTGCCTTGCTTGCTGGTTGGTAAAAAGCAGTCACTATCTGTCTGAAGGAAACTGGGCTCCCCAACCAGTTTCCTGCTTCATGCAGACTCATGTCCAAGGTGTTCATCTTCGTGTTGGTCCAGTCCATCGTAGCTTTTTGTATGACCAAAGTATTTCAAGTTTCTGAGTAAGTCAGGCTGGTGCCATCTTCACACTGAAAGTTGGCTGCAGCGGATCTCCAAAACACTCTGTATCTTGTCTTGGTTGTACACTCTCTCTGACCACTGTTGGCCTAAGAATAATACTTCTCACTTGTATCACTGTCTACATCTTGCTGTCTTGCCCATGACATTTCCTTTTAGTATGGTTTTAAAAGAGTGTTTAACTTTTACTGTGGTCAAAATATTTCAATTACCTCTTTTTATTTCTTTCTTTTAGTAATTCTTTTTTTCATTCATACTCTTTCTAGAACCTCTGCAAGTGCTTGTATTTTGTTTCCAAGACAAAGTAGTGTTTACAAACCAAATTTCTTTAATAAGATTTTTTTTACAATGTTAGTGTTAAGAGTTTATAGTGAACCTTGAAAAATCTTGGGATTTGTGTGAAAACTGACGAAAATCCTTGAACTACCTAGCAATCCTTGAATTGTACCCATCAGTCCTTTAACTGTACTCACCAATCCTTGAAATTTACATACCGTAACCTGGATATAGATAGCCAAAGGAGAATTTTATGTGATTTTCAGGCTTTTTGCGGTTAGAGTTTTTAAAACGCCGTTTAAACTGATTGTCGATAAACTGCATGGGCAAGATTGCGGGCTGCTGCATGTTAAAAGTGTGCCCACAACCTGTGTGAAGTAATACTTTTACTTTTCTTACCAGCTGAACTTCAATTCTAAACAGTAAATATTTTACAAAACTTTATTCCAGATGGCAGGCAAATGGGATGCTGATCGTGCCAAAACCGCAATTTCATGGGTGGGACAGCGAATTGGGCGACCACTAACTACAGATGGAACAATGAAGGATGTTCATTTGATTCTGAAAGATGGTACTGTTTTAGCCAGGTAAGAGCTTTTCTCCTGCTGTGTATAAAATATGAATAATCAGAACCAGATAACATATTGCAGTTCATTGCCTCGCATCTCCTATGGGTTCCGGGCCCCTTTGGAGTGGGGGGGGGGGGGTAGACCCAATACCTCCCCCCTCCCCTCGCCAACAAGCATGTTATAAAAGAAGACTTGTTAAGGGTGTTTCCTTCAAAGGCAGATTACATTTGCCTTAGAGGTGAGGAACCAGCAGTCTGCAAACAGATTAGCCAGATTTGTGTAATGGATGTGAAAGCAAAACTTTAGTTCAGGAACAAGACCAAAGTCACCAGAGAAGTCTGAGATTAACCATGTGATCACCAGATCTATCTAAAATTAACCATATGATCATCGGATCTATCTAAAATTAACCATCTAATCACCAGATCTATCTACAATTAACCATATGATCACCATAGAAGTATAAGATTAACCATGTGATCACTATATGATCACCACAGGAGTCTAAGATTAACCATATGATCACCTCAGAAGTCTAAGATTAACCATGTGATCACCACAGAAATCTAAGATTAACCATATGATCACCAGATCTATCTAAAATTAACCATCTGATCACCAGATCTATCTAAAATTAACCATGCCATCACCACAGAAGTCTAAGATTAACCATGTGATCACTATATGATCACCACAGGAGTCTAAGATTAACCATATGATCACCACAGAAGTCTAAGATTAACCATATGATCACCAAATCTATCTAAAATTAACCATATGATCACCTCAGAAGTCTAAGATTAACCATGTGATCACCACAGAAATCTAAGATTAACCATATAATCACCAGATCTATCTAAAATTAACCATCTGATCACCAGATCTATCTAAAATTAACCATGCCATCACCACAGAAGTCTAAGATTAACCATGTAATCAGCACAAAAGTCTAAGATTAACCATATGATCACCAGATCTTTCTAAATTTAACCATGCAATCACCCCAGAAGTCTACAATTAACCATATGATCACCACAGAAGTCTAAGATTAACAATGTGATCAGCACAGAAGTCTAAGATTAACTATACGATCACCACAGAAGTCTAAGATTAACCATATGATCACCAAATCTATCTTAAAATTAACAGTATGATCACCACAGAAGTCTAAGATTAACCATGTGATCAGCACAGAAGTCTAAGATTAACCATGTGATCACCACAGTAGTCTAAATTAACCATATGATCACCACATAAGTCCTAATTAACCATATGATCACCAAATCTCTCTAAAATTAACTATATAATCACCGCAGAAGTCTAAGATTAACTATATGATCACCAAAGCTATCTAAAATTAACAGTTTGATCACCACAGAAGTCTAAGATTAACTATACGATCACCACATAAGTAGAAAATTGACATGAATTGGTCGATATCACTAAGGACCTTTAAAAAGGACCTTCCTGCCCCACTGAAGTCTCTTGGGCATATGATGCTGTCTCCATATTTCTAAAGACCAGTTAGTGCTAAGCTGATATTGTTGTAAATCAGTTTCTTCAACCCATGAGCAGCAGAATATTCTGGTGGGTCACTAATAATTTCTGCCTAATTCTGCAAGAAGAAAAGTATATGAAAAAGTTATAGAGCTATCAGATTGTTGGTCCTTTAAGCACTTTCTGTTTGTGTAAAAAGACAGCCATGTCAGTAATAGGAATCAGAGAAATCGAATGGATGTTATTGCAGTGCTTCATTTATCAGAAACTACACACGTATATCAGATTTTCTAACTCTAAGCAGCAGTCGATTTCAAAAATTGTAATTTTATGGTGACGGATTTAATAAAAAAAAACTGCCATCTTTATTTGTTTCTGCATTTAATTAGGTGTCTGGTGGGCCGCTAAAACTATTTGCATCATTTTGCGGACCACTGATCGGGTTTAGAAAGTTTGAGAAACACTGTTGTAAATGACCATGTCTAGCACTGATAATATAGGGTGGGAAATAAATGCAAACAAATAAACAAAGAAAAGTTTATTTACAAAGGGTTAAGAATTGGGCACACAGGCCCGTCTAACATTCTGCCCTTCTAGTCTCCCTCCTTTCATACGTCATTTTATGCATACATCAAGTAATAGCAAACATTATCAATAGCTTCAAAATATTCCAACACATTCACAGCAATGTGCACATTTCTAACAACAATAAACCTTAATAATTGTAATAAATGTAGGGAAAACGTGTGCCATTTCTAAAAAATTGTTATCTCTGTGGGGGCATGTAATCTGCACTCAGATTATATTCAGTTTCTGTTTTGTTGTATAGGGACTAATGTTATTTTTTAAATTTTTTTTTTTAAATTTGTTGTGGAAGATAATTCCACAATTGAATATGCTTTATATGATGTGTTTATTTGTGCTGTCTTATGCTAGGTGGAAAAGTGGGTAGCTGTCCAGTTACACCTTCTTGTTGACTTAAGACTTACAATCACACACCCACACAATAAATAGTAAATAAAGAAAGATAACTACAGTGGAGGGGTGAAACAGTTCCAGGAACTTATGCAATAGAGTATGTATTGTATATCTTTCACATTATGTATAATAATTGTACCTACAAGATTGAATTGTAATGTTTTATGTACAATTTCTGTAACCCTTTTGAATGGAAATAGTGTTGAAATATATGTTTGACTTATGACCATTTCAACTTATGACCTCTTAGTTGGTAAGGAACTCGATAGTAAGCCGAGGAGATCCTTTACTTGGTTTCTTTGTCGTTGTCATCCCTTTGTAGGATGCATTTTTATTTTATTTGAAGTCCCACCCTGGCTTTTGCCGGGGGCCCTCAATATAGCTGGGCCACAGATATGGCCATAACGGCTGAAAGGGGTTCCTGGAACCTCTACACGGATTATTCTTATCCGCATGGTGGCACTTTGTTTCACCGGATGTTTATTGCTTATGTGATGCCCTGGTGGGGTACAACAAGAAAGCAGAACTTGGTTTGTTTTGCCACGCAGGATAAATAAGCCTAGTTTGAAATATTTTTTTGGTTTGAAATATTTCTTTGTGCTGACTGATTGAGTTGCTCACTACATAAAGAGTTAACTGTTTTCATTAACCCATCCCTAACAGTTTGGCCAACTGGGTTAGACCCGGGTACATCCCAGCAAGCAAACTTAGCAAGGCCCCAACATTACCATTCAAACAGATGGAATTGATTGGACTGTTCCTGTCATGTCTGGACGAAGCCAATGGTGGTCCAGTGAAGAAGACAGAGTTGTTTCAGACTGTTGACTTGTATGAGGAAGTCAATATGGTCCAAGTAATTCTAACATTAGAGGCCCTGGGTCGAGTGGTAAGTTGTATATTGTTTGTCTCAGGCCGTGCCGTTTTATCACAGATAAGCATTACTTGTAATTGGGGCTTATTGGAAAATATGGCCGAGTGGGGTTTCAGCTTCAGATCCATTTCCATGTTACTCTGCATGTTGTAAGGGATGGGTGGGGGGGGCGGGAAGTATGCACAGGGTAGGCATTCCTATACACGGAGCGTTCAGCGGTGTTGAGAATAAAGGAGTCAGAACAGATGGACATCTG
>CAJHNH020003968.1:0-232500 GCA_905116865.2 Candidula unifasciata
CTCAAATAATGTTTATTTTAAGAACTCATGATAATTGCAAAAGTTAGGATGGCTTCAACACAATGTTATCGACTACTGAGTAGCACCGTTTTATTACTTCTGGCTCACAAGCACACTAATCCCAGGTAGTCACTGGCTATATACATCAACAGTAAGCTGGTATAGCTGATCCCAAATCATCCTAGCAACATGAACAAAGTCATGAGAGGCTAGCAGATGCCTCTATAGCAATAATTACGTATCATCCTGGCTACCACACGTAACTTTATAATCCGGCTACACAACAGAAACACTTGTCACAGGTATGAATAACCACTACTGTCCTCTCCAGTTTTAAATCCAGTCCATCCCAAGCGAAAAACAATTCCCACATTTTAAAAGGGCACCAGACAAACACATCCGTTCACTGGACTGTCAAACTACTAACTGCCGTGTGTCACTCTACCTGTTTGTCAAGTCCCCTTGTAACCTCCCCACTCAGTTACCTGTATCGCCTGCGGGTCTACACACAACCAGTCTGACCAGTAATTGACCTGTCTGCTGAGAGTCAGTCTAGTCGTTGTTTGTCTTTCTCTCACAGTGTGTGGTAAAGTTGACTCATGACATATGGAGACTGCTGATTCCTTGCCACTAAGGCAGATGCACTCTAACCACACACACAAAAATCCCTAACTAGATGTCTCAAACGACAAGCTTGGAGGCGGGGCAGTGTGCAAAATACAAGCACTCACTTCAACAATAGCATTACAGTAACAGGAAAAGTGCAAATTCTCTTTGCACACAGGTGAATACCTTTGTTACAGTCAACCTCATTCAAACTAATGATGGCAACATATATGCTTATAAAAACTGCACTAGACCTTTAAAGACTGTGTTTCCAATAAGAAATACATTCAGATTGTACATAATCTTCAAAATTACAGAAAGTAAGAATACCAGATAGAAAGAATTGAGCATTAAACCATATAGCTATTAGAGAATGTAATGGTTCTTAAAAAAAGATCTCATATCTGAGATCACATAGTGTAGTTGAGAAACCATAAATGTTTCTGTAGCATCCAGCCCTTCTCTGGAATGACCTATAATTTAAGGCCAGCAGTACACAAGGATGCGGTGTGTATTGACTAATGTAGACACTTGCATAATTAACTTATTCTTGTTCTTCATTTTAGTCTTCACCCGCTATGAACTCCGGCAGAAAGTTCTGGTTGTTCGTCCATTTCTGGACTTTAGTCTTTTTCCAGAACTTAAGATCTGCATGAACTTCCATTTTACAGGTATGGCTTTTTTATATGGAGGCTGCTGATTCATTGCCACTCAGGCAGATGTACTCTAACCTTAAAAAAAGGCAACCCTAACTAGTTATCTCATATGACATGCTTGGGCCAGGGCAATGTGTGGTTTTTTCTTCCCTTGGGGTTCCGAAACCCACGCAAGGATGGATTATGTGTGTGCTTAATTAATTTATTATTTATCCCCTTCTTAGCATTCACAGCTGTTAACTCCAGTCCACATAGTTTTCTTCTAGAACTTGACTTTTGCATTCATATCTATTTTACAGATCTGGTTTATTTATACGCAAGCTGTTAGTTCCTTGCCGCTCAGGCACATACACTCTGACCTCGAAGGAAACATCAACAATTAGCTGTCTCTAATCACACGCTTGTGGGGGGGGGGGGGGGGGCCACCAAGTGTGTCTATACTCCCTCATCCCGCCCCCAATGGTTGTCTCGACCTTATACAATGATATATATATTTGTGTGTGTGTAAACATACAAGCATCTATGCCTTCAACAATATTGTCATAGTAACAGTGTAAGTCCAAATCCTCATTTACACATGTAAAAATCTATGTTTCAATCAACCTCATTCAATCTTATGATTTAATGTATAATCTGCAAAAATATAGCAATCTGAGAATAAGAGATATAAAGAAACTTGAGTTTTAAAACATACAAGATGGTGTTATGGTTCTCAAAAAAGATTTCATATCTGAGATCATAATGTAGTTGAGAAACCATAAATGTTTCTGTAGCATCCAGCCCTTCTCTGGAATGACCAATAATTTAAGGCCAGCAGTACACAAGGATGCTGTGTGTATTGACTAATGTAGACACTAGAATAATTAACTTAATCAGAGCTGTATGTCATTATGGCACAGTGGTAGTTAGGTTATCAAAATCAACACATTACTGTCTCCAATGACCAAGGGTGTTTTGATATTTTTTTTAATGAATGCTTTTTAAATAAAAATTCATTAAAAATTCAAAAACGAGCGTAGTGTTTTGAAACCTTTATTGCGGATGGTTGCTACACATGAAAAAAGATATAATATGCAAATACGTCACATAGCCATCTTGAATTTGTTCTGCTATTTGTAGATGTTCTAAAACCATCAGGTTTTTTCCAGCTCTTAGTGAAGTTGTTCAAAATCAGTGCAATATAATGTTGGGGACATGGTTGATGATTAATAAAATTAGCTATATAGGAGCAAAACTTTAATGATTTTTTGGGGGCCGTTTATTTGACATCTTACAATGAGCACTTGTGAATGCTTGATTATAAAAGCACCTCCAGTAGAAGTCTGAGCTACTTTCTTCACTAACTGGAGTTGAAGCCGTAGCAGTAGACCTCTGTCTTTATCTGGAATGTTGATAATCCTCCACTGTATGGTATAGCTTGAATAGGGTATCAAGAACAGAGGTGTATTGCAATCTGGGCAGTATATGCAAGTCTAGCTTCTTTTACCTCTGCAACCTTACAAAATTTACAGTCTGGTTTGTACCTTGGCTTTCATATTTAAAAAAAAAAATACATGGTGCTCAGTAAGTTGTTATGCTGTGATGTGTGGTCTTGAAGGTGTTACACTGTGCCAAAGGACAGCAGGTCTAATAACAGCAAGATTGACATCCTGCCTGAACCTCTTTGCTGAGACCTTATACACAGAGTTGGCAGCTTTTATGCTCATTGACCAGAGCAGTGTCGACTATAAAAAATATAGGGGTAGGTACTAATTATAGGATCTAGGTGGGTAGGGGTAGTTTGCACCCAGCTGGCCAAAGTGATCAACACCCCCCCCCTTTCCAATACTGTTTTTCTGCAAGAACTGGCTAATTTATTATTCTGCCCTCATTCCACTTTTCCTAACTGTTTTGCCAATAACACCAATGAAGTAAACAGTAGATATCAGGTAAACTCTCTTAGTGTTATGACAGGTAACAGCCAAGATGCCTTTATATTTTGCTTTTTCAGTTTCAGTTGGTTTTTCTTTAAAAAAAAATCAATCGTCGCACACCCAATTGTGTCTGACATGGCACCTTCTTGTTCTTTGTATGGAGAAAGACTCTCAAGCTTAACAAGTTAATTTTGAGAAATGTTCTGGTCTCTTGTGCCACACCCACTTCTTTCTTCAGAAACATCTACATCAATTACATGGTCAAGTCTATCATTGTTGTCGCTACTTTCAGTTGCGATATGACAATTACATTCACTGGTGTACCTCTACTTATCCACAAATTATCGTTTTCAGAGCTAAATTCACTGGCACATTCCGAATCATCAATACTACTAGTCTGGTTTTCGTCATCAGACATGATTAAAAAAGGCTGAATATGCATCGGTAACGAAAATTATCAAAATGTCTTTTTGGGGGCAGTGGGCCTATTCCTTTTTCTTCTTACACTGCGGTCCTGAAACCTACATGGGGAAAACAGTCATTGTTTGTTGGTTATGTTTAAGAGAGAGGGAAACTGGAATTCTGTTATGCTGTGACCTCTAGAAAGTTGTGGGTGGAAAAAAGAGATTGTGGAAGACAACACCAGGAACATTCTTCACCGCTTTTTTGCCATGGTACGGCAATCTAATCATCAAATGCTTTGCTGACTGGCATGTGATATTTCACAGGCTACAGACAGGCATAAGCTCCCATGCCAGTCAGCAAAGCATTTGATGATTAGATTGTGGATGTTTTCATAATTTGTTTAGAGTAGTGTCATATTACAATATAACTAACTACTTTTTAGAGTAGTTTCACAGACCGTTCGCTCTCTATTATTTTAGCAGAAGTTTATTATTAATTATTAACATGAACTATGAAAGATTTGGTATTTTTAGTTCACCTATGCATTGTGGCTATCCTCCGAATAATGGTCATAAATTATCGAGGCAGAAAATATACCCTAACAGGGCCCCAGCCACGTGTCAAATGTGCAGTTCCGTCGTCTTAAATGCGAGCTTGGGGCAACTTCGGCCACCACCGAATTGCGAACTTTCTGCAACTTCCGCCACCGCCGAAAGTGTCCCCCACGCCGCTCTCTCAGGCCGCGTGGATTGGGGCTAAACTAGATGGCTAGGACTCATGAGCAGCAGCTACCGCATCTCCTGCAGCTTCCTTCATTTTATTTGCTCCTGAGTCCTAGCCATCTAGTTTAGCCCCAATCCACGCCGCTCACGCGGCATTGGGGACACCCTCGGCGGTGGCGTTATAGTCCCCGGAAGTACGCAATTGACAAGTGACTGAGGCCCTGTTAGGGTATATTTTCCGCCTCGATAATTTACGACCGTTATTCGGAGGATAGCCTGCTTTGTTATTATTAATTTTTTTTTTTTTTTAACTGAGAATAGTACATTTTAAGTGAGTGAGCAAGAGATACTGTTTGTTGGGGGGGGGGGGGGGGGGGTTAGAAGATTTATATAAACAATAAAGCTGAAGGACTGATACGATAGTGTGAGAGAGACAGTAGGTCAGTAGATAGACACATCTCGCAATTCGGAGATCCGTTGCTTCAGTGCAGACATGCAATCTTCATCCCTATGATCATTGAATTGCAGTGGCCTGAGAGGCAGATTCATCCATGAAGCTGCTAGTACTTAGTAGTACTACTAAGTACTAAGTAGTCTAATTCTTCTTCTTCTTCTTCACTTCCTCTTTTACCGCTGTGGGTGTCGAGGGAGATATAAGGTTCTGTCTCCAGCTCTTCTGGCCGCCTCGACCATAGGCACGTCGTGCTGTTGTAGAGTTTCTCTGATGTTATCCTTCCATCTTGTTCTTGGTCTACCTCATGCTCTACGTTCTTCTTTTTCCATGTATGCTTTGTATGGTATGGTGTCACAAGGCATTCTCTCTAAGTGGGCTAACCATTTCACCTGCTGTCTTCGTATGTAATTTAGAATTGGTTCTGTGCCGACTTTTTCTCTTATGATCTCATTCCTGATCTTATCTCTTATGGTCACCCCTACAGCCCTTCTCAGACATCTCATCTCCATGGTTACTAATTTTCTTTTATGGTTTGTTGTGAGTGACCATGTCTGGCACTGATAGCACAGAGTTGGAATAAATATGCTTTGAATAAGATATCTCTTTGTGCTGATTGGGATTGTCTTATGCTGTAAGAGGGGAGCTAGCTGTCCCAATACTAGGTTTGCTTTACTGCATCTAATGTCAATTTCTTTATCCAATTTCCCATCTTCGGTAAATGTAGTTCCCAGATATTTAAACTCAGATGCCTGTTTAATGCCTTTGCACTCTATTACCAACGTGAAAATACGTCATATTAATTGGCTCTCCTCCGAACGGCGTCTTAATATTATGGCGGCCATAAAATATCCTTACGGGGCTCAGGCATATGTAAAATGTGGACTGTCTACCCAAGGAACAAATCGCGGCAAAACTAGGATTACTTGTCAATTTCAAGAGATGCAACATTGCAGACGATAGTAGCAGACGATAAAAGTGACCGTGGACAATTTCCAGCGTTTCTGCAGACGATACTAGCAGATGATAATAGCGACTATTGATAATTTCGAGACATTACAGATGAAAGCAATATGGCGGGTAGACCGCGCGCTCCCATGCAGATTAGCAATACTGTTCATCCGATTGAGGATTTAGCAGCGGTAGAAGTCAGACCTGCCGACCTGTATCCTCACACTTTTCGGCATGCGCAGAACGCGATTAAACTCAATACTGAGCGTATCCACCGCGCCGCTAAGCGCGGCATGGATGGGGGCAAAACTAGGTGCCTGGGACTCGCAAGAAAATTAACTGGAGGAAGTTGCAAGAGATGTGGTAGCTGCTGCTCGCGAGTCCCAGCCATCTAGTTTAACCCCTATCCGCGCCGCTACGCGCGGCGCGGGGGATACTTTCGGATGTGGTACTACAGTCGCAGGGAAACAATCATGAGCTACTTCTGCCGTCGCAACTGCCAGCGTGGTCGCATTCGCCACGGTCAAGGGGTAGTCAGGATAGTGAAGCTCCATAGTGGCGGCTGCTGGTTTGAAGTTGTCCTGAGGCGACAGCTGGTTTGAAGTAGTCCCGAGGCGACGTGCGCGTACATTAAAACGCACATTATTGATTATGTCTCGCCTGAAACGAGAATCGCGGACAAGCCGCGCCCTGTTGAAATGGCGGACAGACAGAAAGAACAGATATTCGGGCACTATTTGCAACTTCTGTGCCACAATTTTCACATATAAAGGTATTAACTATCGGTAAGTAGTAGACTTCGCCCTTTTCCTCATACTTTTCGTTCCTTATATTTTCCGAGCTACAACTTTTAAATCTTTGTAGGGTAGGACGTAATGAGGCTCTGTTAGGGTTAACTTTCTGCGTAGATCATTTGGGACTGTTATTTAAAGGAGAGCCCAGTATTGCTAATCTTAGCCTACTAATCTGCGTGGGAGTGCGTGGTCTACCCACCATATCGCTTTCATCATCTGTAATGTCTCGAAATTGTCAACGGTCGCTTTTATCGTCTGAAAAACGCTCGACATTGTCACCGGTCGCTTTTATCGTCTGCAATGTTGCGTTGCGTCTCTTGAAATTTTCAAGTAATTCTAGTTTTGCCGCGATTTGTTCTTGGCAAAAAGTCCGCATTTTTCATTCGGCTGAGCCCCGAACGGTTATTTCAGGCCGCCATAATGCGGGGGTAGAAATTCGGAGGAGAGCCGAATACACATAAAAATATCATTCACGGTCAATGCAGTGATGACAGTAATCACACTCATTGATATGATATTCACTTTCCGTTCCCTCCCGTAGTACTTTCTTCTGTTTTGTCGCCAATTAAATAATAATTGGGGGAAGATGATGTTTGGTAACATCGACTTTAAATTTGTGAATCCATAATTTTCAGATATGTTCTACAAAGGACAAGAATGAGATATTGTACAGTGGTAAATGTGACTGGTTGTTGCATGGATCAGAAATGATAGGACAAAATAACTCTGCATCAGGAGTGACTGACAATAGTGACCGACTATATTATTTTTATAGACCGATCGGTGGCGATATGGTCAAAATTACGCAAGCCGCCTTTACTTCCCAGGGTTCTAACTGGTACCCATTTAAGGCTGGGTCGACCCGTCCATTTATCATCATCTTCAGGTGCCTTGCCGACTGGCGTGGGCGACCATGCCTCTCCTTCTGATGTCTGTGATAAGTTGTCTTCGGGCTCCCGCCTCTTTCAAAACCCCTTGGTTGCTCTTTTTGGCTGTCCATTACACATTTCAAAAATAATGTTTTGTTTCATTCGTATAAGGAGATTGACAATTCAGAATAGCGTTAAGAGCTACATAGAGTAAATCCCGATATAGGGAAGCAAATCATGGACAGTCGGAGGATAAGACACAAGTTATATATAAGAAAGCCGCAGAGACGTGGTTTTAAAGAAGAATGAGGGGAACACCGTGGCAAGATAAAAATAACTACATAAAAGTATCGTTGTCTTGAAAGTAATTAACTAACGTCTTCTTTTTCTTCTTCTTCAAGACCATGCCGTGAGGCGTTGGTAGTAATGTCTATCCACAACCTTCTGTCTCGTGTACTTTTAATCAACTCTGACACAGATGATCTTCGATGCCATGATGTCAGACTGTCCAGCCTCTGTTCTCTCGGTCTCCCCCTGCCTCTCCTCCAACTTTCCTACCGTCACGATGCACTCCAGTTTTCTCTTTCTCTTCACATGAAAACTGTAGATTGTCTCTTTCTGACTTGGGCAATCAGTTCTCTTCGTGAGTCTTTCCAGTAATTTGGTACGCTGCTGAAATGATTTATTTTTTAGGGCCCTGTCGCTTGGTCACAAGGGAAATGGTGCACCACAGGAAGCATGCCCTGTAGGTTGGACCAAGGGAAATGGTACACCACACATAGCCCTGTTGCTTGAACATATGGTAAATTGTGCACAACAGAGAGCCCTGTCGCTTGGACATAAGGGAAATTGTGCATTACAGAGAGCCTTGCCACTTGGACACAAGGGAAATGCGGCACAACAGAGAGCATGCCCTGTCGCTTGGACACAAGGGAAATTGTGCATTACAGAGAGCCTTGCCACTTGGACACAAGGGAAATGCGGCACAACAGAGAGCCCTGTCACTTGGGCATAAGGGAAATTGTGCATTACAGAGAGCCTTGCCACTTGGACACAATGGAAATGCGGCACAACAGAGAGCGTGCCATGTCGCTTGGACACAAGGGAAATTGTGCCCAACAGAGAGCCCTGTCGCTTAGTCACAATGAAAAAAGTACACCAAAAAGAGTCCTGTCGCTTGGACACACGAGAAATAGTGCACTACAGAGAGCCATGCCGCTTAAGCACAAGAGAAATGGTGCACAACAGAGAGCTCTGTCGCTTGGACACAAGGAAAATGGGGCACCACAGAGAGAAAGCCCTGTCGCTTGGACACGAGGGAACTAGTGCGCGACAGTGCACAACAGAGAGTCCTGCCACCTGGCCACAGTGAAAAAAGTGCACTATAGTCGCTTGGACACAATGGAAATGGTGCACTATGGAGGGCCCTGTCGGTTGGACACAAAAAATGGGGCACCACAGAGCGCAAGCACTGTCGTTTGGACACAAGGGAAATCGTGCATAGCAGAGTCCTGTCGCTTGGTCACAAGGAAAAAGTGCACTGTAGAAACTGAATTTACGTCCCATCTAAATATAAAAATAAAAAATAATTTACACAAAATATAGGGATGCTCCAGGTGAGGATCGAACTCACAACCTCCGCATAACTCTCCCATGACCAGCATGGGGAAGGTACTGTCTATAAGTACGGCGCGCTAACCGATTGTGCCACTGGAGCTCCACGCTTGAAGGCCAAACGCAAACATCTCATAGTCACAATGCATATTTTCTTGTTTGTGTGAATTATCGCGTTAAACTGTAGATATATTCATGCAATATTTTACTGATGCATAAAACACACAGAAAGTAAGTACATTCGCCCCCAGATTTTATCTCTATTCATAACACATAGTAGGAACTAGAAGTACATATGTGATGACGTTACAAGATGGTGGCATCAACAAATGGACACTTTTGGTCTATGTGGTACTTGTCAACACTGGCCATCATTTACGTCCCGATACAGTTGCTTATCGAATATTAGGGTGTGTTTATTTACGTTTTTACACTATCGCTGTCTTGTTATTTCACCTGCAAGTGCTTGTAGTTGTATTTTATTTTAACTATGTACTTTAGAAAATGGTTCAGTAGAGTAGGTATTATCACAGGAGTAGGTGTACTGTATGCGGAGAATCATTCAAAAGGGGTTTCAAATAAAAAATACTATAAGTACTGTAATTTTATTCACCTTTATTTAATCGTTATAGAGGATCCAGATCGTCACCTCCGCAAAGTGAGTTTAGTTGAAGGTTAAATGAAATATTACTATTAACACATTTTGAATGATGATGGATGATGATTCATTTTGCAAATGATCAGTGTGTGTCCTAACAGTAATTACTAATTATAAAAACACCACCACCAAGAACATCATATATTGACTCCGTACATCAAACCTACACAATGTATGTTATGAGAATAAACAGCGCATAAACTGAAGTAATGAGGATTGGCAGGAAACATAATATCGTGAACACTTATGCTATGGGTGCTAAAAAATACAACCAAACAAGTACGGGAATTTAAATATTTAGAAAGCATATTTACAGTGGAAGGCTGACTCCATAGAAATAATTACTTAACCCTTTTAGCACGGGAAGTTTTTCAGAGGTCTAGACAAAAACACGGAGCATTTTTTTCAGTGAATTTGGTTATTACTTTATTTAATTTTTTTGACAGATTTCTGTTATTCTGAATCCCATGAAATAATATATCTATTTGAAGGATATAGATTGAAGTTCGTGATTTTCACAATATCGTTAAAATTAATTGATGTATATGCAAATTATCTCATTTGCATATCTAAAAATAAAAAATATGAATTTGAATTTTCAACTTCAATGCTTGAAACATAAAACTACAAACAAAAATTTTTTTATTTGAAATCTTTTTATTGATCTTTGGGCCTGTTACAAATGTTGTAAGCAATTCAATAGTCAAAAACAGGTATATATATGTGAAACAGCAATAATATCTTTAGGTGACATGTGTTTTTCACCATCAGTCAGCACTAGAAATGGATGTGCCGGAGTGTCAACACCTTCGGGTGGATATACCCTGAGCCATGGTTGGGCTGTGGTCTGAACACAACAGCGTCCCCATCTGATTCCCACTATTACTACTAACACTAAATCCTGCATCAGTATCAACAGAATTAGTGTCATCACTTGATTCAAATGTTTTATCAACATCAAGTTTAGGGGCAGAAGCTGATACAGCAGTTAATATAAATGAATCACTTTCAGTGTTTCAAAGTAGGAGATTTCTTAGCGGTTTGAGGCGAAACACGATCGGGCCGATCATCGGCCGTTCCGTGTTTTTGGCCAGACATCCGCCGGCCGATAATCGGCCCGTCCGTGCTAAGAGGGTTAAATAGTATCTGTTGTTGTTTAGGATGAAAAAAAAAAAAAGAATTTTAGCCTGGTTGAGTGATTGATTACCGGGAAGGCTAATCCGGTCAACAACTGCCCACAGAAGTCGGATGTGTTGGCCGAAAGGTGCAAATATCACAGCCATGCTGTAAACGGACACAACGCAAAGTTTCATCTTCGGATGAACGCTGAAGAAGAAGAAGAGTGATTGATTGGCCCCATTTCCGTCTTTCCTGATGATAGTGTTATACTTCGCTGTGAGGAGGCAGGGACTCACAGCCCATGGCAATGGCGAGTATGACTAGCAAGACCAGCCCACGTTAAAGAAAATTCTTGCACAGTTATAGCATTGGATTTCAGGACCATTGATGTGAACATTTGTGTTTAGTTTATTTCTTCTCCGCTCAGCTCTCATCCTTTCTGCTATCATTTCTTCCTGCATTCTCATTCCCTTCCTGATGTGCCCTCTCCACATAACATGGTCCATGGTATTTTGTTCCCATGAGTCCACCTCAATACATGTTTCATTCATTTCGAGCTTGCACAAGTCTTTATATCGCAGTAGAGGTTGACTTCAACATCTTCTACTCATCTTTAATTCACCATATAGGATGTCCTTAGGGACGTTGACACTTGAGTCTTCATAGACTGGGCATTGAGAAGACTGTTGTAATACCTGCTCTTTTCAGTACCTCAGTGTTTGTGATCTTGTCCTGCCACTTAATGCCAAATATTCTTCTTAGGCATCACATGTGAAAGGTGAAAGCTATTTAGCCGTCTCTCCTAGTGTAAATAAGTTGACCAAGTTTCACTATCATAAAGAGAGTGCTGGGAACATAAGCCTGATAGACAAGAGTTTTATGTTTTATTCATGGGTTTTCGGTTCTCCCAAACTCTTGTTATTAATCTGCTCATTGTTGTTGCTGTCTTACCTATCCTGATGTTGATTTCTTGATCCAGCAAGTTTATTATTCACTATAGAACCCAGATACGTAAAGTGGTCAGCTGTCTCCAGCTGATTGTCATCAATGTAGACAGCAGGTCTATCGTTAACACCTTGTACCATAACTGTTATCTCACTTTGTTAGTCCAAACATGCATCAGCAAAGACAGATAGCAAACATTGCAACCCCTCCTCTGAATGGGTGGTAATTGCTGCATTGTAACAGTGTAGCACATTAAAAGACATGATTATGATGAAAGTCTACTGAGTGCTCATGTTTTAATATTTTGTGTATGTGGCGTGCCTTTGCTCTGTGGCTAAGTCGATGGGAACGCTTCGTAATGCCAAGTTCGATCCCAGCTGCAAGCCATGCGCCTTGCGTTGATTTCGACAGTGGTATCAGGGGGCCGACCGCCCAGAAAGCAATGGCAAACTACTGGACTTAAATTTGCCTAGAGAAACCACACAACAGCCAGGGGCAGCTGGGGTTGGTTCTGCAACATCCTGTAAAGGACACGCAACTAACCTTGGTGTGCCTTTATTAAAATTGTTTTGTTTTTTTAACCTTGTGGATTCAAGTACACAGGTTGTATTGCTGTACAGCTCTCTCAGCGTTCCTGTTCAACACCAGCATCTCTTGATTTAGTAGAATTTGTTAAGTTTTCTCTCAAAGCTCAACACTAGTGATTCTTTTGTACCCTATTTCCTATGTTCTGTGCTGGTACCAGTAAGTAAATGTTTGTAATATAATAATTATAGTTGCCAAAACAGGCACATATTTGATTGCGCCACTGGTTAAATCATTCCCTCAGACTTAAATAGTAAAATTAAACTTCTGTTTTAACATTAATATTTGGCTACTGTAATTAAAATCTTGTATGGGCTCTTACATTATTTGCATAATTGTATGGCCTGTAAAGTATCTAGACCACAAACTTACCTCAGTTAGTCCCTTGAACACCCTAGTGGGTTCCAGGTCCTCATAGGGAGGGGGGGGGGGGGGGGGGTAGACAAACATGTCGTATACTTACTTACTTACTTAGTTGCTCCTCTTCTACCTTGGGGTGTAGAGGTTTGCCAGAGAGATCGCCAGACGTCTCTATCAGCAGTTTTCTTTCTGGCTTTGTTCCATTCCAGTCCTCTGTCATTTAAGGATTGTCAGATGTTGTCTTCCCAGCGCACTCTGGGTCGTCCTGGAGGTCTTGTTCCCTGGTTCTTAGCCTCCTATGCCTGCCATGGTGGCCGATTTTCTCCCATTCTGCATACATGTCCAAACCATTGTAACTGTGACTGATCCACTCAGGTTTGTAACAACTGGGTATCAAGATCTTGACGTATTGTCTGATTGCGGACTTTGTCCCTTCTCGTCACTTGGACCACCTTTCTCAGATATCTCATTTCCGAGGCCTGCAGCTGGCTTCTGTGAGCTGTTGTCATTGCCCCTGACTCACACCCATAGGTCAGGACTGGTACATAGGTAGAGCGGTAAACAGCCATTTTCGTCCTCTTGCCAATTTCTCTTTTGCTAAGAAACCCTCGGTTTATGGCCTGGAAGAGTCTCCCATCAGTTGCTTTTCGTGTAGGCAGCTCAGTCTTAATGCCTCTGTTTCAGTCTAATACAACTCCCAAGGTATTTGAACTGGTTAACCTGCTCCAATGCATACTGTCCCATCATGATCTGGTGTTTCTTCTCCTCTCTTGAGGTCACCATGGTTTTAGTTTTGGAGATACTGATGGTCATCCCTCTCTTTTCAAGCTCTTCCTTCCAGACAAGTAAGTTGGACTGAAGGTGTGCTCTGATTTAGCTGTCAGGGCCACATTGTCTGTAAATCCCTGCTCTGATATCTTCGAGTACCCTACAGAGTACTTCTTTGTCTTCTCCTTACAGGTCTTGATGACATCATCCATCATAAGAATGAAGAGGTGAGGTGAGAGAATATCACCTTGTCTAACACCGCTGGTGGTCTTAAATTCTTCAGACTTTTGGTCTGCCGTTCTTACATAATTTCTGCAGCTTTTGTAGAAACTCTGTATTGCACTGATCAGGGGTGCAGGGATGTTTTTCCCTTCCAAGCAGTCCCAGAGCTTGTTCCAGGGTACCTTGTCAAATGCCTTTTCCAGATCCAAAAAACATAGGTGCATCTCATTCTTAAATTCAAGGGCTTTTTCACTCATCTGTCTTAGTATGAAGATAAGGTCTTGAGTACTTCGGTTTGTGAAGCCGCATTGGGCCTCGTCCAGCTGTGGCTCTACCAGACTTCTAAGTCTCTGCTCGAGAATTCTAGAGTAACTTTTACCAGGAACGCTGAGGAAGGATATGCCTCTGTGGTTTCCACATTGTCTGTTATCACCTTTTTTAAATATAGGTATAATGATGGCAATCTCCCAATCTTTTGGTATAGTTTTACTACACCAGGCTGCCTGGAGAACCTTCAAGAGAAGTCGCTCACCTGGGACTCCCATATATTTGACCATCTCTGGTGTTATACCACCATGACCTGCTGCTTTTCCCAGCTTAATCTTCTCAATAGCTGCCTTCAATTCTTCCATCCTAATGTTATCTTCCCCATGGATGATTTCCTTCTCAGCAGCGAGGTCCATTATTTCTGGGTCATGGCTTCCCTCAACACCAAGGAGATCTGAGAAGTATTCTTTCCATCTGCCCATGTTATTATTTGTAGAAGTAAGCAGAGCCCCTTCCTTGTCTTTTATTAATTTCAGTGGGCACTCTTTCTCCTTCCTCATGTTCTTGAGGGTCTTGAAGAACAGTTTTTGATTTTCTCTTGCATTCTTTTCCATTTTTTCTCCAAACTCTTCCCATGATTTCTGTTTTGCTTTAAGCACAATCAATATTTTTGGTCTCTGTTCTGAGTGCCACATATTGTTTATATTTCTCTATTTCTTCAGCTGTGTTCCTGGCTGCCAGGTATTGCTTCCATGCCCTTTTCTTTTCTCCTATTTTTAATTCGACTTCTTCCGTCCACCAAGGTGTCTTATGTCCCTGCCTTCCACTCGAGACCACCACAAGCTTCTACTGCAGCTGCTGTGAGGATATTCTTGAATGCACCAGAGGGTTTCAGTGTCCTCTCATGGTTCTTCTTCAGTTCCTATTGCTTTCACTGAAAGCTCCTGGTATCTAGCCTTAATATCTGGCTCTCTTAGCATGTATGCCTTAATCCTCATCCCTTCTTGGTTGCTTGGTTTCTTGCATGGTTGTCAGTGTTGCCTTGTTGGAGCAGTTCTTTCAGTTGTTCTCTTTATAATGACCAGATAGTGGTCACCTTGAATCTCTGATACTCTCATGACTCTGGCATCTCTCACAAACTTGAATGAACTTTTCCTAACTATGGCGTAGTCCGTAACATGTTGTATGCGGTGACTAATTTGTGGGTGGGGGGGGGGGGGGGGGGTCCTCCTTCAGAGTCTGAGTGTGTGTGTCTGAGAAGCGAGGAACCAGCAGCCTGCATACTATTACCAGGTTTGTAAAGTAGACATGCACACAAAACTCAGTTTCTAGAACAGTGTCAAAGTCCAGAAGTGAACAAATAACCAGAATGTTCCACTGGAGTTTGCTTTCAGTTAAACCTAAAGACAAAAAAGAAGAAAGTCTTTACAAATATATGTATTTCATGTGCAGTTTCTAAATGTTATTAAAACTAGTTTATGTGACTGAATGTTATTTAAACTTGTGTGTAATTTACACATTCTCACTGAAATTATGATATATTCGGCTAAACTTTAGCCAGGAAATGGTTTGCTTGATTTTAATTTGTCATTGTTGTATTTACAGAATAGTGTTTGTACATATTACTGACCTCTGAAGAGAACTGCCATATTTGTTGCTTACAAAATGAGTTGGTGGGACACCTCAGGAATTACCAGTCTTGCCTCACAAGCTTTGAAGAATGCACAGAAGAAGATTGATAAAGTTCTAGAAATTGATGAGGGTGCTAAACACAAAGGTAAATTAAGTACAATGATTATCATATATTACGTAGAGTTGTCTTCATCCATGACTTAGGGATGTATACAGGATTTTTCACATTTCAGATACACTCGCATTTGAAGTAACCAGCATAGAATATAGTAGTCTTCTTCTTCTTTCTTCGCGTTCACCAGCTGTAAACTCCGGCGGAAAGTTCTGGTTGTTTGTCCACTTCTGGACTGCAGTCCTGTTCCAGAACCTGAGTTTTGCGTGTGCATCCGTTTGACAGATCTGACTCATTTGTGTGCAGACTGCTGGTTCCTTGTCTCTCAGGCAAATGCACTCTGACTTCGAAGGAAGCTCCCAATTAGTCGACTCTTACGACATGCTTTTGGGTAGGCAGTGGGTCTATTCTTGTTTTCCCTATAATAGGGCCCCGGAACCCACACGGGGAAATATAGTAGTGAACAGCTTTGCGTTTTGACAATTTATGTCATAGATGCGTAGTGGCTAGGTGCTGGCCTGCTGATTCTCTCGGTTGAGGGGTTCAGATCCGTATAGAGGCAGTTTTCTTCTTCTTCAGAATTGACGTTGATTGCAAGGTCAAACCAGCCTAAAATTGGTTCCAGGAAATTGTCCTAGGAAAGTGTTTCCCAAACTTTTTTGGTCACATTGACTTTTTTAAAATTAAAATTGTAACGTAAGTAAAAGTAAGACTATTCATGTCTTGGTTAAATTAATAATGAAGTTTTTAAAATATTTCGCCGCGCCACTATGAAGAGGTCGCAGCTCCCTGCGGCACACAGTTTGGGGATCACTGTCCTAGGAAGTAATGTTAGCTGTCGTGATGTCCACCATATCACCCGTTGAGTGTTGATTAGTCTGTCAAAATATTGGTCTAGCACTTTATGCACTTGGCCGGCGTGATGCTGACCACATCACTCACCAAGTACCGATTAGTCTATAAAATATAAGCCTAGCTCTAT
Organism: Candidula unifasciata; assembly: GCA_905116865.2. Lineage (NCBI taxonomy): Eukaryota > Metazoa > Mollusca > Gastropoda > Stylommatophora > Geomitridae > Candidula > Candidula unifasciata. The sequence goes on from CAJHNH020003968.1 coordinate 16,632, forward strand.
ATGCCCAATACATCTGAAGGAATAGAAAAGGGTCCTTCATTATATGCCCTATTGCCAAAGGCATGAAAGGGGCTTTTTACATTTTATGAGCATCCTGCTGTTCAGAAAGCAGGCACCAATTACTGAATGTAAAAATTGACTAGAAATAATGGCCTATAGATGCTGGGATTGGTTTGCCATGTCCTGAGAAAGGCATTTAATACAATACATCATCAGACCAGGAAGAAAGAGAGGTAGTACGTATAAATTTGCATTTAACTCTTTGGTAATTTATTTTCTATTCACCCCAAACAAAGGAAATCCACCTGAGTTCCTGGGAAAATCCAATATTCTAGGGGTGTTATAGGTTGGTGTTAGGGTTAGTCAATGTCTTTCGGGTGGTTGGGGCTGACGAAGATCCTAGCTCAAACCCTATAATACCCCTAGAATATTGGACTTTTCCAGGAACTCCAGGATTTCCTTTGTTTTGGGTGAAAATAAAGGTAAACTCTAATCTCCTCTTTCTTTTTAACATTCACCTGTTCTAAACTCCAGCTTAAAGTCCTGATTGTTTATATACTTTTGGACTTTGGTCTTGTTCCAGGATTTGAGTGTTCATGCACATCCATTTTATAGAAATTGTTTTTGTGTGTGCAAATTGTTGGTTCCTCACAGGCAGACTTGAAAGCAGACGTAAATCCTGTCTTTGTTGGTCAAGCCCCTCCTCTCCTGGTTGTCAGCTCTGTTTTCAGAGAATTTTTTGTTGTTGCTAACATGTAAAATAAATAGTCCAGTTTTATCGCCGGAGGATTTCATTTTTGTAACAGAACTGGACCAGACTATGGTTGATAAGTCAGCAAACACAAGTTTTATGCAGATGTCTAAATGTTTCTTTTCTTTTTATTAGGCATAGGGTGCTAGCCACATATTTGTATAGACTAATTGGCAGTCAACAGGGATATACTTAATGTTGTGTTTTGTGTGTGTGTGTGTGTGCTGTTGTTTCTTTGTTGTTGGTACCTTTTTTGTCTTTCCAGATGATTGTGTTGTATGTTTTGGAACCATGGCCCAGTGTGTTAGCGAGTCTTAGTCTTAGAAACTTCACTGCAATCAAGTTTCCCCATATTTGCTCCGTTCCTGTGCCAGTGAAAATCAAATGAAATGTTCCTGTCTGTCTCATTTGAAAACTGGTGAACAAACAGTTGTTCCCTGGTGAACAAACAGTTGTCCCCTGGTGAACAAACAGTTGTCCCCTGGTGAACAAACAGTTGTCCCGGAAAAATCTAGAAATATTTGCACACAGTAAATGTGTGTGGCAATTGCTAGAGACACCAAGCCAACAGTCACCACCAGAAAATGCAGTTTGTCGTTGATGGAAGTAGTCGGGCACGATAAGTTGGCTATATACACATACAATTTTAACATACGGTATTTCACCAGCTCACATGTAAACCGGCTACCTTATTGAATACTACAATACAACTGCTGCACAAATTAAAGGCATTCCACTTGAAAAACACAGCGTGCTGCACCAAGCACTAAGTAGCTCAGGCAGCAAAAGCGTAGACTACCATGATGGCAAGTGTGACTAGCAAGACCCGCCCATGTTAAGAAAAGTCTTCCATAATTAGAGCACAGAATTTTGAGACTATTGTTGCCATCACATGTATTTAATGTGCTTCTTCTTCTTAACCCTTCTACAATTATTTTTTTCCTTTAATCCCATTTCCTTCCTGATTTCCCCCCTCCACGTAACACATATCCTTGAACAGAAAATATATGTGGACAAATGCAGAGAAAGAAGTAGAATTTATGGAATTTTAAATGTGAGATACTTTATTAATGTAGAAATGTAGAAAACGATAAACCACTGTCAGAACATCATTTATGATTTTTATTTTTAAAAGTTAATTATTTATAGTAATGTAAAACTCTGTGTATTCTACAGGAGCACAGTCAAGCAGTAAAACAGTACAAAAGGAGGATGAGAAAAGCCAAGGACAGAAAGAAGATGGAGATTTCTGGTCTGGATGGCTTGGAGGGAAAAAGTCAGAAGGTGAAGATGATGCAGAGAATTCACCAACATCACATTCCTCTTGGAATCTTCCTTGGAACAGTACAGGCAGTGGATCTGAAAACATTCTTGGAGCTGGCAGCAGTAATAACACAAAAGTTAACACTGAAGTAACGAAAGATAACCCAGAAGTAACTGAATCCACATTGAAGAAAGCAGACGTGGATGTGCATGATAGTGAGGTTACAACACTTGGCTCCTTGCCTCACAGAGAAACAGATTTTGTGTCACCACCTTCCAGAGCTCAAGAATATCTTCCAAACCTCTCTTCTGATGTTTCCAGTGTTTTTTTAGCTCATGGAGATATAGAAAAAGAACTTCCTGAAGAAGAAAATATATCTGTATCTGAGAGTTTCAATACAGGTTGGCAAGATTTTCCAATGGACGATGATGTAAATGAGATGCAAGTTGATGACAATATAGATGTAACTGAAACTAGTAAGAATGAACATGGATTTGACGTTGATGCAAACAAGAATTTCGAGAATTTTATAAACAATACAGTTCAGTCTACAGAATGTGAAAACAGTGACAGACAGTTTCAGGCTGCTGAATCTCTACGTGATGTAGAAAATGGCAAAGATACATTTGATCTTGCTAACAGTAACACTGAAGAAGATATCTCAGTTGATTTTAAAAGTAATGTTAGTATTGTTCCTGTAGATACAAGCTCAGGATCCGCTCAGAATGCCATTGAAGAGCTTCTTTCACCTGCACAAGATGCAGATATTAGCTCAGACAATATTTGTACGCAGGCTTTAATGCAACAGCTCAAACCTTTGCAGACTGATACATCTCAGTCTGCAGACAGTGATCCGGTTGATGATTCCAAAGACACTGATGCCAATCCAGATGGAAGTTTATCTAAATGCATGTCTTCAGGTTATTTCACAGCCACTTCTGAAGAGTGTGTCACAGAAATTGTTGTTTCAACATCCACTTCAGTAAATGACATGCATCCTCAAGGGTCCAGCACACCCATTGAAGCATCACCAGCAGAAGCAATAGAACCTGCAGATGCTTCTCTGTCAGTTACAAGTTGTGATACAGATTTATCCATTAAAAGTTGGTTAGAAGAGGGAGCTCTGCCATCATTACATAATGCAGCTCTGGTTGAAGCTTCTGAGTTTCCAGGCACATACACTGATTCCGAAGCTCTGGCAAAACCTGCAGTTGATGATGTAGGTAACACAGAATCTGGATTACCAGAACTCATGGCTAGCTCAGACTGTCATAAGTCGCAGTCAGACTTCATGCAAGATTATGTGAACATCGGCAGTGTCAATGATGCAGCGCAAACTAGTTCCTTTGATGGCAGCACCAGCCTCTTAGAGGAACTCCATACCAGCAGTGAACTAGAGGTGGCCACATCCAGAACCAACAGTGATCTTGACCTTCCCGGTGGTGGCAGAAACAGCAGTACAGGCTCATCAGAAACAAGTAAATTTGACAGCAGTATTGATACAATTGTCGATCGATCAATATTGGACAGTCAGAGCGATGTTGATTTGATGGAAAAGGAACCTCCTTATTCCCTGTTTGGTGACAGCCACACACTAGGAAGTGAAATTGACCATCCTGAAGAAATTCAGTCAGGGCAGCTCAATGACAGTTCACAATCTTTAAGTTCATCTTATGTCAAATGTATGATTGAGGAAGCAATGGAAGACTTCAATAAGACAGAAGATTCTGGAAGTGATAACCACTCAAGCGGTGAAAAGTCGGAAAGCTCAAAGATAGATTCAGAATTGGAAAAGAGCATTTACAGTGGACATGAATCCAGTGATGAGATTGAAACCACCACATCCTCTGACATAGAAATCATCTCTGCACCAACTCCCAATGGAGACAATAAATATCATCTTCCATTTGATCTGTCACCATTAAAAATAGCCCTGCAACATTCTGGAAGGGACCAAGGACATCACAGATCTGATAGCCAGTCTAGTTCCAGTGCACATAGCAAAGCTGGAGAGATGGACCGTATGAGTCCAGAGCGAGGAGGGGCATCATGGAGAGATGATGGTAAGTTCTCCGCAAATGTCATTTACTTGTGCACTTTTTGTTAGCTCTTCCCTCAACTTACTAATGATGGCTCATAATTATGTCATCTACATAAACATTTCCCTAAAAAAATGCCACATTTCTTCTATTTTAAGATGCAACTTATTGTAAGACGCATACTTCTTCTTTCTTCTTTGTACACCAGCTGTAATCTCTGACGAAAGTCCTGGTTGTTCATCCATTTGGACTTTGACTTTGTGCCAGGCCTTGAGTTTTGCATTTACATCCATTTTAATGGCTTATTTGCGTTCTGCTGATTGTTCCTTACCCCTTTTCGGCAGACACACTCCAACTTGGAGGGGAATTCCAAATTAGTTGGTTGCTACAACATGCTTATTGGAGATGCAGTGGGTCTATTCTTGTTTTCCCCATAATGGGGCCCCGGAACCCACACGGGGAAGACGCATACTAAATTTAGTTCCTGTAGTTTCATTTAAATAAAATGTTTTGACTCTACAGAATTTGTTGTCTTTTTCTCCTTTGCTCTTGAAATAGCCACGATATCTGCACCTTTAAACCCAATGCATCCGATGTCTGCAGATCCCTAATTATTCACCTTTTACCGCATGCATGTAAGAGGGCACTGGATCTGCCCCACCCTACCCCTAATGGGGCCATGGAACTGACACAGAGATTTAACTTTATTCACCAGTGGAAATACCAAGATTGTACTAGCTGGATATAATAATTAGAGGCAGGGTTTCGTTTTTGAAGATGAACCCTATGGTACCATCTGCAATTTCTAGGAGCATTTATGGTCAGTGCTTGTAAATTTTTTTTTTTTTGCGATGATGCACAAAAGTGCATTTGGGTTCCAGTGATAGTAATAATAATGATAATCTGAGTTTAGCCAGATCAAATAATATTGTTCGTCAAGTTTTTGTTGAGAATTCCATTGTATAGGTACTTTAACATCTGCCCACTTTTACTTAGGTTCGAAAAACTTTATTCTAAGACACACCCATAATTATAATACACTGTTTTTAGAGGTGTTTGTATGTGGGGGGAAAATGTGTATCTTGGAGTAATAAAGTCCTGCACTTTTTTTTACAAAGTGTGATGTGATTACAGTCATAGGCATGAGGGAAAGTTAAGGCTGTGCTGTGTATAAGTATCTCACCTTGGACTCTAGCAGGTTCTCTGCTGGTTTTACAAATCCTCATGCAAGATCCCTGCCACACATCCATGTTGTGCGCCATGGATAATGACCTATATTCTTTTCTTATTCTTCTTCGCGTTCACCAGCTGTAAACTCTGGTGGAAAGTTCTAGCTGTTCATCCACTTCTAGACTACAGTCCTGTTCCAGAACCTGAGTTTCGCGTGTGCATCCGTTTTACAGATCTGACTCATGTGTATGCAGACTGCTGGTTCCTTGCCTCTCAGGCAGATGAACTCCGACTTTGAAGTAATGACCTATATTGACTTGAACTGAGCTGGCAGGAGATCTCAGAGTAGGTGGCGTTTAGAGATGCAGTGTCCAGAAATCCTTGTGCACTCATCAAGACCCAAGGTGCGTAAATGGTAATGTCTGTTGAAAACTCAATTGGAAATTGACTGAAGTCCACTGAAGAAGTCCACTGAATGAGTTTGCTACGGAATGACAAACTTTGGTTAATATGTCTGTTGATCAAAATCCTCCTAAATGACTACTTAGATTCAAATTTTAGTCTATCGATTGGCCTATTAGATGAGTCTTTCGTTCACTGATTATTTTTGATAAGACAAATGGTTCATTCAAAAGTCCACTACCATTGGCCATACTCATCAGAGTGACATGGCCATAAGGAGAAGCCATGTCTGATGCATGTTTTCTATAAAATGTCATGCTGAGTTAAGCATTTTGTGTAGGTCATGATAATCTCAGGCCTGCAGACGGCTTTCTGGAGATCTCTAAAGAAATACAGTAATGAATGGGAAGCTAAGTATATAGATTTGTGCATGACAGTTCTATTGTGTGCTATCTGAGTTACACACTAATCAGCACACTACCAAGTGCCTAAAGGTGTACTTTCGCTTCCTCACTTGGAAACAGAACTCGACGACAATAGTTCTGTCACATAGCATCTTTAATTGACAGAACACAAGAGGGTATACACCAGCCCTCACATCAACAAAACTGCAGAGACGTAGATATTGATCACAGTTGACATTCGCACATAGTCCATTTGTCCTCACTCGCTCTCTCTTTCAATTTGTAGCGATCTCTCCTTGACCACTACAGCTCCAAGGACTACAGTGTCCCACACTCCGGACACGCCGTACAGCTGAATAAGACGAATTCTCCTATCCACTGGACCTTAATATTATTTCAGCAGACAACCACAGCTGACTGGAGACGGACCTTCCTTGCCGTACTCCATAAGCACACAGTTTTCGTCAGCTTGTCGACGGGCTCTGATGACCGACAGAACTTCTACCATAAGTCCCCTCTAGCACACAGCTCTCATCGGCCTCACCCCCCTGTTCTGTTTCACTAGTGGCCCTCCTACGTTTCACTACGTCGCCACCCAGAACAGGTACTACTGGAGCATCCCGTCCCCTGGACTTACTTTGCCAGCGGGACCATACCTTCGACCAGTACCTCAACCTCAACACTTACTCAGACCTTAATGCCTGATAGTCGTACGGTATTCTTGTCTGTTAGACTCGAGAGAGAAAATCATGGACCCTGACTGGTCTCTGTCTCTCTCGCTCTCTCTCTCTCTTCGCCTCGGACTGACTACTCAGCCCCCCAATTTATCGCCGTCGAACTCAAGTAGGTGGATGATGTTTACACGAGAGGCACGCTGGTATGGGCGTTCTCGGGAATCATGCTCGTGTGTGCGTTCTCGAGGATCACGCTTATGTGGTTGGCTGATGTACCTGAGAATCACGCTGTCACGTAATTCACACTTTCTCTGTTTATCTTGTTAACCATGCTTTCAGCCCCCACACCGTAACCCACGTGTCCACTTTCTCGTGGTACTACCCTTCTCACTGGTCAATTCCCCGTGAACTCACAGAAGTACTCTCATACCCCTGTCCCTTCACACAATATTACACTTTACCCAAATCAGCACGCAACAAGTTCCTTGGGTGAGCCTAGTACTGCGTATGAAACTTTTTATACACCAGAACATCTTTGAGGAAAGCAAGAGAAAGACCAAGAAAGAGACAGATAAATGGTGTAGCCGAAACCTGCAAAATGATGAACAAATCCATCACTCAAGCCCCAGAGAAATGCAAGACAGATACAGAAGACCACAACACTGGGCTAAAACCTGGTATCAGTGAGACGAAAAAAAAAAAAGAAGAGCCTAGTACTAGAGAGACGTGTGTTGTCTCTGCATTTATGGAAGCCTCCTTGGATGAGGGAAATGCCCATGTTCTGTCCTTGTCTTCCCTTGAGGGTTGACCAGTCTGCACACCCTACCCTAAGAAACCAGAAAAAAGAGGAAAAAAAAGCCAAATAAATTTGGAGTGGTGATCAGTTTTTATATTTTAAAAATCCAGCGGGTTGAATCTCTAGACGACGAAGCAGAGAGGCAAGTGGGAAGTCTACAGCTTTCTCGCTGCCACCATGTCACTAAAAAGTTAATTTTTTTTTTTTTTAAACCTGCTTAAGTCCAGATTTTGGGCAAGGGTAATGTTTTGTGGGAAGGTAAGTAATCACTGAAACCTTACCCTGAGAAATTAGAGAAATTTAAATAATGCAGATACAAACAATACATTGCACAATTTATTGTCAGGCATATTTCGCTGTATCTCATCGGGTACGTTACTACAGAGTTACATCAACATAAAATAAAGCACAAAACTGAATAAATTCAACTGAAATGCGAACAGCTTCTTCCGATACATTGTGTCTGTTTCATGGCCGCCGGAAGCTCACCGTAGTCATGTGACTTACCAGGGTAACTTCAAATTTACAATAAATTCTGTCTGCTTACAAAGGAGGTGGTTGTTGATTTTTATTGATAAAGCTTCGGCGATTCTCAAAAGTCTCCTGTTCGGAGTGTGGTAAACCACGCGGGAAGCACTGTCTGTGTCAATTATGTGTCCGATATTAAGTAGATGACGTCCTATGGAAGAAGCGGGTTCTTTCCTCTTAACTGGTCTCAACACCCTAGAAGGATCACTGAACTGTGTATGTAACCATTTGGGTATGTGTTCTGCCACTATATTTCCAAGCTGTCTCTCCGTTGGACCGATGTAAGTCAACTGGCACTTACATGTAAATTGGTAAATACAATTAGATTTGTTAACTTCTGCAGATATCCACCATCATGACCTCCATGCTGTCAGAGAGGAAGCGGCCGATAATCCATCTCACCCAGAAAGATTACTGAAGGTAAACAAGTGTGATATATTTGTGTCTGAAATTTAATCGAATGTTTTCTTGTTGTAAATTTGAGTGACAAAAACTAAAACTTAATTATAAAGATGGAATTTATTGCCAGGAATATTTTGCTTTATCTCATCGGGTGTTTGATTTAAAACAAATGTGGTTGACTTACACAAACATGAATCCTCTCGGATGAAATATACAACTCAGTAGTCCATTGATTGATTAATGTAAGTTTCACAACATACAAGGGTAACCATTCACTGCATAAACAGAAAGACATGCTAGCCAGTTTAAAACTATCGTGGTAAGGCTTACATTGAAGCATTAGATCGTCATGTGCCGTGTTGATAAATGTAGACTGTCATTTTCACCATCTCATATAATCACCAGAATCACAGATCAGGTCACTGTTCTTGTGTTGCCCCATCCATATAACCAAGCCATCTTAGTATTTATCTCTTTGTCTTCCTTTTGTTCTCTTTCCATCAGTTTTGTCAGTCATTACCTTGTTTTCGAGTCCATTTATTCTCATAAAACGTCAGACAAACACTGGCGGTCTAGGTGTCGTATCTCAAATCGGCAGCTTTCATCTATCTCAAGGAGGCCTGCCTTATTCGTTTGTCTATCATTCCATGATATTCCTTGATTTTTAGTAGCATTCACCCTGATGTAAAAGCCGGATGCAAAGTTCTGGTTGTTTGTCCACTTCTGGACTTTGATCTTGTTCTATAACTTACAATTTGCCATCCAGATCTGCCTTTTGTGTGTGCAGACTGTTGGTCCAACTTTGAAGGAAACACTTCTAATGTAGACACCTTTTACGGCATGTTTGTTGGGGTGCAGTGGGTCTGTTTTTCCCCCCCCTTCTTAGTATTCTGTACTTGACACTTGGTGAGATATAGCGAAATATGCCTTACATTAAATTGTATCATATATGGTTGGTATTGGAATGTTTTGTTTAGGTTTTGTTTACATAATATATTGTGGTTTACCCAGTTTTTTGTTTTTTTAGTTCAATTGATTGCCATTTGGAAATCGTGCTGTAAATGAGAAAATTGTATAGGATGTGGCTATGTGCATTAATTCTCTTTAGTAAAATACAACTAGTTTAATATTTATCAACATTTGTATTCCCACTTGCAACAGTTCTGCTGTAAACTACATTTATATATATATGTATCTAATTGCTGGAAAGTGGAGAACAAATCTGTGACCTGATTAATCATGAATTCATTACTTTTAGAGAATTTAAATAGACATTTGGTGTGTCTTTTGGAGTTGCCGGATTTATTTAGTAGTCTGTGACCAAAAACATCATGCAATGGTTAGGATTTAAAGGAAAAAGCCCGTCACATTTCACATGTTGTTTGGGACTGGACGAGTTAATTCATATATGTTTTTATAAGCAAAATCAAGGGACTCTTTTCTCGCCAGTGGCACATTGGGTAAATGATGCTAGCTAGATTCATATTTACATAGACGGGTCGGCTCTTGATAGATGATGCAGTCAGCATCACTCATAGGACTGATTTTTTTTTTCCAACTACAAGACATCTTGCTGTTATTATGATAGTTATAGTTAGTGCATTCTTTTGTCAACATAGGGGTCCTTCTGTCATTGCCCATTCTTTTTTCTTCTTCGCGTTCACCAACTGTAAACTCTGGCGGAAAGTGTTGCGTGTGCATCTGTTTGACAGATCTGACTAATTTGTATGCAGACTGTTGGTTCCTTGCAGATGCACTTTAACTTTCAAGGAAGCTTCTAGTCAGTTGACTCTTACGACATGCTTTTGGGTAGGCAGTGAGTGGGTCTGTTCTTGTTTTCCCTATAACAAGGGCCCCGGAACCCACACGGAGAAGAGACAGACCATTTCTTCTGATTATCCTGTATCTGGAGTCACCCATGACATAAAATGATAACTAAGATTTTTGAATGTAAAGACACCTGGAATAATCAGTTAAATTAAATTAAAAACCCTTTCACACCAATGGTACATCAGATCCTTATTTTATTACCCAACCAGCGCTTGAGGGATGATATATTCAGCATTATGTCTGCCACCTTTACTTACCAAGTAATTTTCTGGCACAGATTTTAGGCAGTTTTCCAGATTGTTCATTATCAGGGAGTCAGCACCTCTGCTTTAGGGGTTATAAATTCAGTTTCATAATTCCATAATAGCAGGTCAGTTTAACTGCAGGGCATTTGGCAGCAGTCCACTTGACATTGATTTCAGCAATGTTCTGAGGCCCCATTGTGAGGAAAACAACTGACCCACTGCCTCCTCCTCAACAGGCGTGTTATAACAATCGACTGTTTGGGGATATCCTTCAAAGTCGGAGTGCATCTGTCTGAGAGATCAAAGGTCCAACAATCTGCACACAGATATCTCAGATCTGTAAAACAATTGTGCACTCAACGATCAGGTTCTGAAACAAGACCAAAGTCCAGAGATGGATGAACAGCCAGAACTTTCCGCTGGAGTTTACAACTGGTCAGCACAAAGAAGAAGAAGAAGAAGATTTCAACAATGAAATGTTCATAGTTTGTTGCTCAGTGGCACACTACTGAACGTAAAATGCCTAGTAAAACCACAGACAGACAACAAATGCTGGGATTTGTTTATGACGTCCTGTAAAGGATATGTGACTACGTTATTACACGTGATTATTTTCCATTTATCAGCATATTAGCTCTACGTTAAGTCCTAAGAACTGTGTTTCTCACTGTCATAGACAAAAAGGATACAACTATGTTACATTAGATGTGTGTGTCTCATTGTCATGGACAAACGGACAAAAATACATTAGATGTGTGTTTCTCACTGTCATAGACAAAAAAGATACAACTTTGTTACATTAGATGTGTGTTTCTCACTGTCATAGACAAAAAAGATACAACTATGTTACATTAGATGTGTGTGTCTCAGTGTCATGGACAAAAGGACAAAAATACATTAGATGTGTGTTTCTCACTGTCATAGACAAAAAGGATACAACTTTGTTACATTAGATGTGTGTGTCTCAGTGTCATGGACAAAAGGACAAAAATACATTAGATATGTGTGTGTCTCATTGTCGTGGACAAAAGGACAAAAAATACATTAGATGTGTGTGTCTCACTGTCATGGACACAAATATGTTACATTAGATGTGTTCATCTTGTGGGGGAAGGGGTCAGATTCTCTTTGAACTTTTCTAGACTTTTCCATTTGTTACATATTCACTAGCCATTTGCACATTGCTGATCATTTAAGTACAGACTCTGTAGGAAGTGGTAGAAATTGTGAACAGAATAATCTAACAACAGAATTTACTATTTAACCTGTAATTGGTTGCAAAAGAGCAGTAAGTCGAACTCCTGTTTAAATCTTTAAGGCCCATGAATTTTGACAGACTTGGCCCAAATTAATTTCCCTTTACAGAAATGGCAGAGGAGTGGGTGTGCAAGAAAGGCAGTAGAGAATGTAATATACTTCTAATCCTAATAAAAGTATATATTTTTTTAAAGAGAAATGAATGTACATTTTGAATCTGATGATAAGTATATGTTTAATTAGTTAGTAGGTAAGAAGAATTCAGCAGGTATTAATTTCACAACATTATTTTACAAACAAATTCTTCACTAACTATGATTTTGCAGCCACAAGAGTGGTTAATATCCAAATTTGAGAACAAAACTTCAAAATTTGTTCAATTTCCTAACAAATTCCAAAGTTGTGATAAGTTTCTGGGTTAGTCTAGCACTCAGGGGCTATTAGTTCTCACAGAGTGCTGAGCAAAATTTCAGAGAAAAAATGGCCGAAAAATAAGCCATTACACACACACTATTTACTTTGTACAGTTATATACAGACTGTAATTGTGATAATTTCAATGTAGCTTAGCCATAGTATAGTACAGTCTCTTTGTTTAGAGCACTTTCTTTCTCTTACACCATAAATATAGTAGCAATAGGACATTGTCTGTGTAATAAACTCAGCTTTGCTGGTGAAACACCACCTGAATCACTTTCTGAGAAATCTAAATTTTCATTATCATTATCAGTATTAAAAACATCTGACTGGAACAATTTCAGAGCTTCGGCTGCAGAAAGACGCATTCTGCGACCTGTACTTGTGGTGGGAACATCAGTATTCATGGCACTCGAAAACAAACTTAGAAAATGCATTGTTGAAAAATGTTTCACTGTAAATCTGATTAAATTATGCACGTGTGGTTTCTGATATAAAAATATATGAAAAGTTTTTCGGCAGAGTGACTTTCCCTGAATAGTTTAATCCTACTTCCGAACATTAGAAACAAGTACGGAGCCGTGTGCGAAGCAAAGTGTACGGGATACACGATCGACAATGACAGCGTTGTTTGGGCAAAATGGAACTTCTCAATCAACGCTCACACCGTTGAGTTAAAAAAAAAACACTCGAAAGTTATCGATCTGGGGTCTTTCCTTTTATGTTGCCTAACTGCAGTTTAGTTGTCTCTTTGTTTGCATTAATAATATGATGAGAATGAAACATTTGCGGCAGCATTTATTATTTCCTAGTTTAAGTCAAAAATCGCACTCACTGACATTTACTTCTCCCATACTTCTTGTTAATCACTCACATTTACACTATTTACTGCCTGCTGCCCTGTTTCTGGGTAAATCAGTCACACTGACATTTACCATCCTTTTACCGTACTTCTGTGTAAATCCTTCACACAGACATTTACCACGCTTTTTCCATACTTGTGTGTAAATCATTCACGCTGACATTTACAATCCTTTTCCTATACGCATACTTCTGTGTGAATCATTCACACTGACATTTACAACCTTTTCCCCATATTTCTGTGTGAACCATTTCCACTGACATTTACCACCCTTTTTCCATACTTTTGTGTAAATTATTTCCACTGACATTACCACCCTTTTCCCATACTTCTGTATAAATCATTCACACTGACATTTACAACCCTTTTCCCATATTTCTGTTTAAATCATTTCCACTGATATTTACCACTCTTTTCGCATACTTTTGTGAAAATCATTCACACTGACATTTACAACCCTTTTCACATACATATGTTTCATGTGTATCCACCACTCTGTGTAAATCATTCACAGTGACATTTACCAACCGTTTCCCATATTTCTGTGTATACCACTTACTTTGACATTTACTATTGATGGCTCATCATCATTATTTTCATGATTTTACGTCACATATGCCTCACACTTAATTCTTCCATTCCATTCTGTCCTTTGCAGTGATTTTAATATATGGATCAGATCTAATCTAGCTCCTTTGGCCTCTATCATCAGCGTTCTTTTTGGGGTTTCTTTGGATTTCTTTGTTTCCTCAGTCTGTTTGTTTCCCATTAAAGTACCTGTTTGGTGAGTCTCTGTTCGCTTCTCCTCAGGCTGTGCCTAGTATATCGCCATCTTTTTATAATAACAGTTGATGCAAGCAGTTGTCTGAACAATTCCCTCGACTCATACTTTTATGTTATTACTTTATTTAGCATACAATAAGTAACATAATTGATCTATAGACTTTGTAAATCACTTACATTGACACTTACTGTCTTTTGTCTATGCTTCTATGTAAATAACTTATATTGACATTTACTGTGCTCTTCTGTGTAAATCACTCACATAAACATTTACTGCCCTTTGTCCATTATTCTCACCTTTGTTGAGATTTATAAACACCTCATACTTTGGAAATATTACTGGTTTGTTGTTGGCACTCGTTCAGTGCTTTCTTTTCATTTCCAAGAAATGCGCCTGAATGTGATCATTGAAGCTTTTTTGAGAGTTCTGCTGTACTGATTGTATACTGCTGGTAGTATTATAAATTTTTTTTTTTAACAACAAGCCCTGACATAATCTACTGCTGCTCTAAAGAAGTAGAATGCCAGAGTTTGTGTGCATTGTAAAGATCGAGCAAATTTTTGACTGTCACTGCTTGTTTTCAGCTGGCTCAAATAGCCGTTCAACAGAAGCTACTAGGGGGTCAGGTAACTCTAGACAACATTTTTGCACTTTCCTTTTGATTTCAGATAGCCATGCCTCATTTCTGGTGAAGAACAAATACGGCTCGTTTTAACACATGTTGCTGCCAGGTTTTTTTACAATTTAGTGCTTTCATATTTCTTTTTCCAACTATACAACATGACAGCTATTTGAAAAATTTGTAAGAATGGTCTGGTTCATATTTCTATCAAATAAAATATTAGTTATAAACAGGAATTGAGGAGAGATTGGTTAAAAATAATGATATTATGATTCATTCAAACATAAATTCAAAAGTGTAATATTGATCCATATATATATATATATATTTTTTATAAATATACAAGAGCTGATCGTTAAGTTGTTGGACTTAATTTGTGTGCATGGGGGAGGAAGTTGTTGTAGCTCATTATAAAGCCCTGCAGTAGAATTTTGGAGAAGCTTGGAGAATCTGACTACATGTCCATACCATTTTCATCATTTAACTGTTGCTAAAACAAGAAGGAAACCATACAAAAATGAAGATATCATTAGAATAGTGTGAGAACAACGCCTGTAATTAGATTGATAGAAAAAACAAAGACTGCAAAAGTCTGGCCACCTGGATAGAATGAACCCCAGCGTCACCGGCTGCAAGAGCATACGGCATGAGATTGGAAACATCAAGATGCAGAGGAAGGCCAAGAAGAAGATGGATAGATGGAGTTAACAAACCTGCTGAAACTCAACAATATCACCATGCAGCAAGCTAACGGGCACACACTATCTCGGAAACACCATTAGCCATGACAGCTTAGCCTGACAGCATCAAGCAGAGAAACAGTAGATAGAACAGTTGTTAACAGAGATTCCTGGCTGTCAAAGTGTTGTATACTGAACTTCATTATTTCCGGGAAGACTAACCCGATCAATAAAAGTGCAAATATCGCAACCGTGCTGTAAACAGGCTAGACACTATTACATCTTCAGGTGAACAAAGAAGAGGAACTTCGTCATTTGTCATGTGGTTTCTGTGTGATACAGCAAGGATCTTTTAGAAAGTTGTAATCTCTTATGCTTTGTTTCTTTCAAGTTTGAATGTCAATGTCCACATTTCAGATCCGTGTGTAAAGGTACTGATAGCTATCGCCCTGAGCAGTTATTAAAATATATGCACAGTAATATAGTCTTGATCATTTCACATATATTTTTACAAATGTAGTATTGATCCATCCACATATATTTTTACAAATATAATATTGATCCATCCACATATATTTTTACAAATATAATATTGATCCATCCACATATATTTTTACAAATGTAGTATTGATCCATCCACATATATTTTTACAAATATAATATTGATCCATCCACATATATTTTTACAAATATAATATTGATCCATCCACATATATTTTTACAAATGTAGTATTGATCCATCCACATATATTTTTACAAATATAATATTGATCCATCCACATATATTTTTACAAATGTATTGATCCATCCACATATATTTTTACAAATATAATATTGATCCTTTCACATATATTTTTACAAATGTGGTATTGATCCATCCACATATATTTTTACAAATATAATATTGATCCTTTCACATATATTTTTACAAATGTAGTATTGATCCATCCACATATATTTTTACAAATGAAACATTGATCCGTTTAAATATATATTTATTGATGTAATATTGAATCATTTCAATAACTAAACGAGTGAAACATTGATAAATTTTTTTTAAATCCTGGACAAGAGAAAAAAACTAACATACACTTGCATATTTTTTAATCTTTAAAAACCACACATTTACCTACAATTGTTAACATTTTAAATTAAAAGCAGTAGAAACCAGAATGAGGCATCGCTGAGGGTGACTTTACTGTTATTTAATGTTTATGTTTCTTAAATCACTTTCTAGTCTTTAAATGAGTAGCTGTGTATATACAATTCATATCTGCTTTTAGTAATTCTAATCTTCAATATAATTTAAAAGAAAAATGCTGTAATTAATAAACCCTACAGATCAGCATTTATTAGAGAAAGATGGTAGTGATAAATTGGGCATGTTCTGAGCGAAGTGGACAAAGAATCGCAAAGCAGGCGTTGCAAAAGAAAACAAAAATATTGAGAAAGTGACGATATCTAACAGTTACCCTACACAGATGTTGATAGGAAAGGCTAGAAATACCCCATGTTTAGTGAAACAAGAATAGACTTACTGCTCTTCAACCAGCAAGTCATAAAAAATGACAACGAATTTATTGAAATCAGATGCGCTGGGCTGAAAGGTACTTATTATCACAGCCTAGCTGATCACACACAACACAGTGTGCCAATTGCCCTTTTAAGAGAAGTTAAGACAAAAAAAAGATGAGGAAGAAGAGAAGGAGAGTAGGTAACATTTACAGATTGACTGGAAGCAACATGTATGAATGCGCTGTGAAGACACAGGACAGTTGGTGTACTGTTGGAGACTAGTTATTGCTTAGCTTATAAAGGTAAGGTGCCACATGATGGTAGTAAAGATTTTCCCCAAACACAGTAAAACCTTGTTAACACAAACTTGTTTAAAAAGAACACTAGGTTAACACAAATGCAATTTTTATCCAAACAGCGGTGAATTAATTATTACAATTTTTTTGCTACATGAATTGATGATTCTTTTAGGTTTCTTGGAATTTATATTAACAAGGTTTTACTGTAGCGCTTCAGATTTTATGAACTGTTCCTGAATATTTAAACAGCAAAATGTGTTATGAAAATTTGGGTTTCTGAGGCAGATTTTTTAACTAATTGCTGTGTAGCTGGAACTGTTGAGAGAAATTTTGGAAGTAATAAAAGTGATCCTGTTTCTTAAGGAAGTGAATATGAGCTGAAGTGCTCTAGAAAGATTTTCAGAATAACATGGGCGAAGAAGAGAAGAAATGTTGACATTCTAAAAGATCTGAACATCAAGGAAGATCGGCTAATAAACAGCATCTTGGCTCGGAAGCTGAAATATTTTTTCAAATGAAGTGCAACAGCAGATTAGAAAAATAAGAAAAGCAGAAGGCGTGGTACCAGGACAGAGGGGCAGGGGCCTACCACCATGAAGATGGCGACATGATATAAGTGACTTCTTGTATGTGAATGTGCTCAAGGCAGGAGAGCTGGCAAGAGACTGAGATTCTTTCAAGCAGACTGTGATAAGAACAATGTTCTGCAAAAAAGGACCTGCTTCATGATGATGATGAGGAGTAAAAGTGACCTTGATGAAAATATTAATGTCGTTTCCTTGTCTTAACACATACTAGGCATAAATATTAGACTTTAAGGTATGCAATGGGGGATAAAGTCAGTGTTATGCCGGCTGCCTTTACTTCCCGAACATTTCCTAGTGCAAATCTTTTTAAAGGCCGTGTTGTCAGGGCAGGTCAGTGGAACAAATCCACCTTGACAGGGGTTTCAAACTTATGAACAAGGAGTGGGCATTCAAGCATCTTTGCCATTTTACTACTCATCGTCAATCAGCAAGTCTTTTACACAAAGCTGCTCTCGTCACGGCAAGCCTGAAAGTGTATCTTTCCCTATCCAATTCTCCAGCCCTATGTGCTTTTATAACTAGTGCATCTTCGCTGTCTTGTGCCCACATTTGCTGAGATCTGCCTCTGCCTCTTCTGGAAACTATACCCTCCATCAGCACTCTCTCCACCGTGACGTTTGACATGGCCAGTTACCTCAGCTTTTGGGAAAAGATGTTGTTTGTGAAGCACATTATCCCCTGCAGGTTCCGGGGTACTATTGTGGGAAAACAAGAATAGAACCACTGCCTCCCCAACAAGCATGTCGAAATAGTCAACTAATTGGGGGCTTCTTTCAGAGTCAGAGTTCATCTGCCTGTGAGGCAAGGAACCAACAGACTGCATATAAATAGGCAAGTCTGTAAAACGGATGCACACACAAAACTCAAGTCCTGGAACAAAGCCAAAGTCCAGAAATGGACAAACAACCAGGTCTTTCTGCTGGGGTTTACAGCCGGTGAACACTGACAGATAAATGCACATTAGCAAGAGAATATTCATGTTAGTACTCCTGATTGAGGTTTGTTTAGCTGAATAATAAGAGATGCTAGAGATTGTTGTGTGTTTCATTTCGTACCTACACAAATCGATTTTCTTAGATGTATTGTGCCTATTTTCCTTAGATGTTTCATGGGTGGCCTTTGAAAACAGTTAATTTCAGTGTGCTGTGTTTTCTTCACATTACTGCTGCATATTTTTTGGAGGGTCATTCTTTTGATGAATATTTCCTTTATCCAGTTATGTTTCATGAAGATGCCATGCCTGCTTATCTGTGATTTTGATAATATGAGGAAGAGTCTAAAAAAAATTTGATTCTATGCACACAAATCTCGCTCTCTCTCCCCCTCCTCTCTCTCTTTCTCTCTCTCTCTCTCCCCCTCTCTCTCCCCACCCTCTCTCTCTCTCTCTCTCTCTCTCTCTCTCTCTCTCTCTCTCTCTCTCTCTCTCACACACACATATGCACACACTTAAACTCCTCTCTTTCTCCCTTATAACTAGCTAATAAATGATCAGTTATTATTTTGATACAAATTAGAGAAAAGAAAACACACACACACACATTGCCCTTTCTTTAACTGAATGTATTTTGCTACTAAACGACAAGATAGAAATCATTTAAGTTCATCAATGTGTTTGGTATATATGGAGCCATTGTAATTAAAAACCACATATTTTAATGTGATATTTATGATGACTGTCTTATGCTTAGTTGGCAAATAATCTGATCTGGGTATTATTTCTGTTTCTCTGACTGTCACTCCTTCTTTTCCTGGCCATTTGTCTGTTTTTCCTGTCTTCATCTTCTTTAGTTGCCCTTTTCCCCCATTATCTTTTTGCCTGTCAGACAAGACCACAAACACCTGAGCACATTTTGCAGACCTGCCCACTCTACCTACAACTTCAAAAAGACACCTGGCCTCAAGGGCAGAGTGTGCAGAGCAAGCTATGGGGAAACCATGCAGGACCTAAAGCTGACATGCGAGTTTATAGAGGAAACCCACCTGATGATCTGACCTGAGCATTTGAAACCAATCACAAAGAAGAAGAAGAAAAATTTGCATTGAGATACCTTATTTTTCCATAATTGACCCTGACTCCCTGGTTGACCTTGCCTGAAATGGGTACAGGAAAGTGCCAGGGGAAACACACATGGTTTATGTGATGTTAACTCCATCAGCCATTTAGTGCCAGTAGGTCTAGAAATAATATGTCTAGGACCATCTGCCCATTGTGCCACTGGTATGAAATGAAAAAGGTCCTTTTTTAATTTTTTTGAAACTTTATTATATCTTATTTGAAGTCATGTGATTAATGTGTCAGCTTTATGCATAAGTATGTACCATAAGTGCATAAATATATACCATTAGCACATATGTATAAACCAGTAGTGGATGTTAGTAGTCCATAAATATTTATTTACCTCAATGTAAAATTAGACTGTGAGGTTCCAGCGTGGGGAAATTTGTTTTAAATAAAGGTGCTTTAAAGTATTATAACTTTTCTCTGCCATTATGAGTTTCCTGTTTGCTTGATAATTCTGCCTCTTTGTTTATATATGTATATATATAAGGATGCTTGCATAATAAATAGTGGTTAAGTAGTGTATTATGTAGAACAGACACACAGATGTAACAACAGTATTCACTGGCCAGAGGGTAATTTTGTTAACCTTAGTAATTTTAAAAAAAAGTAAAAGGATGCTTTAACACACCTTCAGGCATATTGACCTGGAAGTTAAGGTCATTTAAAAAAAAAAGTCCAGCACTGTTTTAATTTGAACCCATGACCTTTGAATCTGCAGGCGAGCATCTAGCCGCTACACTATAGTGGCTTTCCTTAGTACATAATGCTGACAACAGTTTTTTGACTTGAGTGTGCATATAGACTTGCCCACATCAGAAGCAGACTGTCTAATCTACATTCCTTGGTCACATCAGAAGGTGAAGAAAACTGCAGTACATTGTAATGATAAGAAAGTCAGAAAAAAAAAAAAAAAAACAGAGGGAGACAAAGAGAGAAGCTGCTGGACTTTGACATGGCGGAATCAAACCAGGATAAAATGTACATGTGCTCTTGTCTTGATTTATATAATCTCAGTAACTTTTGAACTTTAGAGTGGGATGCGCAGGGGGGTCAGCACATGAAGTAGTTGCTGCATTGGGACCAGGGCTCAGAGATGTAATCTCACAGAGTGGGATGCGCAGGTGGGTCGGCACATGAAGTAGTTGCTGCATTGGGACCAGGGCTCAGAGATGTAATCTCACAGAGTGGGATGTGCAGGTGGGTCGGCACATGAAGTAGTTGCTGCATTGGGA
Organism: Candidula unifasciata; assembly: GCA_905116865.2. NCBI lineage: Eukaryota > Metazoa > Mollusca > Gastropoda > Stylommatophora > Geomitridae > Candidula > Candidula unifasciata. Next base: position 37,453 of record CAJHNH020003968.1, read on the forward strand.
CCAGGGCTCAGAGATGTAATCTCACAGAGTGGGATGTGCAGGTGGGTCGGCACATGAAGTAGTTACTGCATTGGGACCAGGGCTCAGAGATGTAATCTCACAGAGTGGGATGTGCAGGTGGGTCAGCACATGAAGTAGTTGCTGCATTGGGACCAGGGCTCAAAGATGTAATCTCACAGAGTGGGATGTGCAGGTGGGGCACATGTAGTAGTTGCTGCATCAGAACCAGGGCTCACACTGGTCAAGACCTATCTGTATCTCTGTGTGGTCATCCTAGAAACAGGTTTCCTGCCAGGAGCCTGGCCACTGTAGATTGGATCAACATTTCCTTGAAAGTCAGAGCACATCTGCCTGAGAGGTGAAGAACAGACAGTTTGCATGCAGTAAACCAGATCTGTAAAACAGATGTGCATTCAGAAGTTCTGGAACACAACAGTCTAGATATTGGCGGACAAAAAGATCTTTTCACTGGAGTTCACAGCTAGCAAATGTAGAAGAAGATGAGGCTTGAAAAATTTTACTTTTGTGTTACAGTCATCTATGAGCTCCAGTAATCTATGAGCTATGGAATCATCTGTGAGATACAGAGTAACCTAAAGACCACAGTCACCTATGAACTACACAGTCACTTATAGTCTACACACAGTCACCTATGAATTACAGAGTCACCTATGAGCTACAGTCGCCTAAAGGCTACAGTCAACTATGAACTATGGTCACCTATAAGCTACATAGTCAACCTATTTGCGGACACTTTTGCTTTAGACAACGACATTGAAATCAGTTCAGAGAAAATACACGAAATTCAAGAAAAGACACAATTTAGAAGTAAGAAAGAAATAACATCAGAGGCGCTAGAGGTGCCAATTACACTTAATGAACTGGAGTTGGCCATTTCAAAGCTGAAAATGCGGAAGTCACCAGGAGCAGATGGTATATCAAACGAAATGATCAGAAACTTAGGAAAAGTAACCAAAACAAAGCTTTTACAGATATTTAATGCTTGCTGGGCAACAGGGAATGTTCCACAGATCTGGAGAGAGGCAATTTTTTTACCCCTCATAAAGCCTGGGATAGACAGTTCTAATGTCTCCAACTACAGACCGATCAGCATCACAAGCTGTCTCTGTAAAACAATGGAGCGCATCACCAACCTCAGACTACAGTGGTACATTGAAAGTGAAAACATCATTACACCACAGCAGGTGGGCTTTAGAAAGTTCTACTCTATCGAAGACCAGACAACATACCTCTCCCAAGAAATAGAGGATATTTTTCAAGATAAGAAACTGGTACTCGCGGCATGGATAGATTTAAGGAAAGCTTTTGATAAGGTTTGGAAGGAGGGGCTTTTGGAGAAATTGAGAAACTATAAAATAAATGGAAAAATGTACAATTGGATTAAAGCATATCTACATAACAGAAGAGCAGGTACAGGTAGATGGTTTTAAAAGTAAAAAAAGTTCTACTGTGACAAGGCGTCCCTCAAAGTGGTGTCCTGTTGCCCACACTTTTTCCTTTTATTCATCAACGATCTGGTTTCTGAGATACCAAATGGAATCAAAATGGCAATGTATGCCGACGACCTGGTACTGTGGTGCACCAATAAACATGCAACAATAGCCACAAAAACACTACAGCGGGCTACAGATGCACCTATTCACCCTCTCCCCAAAGAAAAAAGCCGGCACCATCAAAATAAACGGAATACCCCTGAGAGATGATAAAGAGCCTACATACCTAGGAGTCACATTTGATGACAGGTTGACATGGAGAAAACATATCAACAAGGCAGCAACCAAAACCAGGAGGAAGACAGCAATACTAAGAAAACTAAGTGGAACTACATGGGGAGCCGATGGGAAAATACTAAATAAAGTATACAAGCAGAGCATACTTCCACACTTGGAATATGGGTCAACTGCATGGTGTTCAGCATCTAGTACCACATTAAAGGAGTTAGACAAAGTGCAAAATCAAGCGCTCAGAGTCATCACAGGAGGGATAAAATCCACCCCCATATTAGAAATGGAGAAAGCTGGGAAAACACAGGCACTGAGAGAACGCAGAGATACAAAGTTGCAAATACAAGCTGAAAAGTTTCTCAGTATGCCAGATCACCCGATGGAAAATAGATTTAAGAACCTAGCCTTGGGATGGTTAAAAAGAAGCAGCTTTATACACCAAGCAAAAAAGAATATGTAGACAAACTCCTGACCTTCCAGAAATTGGTTGCCCACTTAAAAGTATTCCGGAACAAACCCCATGGAGAGAAAAATGTAAACTAACGGTACAAATCCAGACAAATGTGAAAGGGATATTTGACAAGAAAGAGCAAGATAGTGTACAACGCAGAATGGCCACCCTCAGTTATATTGATAAAGAATACCTACAAGAACAATGGGTCAGAGTCTATACAGATGGGTCCGCAGAAAGTGCAGTTAAAAATGGTGGCGCTGGAGTGTACATCGAATTCCCAGATGGTACTAGGGATAAGTGCAGCGTACCAACCGGGAAGTACTGCCATAACTACGATGCAGAAACCCAGGCTATCAAGATAGCTACAGAGAAACTGCTAAATACCAACCTTGGCTCACAGTATGTGGTAATGCTGACAGGTGCTAAATCAGTACTTGAAGCACTCCAGTCGAGGAAACTACCAGAATTGCAAACACTGCTGACACAACTCAGCGTTCAGCGAAGAGTCGTAATGCAGTGGATACCGTCTCATTGTGGAGTGCCTGGAAATGAGAAAGCTGATCAACTGGCAGGGGAAGGTGCGACAAAAGAGCAGCCGGATGTACCAGTCACATACCACCAAAAGAAAAGAATCATTAAATCGATCAGGAAACCACCAGCCCCAGCTCAAGACGACAATTTTATTATGGACAGACCAGAACAAGTCATTATCCTCCGCCTCAGAACAGGGCACAACCGATTACGTAACCACATGTACACAAAATTCAAGATAGGTGTATCAGCCATGTGCACCTGTGGAAATGTGCCCCAGACAGCAGAGCATGTACTCCAGGACTGCACCAATTTTGACACATTAAGGCAAACCTTTTGGCCAGAAAGAACAACAGTCGAACGTAAACTCTATGGACCACTGAATAAACTAACAACGAAAGTGAAATTTATACAAGAGGCAAAACTGCTGAAATAGACAACTTATTTCAGGCGAACGAAAGAAGAAGAAGAAGATCTGTGAGATACAGAGTAACCTAAAGACCACAGTCACCTATGAACTACACAGTCACTTATAGTCTACACACAGTCACCTTTAAACTAGTCACCTATGAATTACAGAGTCACCTATGAGCTACAGTGGCCTAAAGGCTACAGTCAACTATGAACTATGGTCATCTATAAGCTACATAGTCACTTTTTAGCTGCAATCACCTATGAACTATAGTCACTTCTGTACAATCACCTATGAGGTAGTCACCTAAAGGCTAAATGAACTACAGTCACCTATAAGCTGCATTGTTGCTTTTTAGCTACAGTAACCTATGAACTACAGTTACTTTTGTACAGTCACCTAACGGCTATAATAACCTATGACTACAGTCATCTATGAGCTACACAGTCAATTATGAGCTACCCCTGAGCAGCAGAGTCACGGCATATAAGCTGCAGTCACCTATGAGCAATTTGTTGACACCTTCTTTAAGGATCAGACACATAAACTGTCTTACACTGGTTTTTACTACAGCTTGTTTTGAAATATGAATAACGTTTATTTAGTAACTTAATTTTAAAAAGGAAGAAATAATGTATTTAATGTTAGCAAATGACACATACACACAGAAGAGGGTGTGGTGTGTATTCTCCTAAATAGGGCCCCATAACCCACACTGGGATTCTTAGTGTTACTAATAGAAGAGTTTAAAAAAGCCCTGCATGAGTTTTTTAAATATTCCAGATCTCTGACGAGTAGAAAGCTCGCATAGTAGGCTTTGTTGCCTCTGCCCAGACAAACTGTTACTAAAAAAGCTATCGTGCAGAAGAAGAAGAAAAAGAATAAAATAAAAGAATCAAATTAGACCTAAACATATAATTTAAAAAGTAGATAGTAGTAATAATAGTTTATGAAGACTTTTAGAATAATAGACGGTTGAATACTGAAGACAATGAACATTTTGACACAGAGCAACTAATAAGCATCAGAGTAACATTTTAAATAAAGCAACTCGTCAACAAATAATAAAAACAGGCAAAAAGATGAAAACAGTTTCCTGACGACGGTAACACTGTAAAATCTGTCAGAATATAACATAATAAAGGGGCTGAAGTAGGTTAATATGTTTATTTTGTTTTGTTTTAACAATAATAAATTAAAAGGTGAGCAACATATCTTTTACAGGACTTGCAAACCAACACCAGCATTTATTATTGATGGTTGTGTAGTTTTACTAGTGATTTCTTTCAGGAACTTGTCATTGATCTTGAATGGTACTGTCCTGATACCACTGCCAAAATCAAAACAAAGTGCTATAAAACTGCCAGCAGCTGACTTTGATTGCTGGTATGTTGGAATAATGAAACTGCATTTACAGTCCCTCAGCTGCAGACGCTGAGGACATTAATAAAGCCTTACTTCATAAGTAACATGACTGAAGCTTCTTCAAATGATCAGATTGTACTAAATACCTGACTGTTTCAGAAACTGGCTGAGATGGCGGAAGTTCTGCAGGCCCGAGAAAACAAGCTGGTTCAGCTGAGTAAAGAAAACCACCAGCTGACAGAAGACAACAACATCTTACGCAAGTAAGTGGTCATCATGGTGCTGGTGGGCCATTGACTTCACCTTTGTTCACTTCAGTTTGTTTTGTTTGTTTGTTTGTGTGTGTGTGTGCTGTCGACACTTATTAAGTGTTCTTTTCAGGGAAAAAAAGAGAGAGAGAGAGAGAAATGCATAGTTATCTGATTTCACTTTCCTCCTAAAAAAAAAGCAGTTATCCGATGGTGCATTTTTTATTAGTTAGTGGGAAAGCCTGTACACCTAAAAAATATAAATGACCCAAATGCAAAAGAACTGTCAGTTGATTGGTTGAACCCTACAGTACTCTGAATGTTTTGACCAAAGTCTATCAACGGAATACTAAATACAGCACAAACTGTGACATAAACTCAACGGGCAAGACAACAGAGCTAATAAAAAAAAACCAAGGTCAACATGAAACAAGTATATGATGAGGTGAAAAGTATGAATATAAAGGCTATAATACGAAACAAAATAAATAAGAAGGCGTATGTGAAAAGAAGAGAAGAAATAGGAATAAGTAAAATAAATGAACAAGTAAATAAATTAAATTAAATTAAGCTGTGTTGATTATTGATTCATCCAGGACTAAGAAAGCCAAAACTATGGATGGAACAATTTTCTAGTGAGAAATACGCTGAACTGAGTTCTCATGCTATTTCACTGGTGTTAAGGATTTCTAGTGAACTGATATTTCTGTGTATTATGTGTCATCTATGTGTTCCAAGCTTATTTCTTAGTATTTGAACCTCCAATTAATAAAAATCCATTTATTCACTAGAGATTATGTGTCCATGTGAAAGAAAAACTGTCTAAATGTGAGGGCCACCTGTGTTTTGATCAAAAATGTAATGCTGTGATAGTTGTCAGAAATAAGAAATTACCTCTTTTATGATCCAGCTTGATGTTATGATTATTTACATATGCAGGCAGTGAAAAAAAGGAAACCAAAATAAAAAAGGCTAATTAAGATAACTATAATCAACAAATTGAAACAGTTCACATTAAATGAATTATTTGTTAGATTCATGCTCACATGTAACTCCTTTTTCTTGTTTACAACTCTGAATGAGTCAATACTAGATATCATATACGTTTGAATTTCATAATTAATTCTTTACAGTTTGAATCACCCTGCATTCATAATTCACATACTATCCTTGAAAAAAGTAAAATTGTTTTGGTGAGTTGACAGTTAATTGATGGAGTGTTCACTTTCATGGTGCTCTGCTTCTTCTTCTTCTTCTTCTTTTTTTGCATTCACCGGCTGTGAACGCCGGCAGAAAGTTCTGGTTGTTTGCCCACTTCTGGACTTTGGTCCTGTTCCAGAACCTAAGTGTTGCATGCACAGCTTTCTCATGTGTCTGACTCATTTGCATGCAGACTGTTGGTTCCTTGCCTCTCAGGCAGAGGTACTCTCACTTCCAAGGAAGCTCCTAGTTAGTCGACTCTCACGACATGCTTTTGGGCAGACAGTGGGTCTATTCTTGTTTCCCCCACAATGGGGTCCCAGAATCCACACGGGTGTCATGGTATTGAAGAAATTGAATATCTGTCAAGCTGAGTGTAGTGGTGAATTACATGATTGTGATTTTTTAAAAGGGATGGAGAGGGGCTGAACCAAGAGTGGTGCACCGGGAGCCAGGCTTGTATTGGTTAATACCTTTCCGCAGTTATCCTAAAAACAGGTTCCAAAACAAGGGGGTGACCAAGTTATGATTGACAGTTCCTTTGAAGTCGGAGTAAATCTGCCGGAGAGGAGAGGTGAGGAACCAAAAGTCTGCCCAAAAATAAACGCTGTCTGTAAAATGTAAAACTCAAGTCCTGGAACCAAACTAAAGTACAGAAGTGGATGAACAACCAGGATTTTTTGCCAGTGTTTCTAGCTAGTGAACACTGCTGTCTGTGGAAACCTTGCTATGTATGGAAATATCACGTGATGAAGCCCCAACTCCTTCACGATGCGACTCTCATCCCACTCTCTGAAAGCTACAAGATTGTTTTTTTTTTTTTCTTAACTACCCATAGTGAGATCAAGCCTTGGTAAATAATGAGGGTTGTATTGTGAAGTAATAGGATTTAACTAACCTCACAGCCACACAGTCACACTAAAGATGAAAATCATAAGAAGAAAGAAAAATATAACAGTCATATAAGGCCTGCCATTTAACATAGAAATTTTTTTAAAGTTTATTCTGACAGCCCTTACAAAATTCAGCACAAGCTCTTAATATAAATCATGAAATCAAATGTTAGGTTTAGGCTACTGGTCACAGAAAGATAAATGTCGCAGACTGACGCACTTTACATAATTGCACGCATTGCTGAATAACAAATCACAAAATAATACATCAGAGAATAACACTTGTCACAGAATAATAAAAATAAATTTGTCACAGAATAACATATGCCACAAAGTATCACATATTACAAATATAGTATGTGTCACAGAATAGCACATGATACAGAATTGAAAAACACTTGTCAAAGAATAGCATATGTGACAAACTAATACGTTTATTTATGTATACAGTCAGCTGCAGCAGTCAGAGGAAGCTAGAGAAGAAGAGAATGCAGATCTGACAGCCTTGACTGATGAATTCACAGCACGCATAGGAGAGGCAGAAAAAAAGATGCAAGCTGTTTTAAAAGTAAGCTTATTAGTAGTGCTCCACTTGTGTGTGTGTTTGCATGCATGTCTGTCGGGCAACATGTCACAGAATAACACTTGTCACATAATACTGTTTTATGAAATAATGTTTCACAGAACAACACATCACAGAAAAACACATGTCACTGAGTATCACATGTCACAAAATAGAACACTTCACAGAATTGCCAACAGTTGGCTGACCGATGACACTGAAAAATTATTAGTTTTTACTGTGTTTTGCTAATGCAAATTCTCAATTTCTGGACTGGAAGTTCAAAGGTTCCATTACCCCGCTGCAGAATTGAGTGCTTGGTGTGACACTAAGCTTTGGGTTTCCTGTAGAATGTTTTTTCGGTTGTGCCCATGGCAAGTTTTTGCTGCAGTAAAATATTGGGTGGCCAAAATTACATTAAGAATGGCATGCGCTTTTGCAGGTGCAGTGCTGGCTGTTGTGGTTGACCATTTGTGAGCTGTAATTCCTTTGTGGGATCATTAGTGTTGGCACATCTGACAGTAGTACATTATAAATTTGTACTTAGCTAGTGCATACTTTGAGATTTTGCTTGGACTGACAAGTTTTTCATTAGTTTTCAGTTGGTACAGTGAAGGACATTTTGTGTGATTTTCAATGTAACAGAAATGGAACAGTTTTGGGAAGTCCCGTCTGGAATTTCCACTAATGACTTGTACGTCTGCTGCTGGCTTTTTGCCTGCCTGGCTGTCTGTTAGCTTAACAGTCCATGGGATTGAGTGTATCTTCTATAGTTTTTAAATTTCTGTTTAACTGTAGCACTTCTTGGACCAGACACTGTGGTCTTGGAGCATATCTGCACAGGATAGACACAAATTATCTGCTGCCTATGATTGTCAATCAGAAAGACGGATACCTGAGTACATACTGCAGGACTGCCCTAACTCATCATCATGTAGCAAGCAGGTCCTTTGCAGAATGTCGCTCTCTTCATGATTTGCCTGAAAGAAACTCGGTCTCTCACCAGCTGTCCCACCTTATGTTCTTTCATACTCAAGGAGTCACTATATCCTGTGGCCATCTTCGTGTTGGTCGACCCCTGCCCCTCCTTCCCTGACTACTGGCAGCAAAAATTGTGTATCGGCCAAAGTAGCTTCATTACAAGAGACGCTTTTTGTGACTCAGATGAGACTAAATGTTTAGCATGACTGATGTTGAACGCAGAAGAAGAAGCTGACAAAGACGAAGAAGAAAAGGAAAAAAGACGATGAAGAGGAAGACGATGAAGATGAAGAAGATGAAGAAGGCACAGAAGAAGACGCATCTCCATACTTTACAAATTTCCAGGACATACTGCATTGGACCAGTCCCCGACAAGTCTAAGTAATGATACCAGTTCTGTCTGCTCCTGCAAATAATGGCAGGTGATGAATCACGGTGCTACCACTTTGAGCCACGCTGCAAAACAATAAGCATACAATGGAACCAGCCTCAATTACTAAAACACATCAAATTCATCTTCTGCTTCTTAGGGTTCACTGGCTGTAAAGTCCAGTGGGAAATTCTGGTTATTCGCCCACTTCTGGACTTCAGTCTTGTTCCAGAACTTGAGTTTTGCATGCATATCCCTTCTACAGATCTGGCTTAATTGTATGTAGACAGTTGATTCCTCACCTCTTAGGCGAATGTGTTCTGACTTCAAAGGAACCACCCCTTTTTTAAACCTTGTAACCACCCCCCTCCCCCCAAAAAAATTTTGCCCTGCAACCTACAGTTGCATTCCAACCATGAAGGAAACGTACGTCTATCTTATCTACATAAGTCAGTCTCCTGTCTTGGAACCTGTTTCTAGCATGTTGAATTAAGAATCCTCATCTTAACTCTCAGGACACTCCTATAAGCGCTCCATCCCCATCTTCAGCAGCAAGTGAAAGGTTCTAATTCCAGTGGCACTAGTAACGGTCTGATTGTATATTTGTCTCGCCTTTTCCTTGAGTGTTGAGCATCTGTCAGACCCCCTGGTAACTCCTCGCAATGCCATTCTTCTCAGACCATAATTATCTGTTTGTGCCTCTGCACTGTTCTCTCGCTCCCAAATGGCCTCAACAACATCTAGCTTTTCATTCATCAGTTCACCACCAAGTGGTGCAGAACCGGCCAGTCTATCTGCTATGTGCTAATTTCCCGACACTATGGCATGACCTGGAGAAAATTATAAAGGACACTAACTACTTGGGACCTAGGAAGCAATGCTTGTCACTCTGCACGGAGCATACCTGCCTTTACTTTTCTCAACATGCTCTCTAAGTCAGTTACAATTACGACATGTGTGTTCACCTGATTCTCAAGCCAGCAGAAGGAACCAGTGACTGCCTCCACCTCCATTCTCAAACTAGACGTTGTGGCTAAGCGACGTCCATTCGCTTTTGCTATGAACCCCTATGCACTTCATCTGTTTCTCAACACGGAGCCATCTGTCTCTCAACACAGAGCCATCTTATCTAGCCGAATAAAGTTTGTTCGTTCGTTTGTTTGTTCGTCCCTGTTTCTAGCATGACCACCGTGATATGCAGATATGTCTTGACCCTAGTTCTGGTGCATCTCTATCACATGAGGCTCAACACCTCTGCATACCACAGTAAATTCTAGACACTGGCTTATTTCAGTTCCATCTTCATCTTTGGTATAACTGCCTACCCAGGCCTATGGATGCATGTCTGAATCATATGTGATTCAACACTTCTGCTTCCCACAACAAATTCGTCACAGTCTTATTTCAATTATATCTTCATATTGAGTATAGCTGTCTACCCAACCATGTGGACGCATATCTGAATACATGTGATGACTTTGTTTCTGACAACTACAGGTGTATACTTGCTAAAAGCTGCTTTATTTAATTCTGCCACACCGGCTACTATACTTTCATACATTTCTAGTACAGCCATTTGACCACGACTTATATTTGTGTGTTGCATCAGTGATAGCTCTGTGTTCAGAGTATAATTTGTTTTAAAATGGCATTTAAAAAAAACACAAAAATACATATCTTATAAAGTGTTACTTTAAAATGCAATGTTTTTCCTTCAATGCAGGAGAAAGAATTATTAAAACAGAGATTAGCAGCTGCAGAAAAGGAATTGGAACGACGGTATGTTGTTGATTCTTTTAAAAAAGACGATAAGCTAAATTACATCTGCACAAATTTGAGTTTATTTTTTAAAAATATTTTTTACAAAAACGGGCATATTTTTTTATTTAGCTCTTCATACTAGTTCCTCACTGTAAAATATTTATGAATTTTACAATTTTAATTACATATTACAAAATGTTTAATCTGTTCAATAATCTAACTGTACATTATCACATTTTTGTAATTAAATCTATAATTCTAGCAACAGTTTGCCAAATATTTATTTAACTGATTTTTCTAGGTAAAAAAAAAAGAGTAAAGTAAAGTTCCCTTTTCACGCCTTTCGGCGCATCGGGCAGAGCGTCCCATATTTTTACAGACCATCAGCACTCTGTGGGTAATGTGGTCAGCATTACACGTTCCAGGTGAAGTAAAGGTGACCGGCGTGATGCTGACCACATTGCCCACTGACTACATTGCCCACCAAGTGCCAATTTGATTGGTCTTGTAAAATATTGGCCTAGCTCTATATGCGCAATAATCTGAAGGCCTTCACGACATGATAATAGCCAGTGGCAGCCAGCGTGCACGGGATCATAAATTTTTCCTCCCCACGACACTTAGCGGCAGAAGTGGTTTATGATGATGATGACACCATCTGAAGGCGTGGAAAGGAACCTTTTTTTTTATTATTTACTTTACTTATTGCAATAATTGTCTTTTAATGTTTTATTTAGAAATATGGTCACTTTTTAAAATTGTATTTGGAATTTAGAAAAATCTTAAACCCCCCCCCCCAACCAAAAGTGAACATGCTTACTATCACATTGGCGAACACACTTCTCCCTTTCATAGGGGTCTCCGTGGCGAAGTGGTTAAGCTGTTTGCCTCACGCTCTGAAGGTCGTGGTTTCGTTTCACAGCTGCGCTGTTCGGTTCACGAGTACAATTTAAACGAAGATCTCTGTGGATCATAACCAGAGCTACAGAGTTCGTACTTTGTGTGGCACTCTTGGCAGGTGGCTAGCCGTTTTGTGGAGAGAGACCGAGCTATATGGGATAAAAGCCGGTGCAATGAATTCGATCCTCTCAACTTTACCTCTAACACTTCTCTCTTGCTGCAGTAATTAGCACACATTTTCTGTGTTACAGTAATTAGTACACATGTTTTCTGGGAGAGACAAAGTGCACACATATTGGCACATGCAAAGTGCACACACATTGGAACAGACAAAAGTGCACATATTTTGGTACTGACAAGAGTGCACATATTTTGGTACTGACAAGAGTGCACACATATTGGCACAGACAAAAGTGCACACATATTAACACACGAAAGTTTGCACATATTGGCATAGGGATGAGTGCACTTATTTAATAACACACTCTGAGTACACCAAGTTTCTGGCACTATGATAAAGTGCATTGGTTTTCCGGCACAGTGATATGTACACTAATTTTCTGCCACAGTGGCAAGGGCACCAGTTTTCTTACACAGTGATATGTACACCAGTTTTCTGACACAGTGATATATACACTAATTTCCTGGCACAGTGGTAGGACACCAGTTTTCTGACACTACATCTGGCTTTTAGCACTACAGTAAGGACTCCTGTTTGGCACAAGAGTTAGTGTACTTGCTGACAGACTGACAGTGATGAGTATACCTCAATCTATACTTTTACACAATTTATTTTGACCTATTTGGCTATGTTAGCTGGATATATAATGTCGATTTGATTCTGTTTTATTGTTTTTGTTTTTTGCTAGGTCATTAGCTGGGTAAATAGTGTTAGGGATCTTATTCGGTTGTACTCCTTTTGTTTGTTGCTAGGTCGGGTGATTCTGACCTGCAAGCTTTGTTAGATGAGAAGAGAGAACAAGTGGAAGAGCTTTTGAAGGAAGGTGGGTGATATTTCCTGAAATTTTACTAATTCTTCTTTAGTTTTTGGAATCTGGGTCTAAATTGTTGAATCCTATTGTGCCACTCATCATCATCATCATCCAGTTGTGCCATTATATGACACATAGGGCTTGCAGTCAATCCCTCTATTCTGTTTAGTTTGATATCATGGATTGAATCCTGTCCAACACCTTTAGCTTGTCTCATCAGTGCTGGTTTTACGGGTTTTTTTTCCCCCTGACACCCTCACATCCTCAGCCTATTTGTTTCCCCTTTCAGTGCCTTTTTTGATTACTTTGTCCGCTTCTTCTTGTCATGGGCCCAGTATAGCACCCGTTGTTTTTATAACTGAAGATGCAAAACTTGCTGGTACATGTATTTGTGATTTGGCTAAGACAAGTTATTACAGACTGTGGCAGTAAATAACTATTATATTGCAGGAGAAAAGCTGAGCAAACAGCAGCTACAGAGCAACACTATCATAAAAAAACTGCGAGCCAAGGAAAAGGAGAGTGATACAACAATTTCAGCACAGAAGTAAGACATTTGTATGTTGTGTTTCATACAGTATGAGGTTTTTGGTGCCTTTATTGATTTTCTGAGTAGTATGTGTGTCAGTGCATCCAAGACAGTTTAGCTACATAAACTAAGTTATCAGGACAGTCAGCTGGTTTTCTTCTCACTTCTTCTAGCCATTGATGCAAAGGCTCTCAATCAATTCATGCCAAGTTGTCCTACCCTTTGCTGCATGCAGCTCCCCTCATGTTCTCCGTCTTTTTAACTTGATGCTTTAGCTTATCTTTCCTGGCTTTTTTTTTTCTGTTCTTTCTGTGCAATTTCAGTTCCATTGTAAAGAAATTGAGGTTACTTGGCTCTCAGGTTTTTGTCCTGTGTCATATCCAACACCAGAGCTTTTTCTTCACCTCCTAATTCACTGGAATGTGTTTAGTTTTCTTACAAAGCTCTTCATTAGTGATTCTATCAGACCACTGAATTCCAATTGATTCTGCACAGACACCAGATCAGGACATTCAGCTGATTAGTGGCAAATTATCTCCCCTGCCTACACTGTGAAAGTGTTAAATACAGGCAGTAACTCAAATATTGTTTTTATTAAACAAAAGGGTACAATTATGTTAAACTGCAAAGATGTGGTTTTATGCAGGAATGATGACATCACATGGATGGAGTTGAGTTGATTTAAGAACCAACATCACAGCACTTGGGGCATTCCCATAAGCGCTCCCTCCCCATCTTCAGCAGCAGCGTAGAGTTCCAGTACCAGTGGTGCCAGTAGCATTCTGATTGCCTTTTTGCTAAGCATAGAGTATCGGCCAGATCCCCTCGTCACTCCCTGCTGCATCACTCTCACCAGACTGGTGATCCATTTGCTCCTGTGTTCTCCCACAAGGCCCTAACCACATTTGCCTTATCATGCATCACTGTGCTACCAAGTTGGTTGGGGGTTCTAAATTGTTGATGTGAGAATTGTTACAGGTTATGTAGATAGTTGGAGAGGGGAAATAAAAAGGTAGAAGACATAACCTTTTGCTGAGAAAGCCATAAGTGTCTGAATCTGATCGTCCTTCACCTATGAAAATTTCCAAAAATGGTTTCTGAAGTGTTAGATCTATATGTGAACTACACAAATGATTCATCATCATCATCAGGTGCCTTGCCGACTAGCGTAAACGATCATGCCTCTCCACAATCTGCGATCTCTTACAGCATGTATCAGTTCGTGTGCCGACACACCTCCATGCCATGCAACAAGACTGTCAAGCATCTTCTCTCGTTGTCTTCCTCCATCCCTCCTTCCACAGATCTTTCCAGTGGTCACAACATGTTCTATTTTCCCTCTTCTCATAACATGGCAGAAAAATGAAGACTGTCTCCTTCTGATGTCTGTGATAAGTTGTCTTTGGGCTCCCACCTCTTTCAAGGAAATATTGTAAGATTAATGTTCATTTTGGGATTATGTGAAACTAGATAAAAGATAATTTTTTTTTTCTCCAGGAAAAAGCTTGATGAACAAGCCAAGGAATTAGAAAGGTTGATTTTAGTTTTGGACTCTAAGGAGGAGATGGAGAAGAAACAGGCTGGTAAGGAATGTATACTGACTAATTTCTTTGTACAGAAACAATTTTATTATGGCATTTTTGTAACAGAGGTAGAATAGAAGGTCAATTTACAAGAGCAGTTACAGTTACAATGTAGATGTGTACTTGGAAAAGCTTGTGTGAATGCACACTGAAGATAAAATACTTCTGTTCTTTTTCTGACTTTTGTCTTCCAGTGGAGCATAGGCTCTGAGCCAACTCATGCCAAGTCACCTTATCATTTTCTATCATATGCAACTCACCCCATTTCCTCCCCATCTTTTTAGGTTCCAGTGTAAAAACATACTAGTTATATTGTTCTCCAGCTTTTCTGAACGCATGTTCTGTCCAGCACCCAGCGTCTTTTTTCAGCTCTTGATTCACTGGAACATTTTTAGTTCTGTCCCAAAACTCTAACATTAGTAATTCTGTCTTTCCATTTAATTCCCTCTACTCTGCACAGTCATCAGTTAATGAATGTTTGTAGTTTATTAGTCATTGTTTTAGTTGTTCTCTATGTTTCTACACCATACAGCAGTATGGATTTGACAGTGTAACTATTTTAAGTTTAGCATTTGTTTTAAATTTTATTGACTTCCACAAATGTCTTGGGGTTATGAATAGGTACTTCTAATGGAAAACAGTAATTGTTTACTTATCTGTATGTTTATCAAGAACATAAAAATTATGTGTTATAGACTCACTTTCTTCTAACAAGTGAATGTTTGTGGATAAATTGTTAGCTTTATTCGCAATTGGGAGCCACCATGGTGTAGCAACTAGACACAAACCTGCGGATCCGAAGATCGTTTGTTCAAGTCCTGATTGAGCTGGGAGAAAAAAAGACCTTGGCTCCCAGATCGACCCACCCTTAAGTGGATACCAAATGGGAAGTAAATCAAGGCAGGTGTGTGTGATGTTGACAATATCACCCACTATAAAATATAGGTCTCACCCTATATGCCCAATACGCCTGAAGGTTTGTAAAAGGGTCCTTTACTTTTTTCACAATTTCCTTTTCCTTATTAATTTTCCTTGGTTCCAGCTAAAAATTGTCAGTTTCTCAAACCTTCTTAAACTAAGCAGTCCTCTTCAGGTCAGTACTGGATCCTTTTCAGGTTAGTACTGGATCCTCTTCAAGTCAGTACTGGATCCTCTTCAGGTCAGTGCTGGATCCTCTTCAGGTCAGTACTGGATCCTCTTCAAGTCAGTACTGGATCCTCTTCAGGTCAGTACTGGATCCTCTTCAGGTCAGTACTGGAGCAGTATAATTTCTTCTTTAGCTCAGCAGTCTCAGGGCATATCTGGCAGAGCTGACTCCAGCACATTGTAAAGTCCCGTTTATAAGGTCTATTGAGTAGGTGCTAGCCCCATTGTGTTATATGCCAACAGGCACTTATAGATGATGTGGTCAGCATCACTCTGGCCACCTTTATCTCCCTCCACATTTCAGTGTACTTGCTTTAGGCCAGGTCAGCTTGAGAGGGCATGTCAGTCTTAAAAAATTGTTTCAACTGGGGCCCGAGACTTTGACAACCAAGTAGCTTAGCTTTTCTAGACCCACAAGCATCATATAGGAGGAAGGGGGGGGGGGGGGGGGGGGGGGGCAGGCAAGTTCCATAACCACTTTGCTAAAAAGCTAATTTTCTGCGGTCTTACACATTGTAGATTCCTTACAACAGGGCTATTCAACTAAGTTTACTCGCAGGCCAAAATGTTGAAAATGGGGATCGTGGCGGGCCAGTGGCTCGAGTCCAGAGGTGGAAAGATTATTAACACAGTACAACTGAAAACATTTTCAATGCATAACTTTAAGAAAATGGAGACATTTGGAGAGTGGTCCATTACCATTAGACAAATTTTATTCATATCAAGCCCATTTTCTGTGAAAAATAAGAAGAAGAAGAAGAACTTAATCATGTCAGAAATCTCTCCAGTGAAATTTTCTGATACTATTAATTAAAGCTAGCAGTTCTCATAGAAACATTTTCCATTGAAAAAACGCACATATAAACATAACTGAGCCACATCTATGATGTCCGTAGATTTGTCAATGGCAGCTGACACAAATTCTGCCTGTTTTATGCTTTTAATTGAAAATTCAAAAACTTCAGCTCCCTAAAATTTTGATTACTGCATATCGTCAAAGTATCTGACATAGGGATTTGCTGAACTGCATGTGCCAAGCTTGTTTTTATTTTATCATCAACTGCTATTTCAGCCAGAATTGCTAGTATGCATTCTTTCACGGTTTCTGAGTCAGTGAAAGGCCACTTCTTTTTGGCTAATATCCGTGAAACGTGCAAAGAAGCTGCTATGCTGATAAATAGCAAATAACGACTCAAACTTTGATTTCCTAGCAGCAAAACCTTCTGGATGTGATTTCCAAAATCTGCATGTTTCATTGCAAAATGCCGCTTCACTTTGTACTCCTCTACTGCCAAAGCACGTTCTTTGCATAGCAAGCACATTGGTTTTAAATTAAGCACAGTTGATGATATAAATAAATATTTCTTTGTCAGTCATTGTTGAATGCACAATTTTCACATTCCTACTTTGCTGTCTTACTAGTACTATATATGGCATCAAGTATTCAACTAAATTGTTAAAATTTAGATGATTTAAAACACTCAATTGGTTTGTTAGTACATAATTGCGTCTGGCAATCTATGGCTGGTTGTGACTTGTATGTGGCAGGACGTCCACAAAAATTGGATTATAATCTGATAACAAGATCACTAGCGGGTGTTCCGCAGTGTCCAGTGTCACTAATGTTCTGTAGCACCCACTGTCATTAGTTTATGGGTACTAGTGGTCACCATTTAGGAAAGTTTCTTTGTAATCTATGCTCTAACTGTAAGGACCATGCTGCTATTTTCATACGCCCTCCTGTCCAGTAAATATCTCACCTCCATTGACTGTCCAGTGGAGCAGTTGCTTTCCTACCTGTTACTTGATTCTTTCCAGCCTATCTTATTACCTTTGGCGGCCAAAGAGACGAGGTCTGCTGTTTGAACTTTTACACTAAACTAAACTACATTTTCATGTACATTTTCATGCATAAAACATTCCTGCAGTTATAGTATTTTATGTTCCTATGCTGTTTCCTTTGTATCTCCACATTTACAGATTCATGAAAAACATTTCCTTCTGGCACATTCATCACAAATGGTTATGAAGATTTATTCCGAAACATTGATTGATTTAATTATTTTTAAAAATAAATAATTACATTTAACTGCTTTGGCAATGATTGGCAGGCCACTTGCTATGTCTCCTCGATTTGTCAGATTTGGCCCCAGACGACCAGTTGAATAGCCCTGCCTTAAACCATATTGACAAATGAGGAATCAACTGTCAGTATTATATGACTTATAATGGCAAAACCCAACTGGATAAAGTAAAATATAGTTAACCTTTTGGCGGTACTATGAAAGGTCATTTACACACACACACACACACACGAAAAAGAAGAAGAGTGGCTGACCAGAGGTCAGGATGCCAGACCCTCGTACAGGAATCCCATGTTTGATTCCTCAGTAAGGTGATGGGCATTTCTTTCAGCTGTGGACAGTTCATGGCAGCGGCACAAGCCATGCATTCTCAAATCCTCAGTATCAATATCCTGTCACACACTGCCCTAAAAAATGGTACTGTAGGCAGTAAAGACTGTTAGACATCTGGTTTTGTGTTTCTAGACTAGTAGTGCCTCTTAGCTTTAATGTTTTTTTTGTGTTAATTGCAACAGAGGCAATAAGTCAGCTCAACGCAGCGGTTCAGAGGCAAGAGAAGGAACTTATCAAGCATAAGGTATCTTACTTGCTAACACCTGTACTTTCATTTGATGCCATTTATGAAGGTAAAGTAAAAGTCCTGTTTCCGAACCTTGAGGCTTACTCAGTTTCAATTGAGTAACCTTTAGAAAGAAATAGGTAGACTCGGTATGAGTTGGTTGAGGGCCTGTACATTGAAGGGGGCGGGGAGGGCATCAGTAAAGTGCAGAAGAAAAAGAATCATTAGGTGATTTTCTATGTGGGTTCAGGGGTTCTGTTTGGGTGGGGGGGGGGGGGTGGAGTAGACCCCTGATCCCCCCTCCCCCATTATTCCCTAACAAGTATGTTATAAAAGGCAACTAAATAGGAGTTTGCTGAAATTATATGTGAAGGCTGAAAGGTGCAGATATTGCAGCCTAGCCGTAAACCACAACACAGTCAACTGATTGACTTTCTACCCCACCAGGACATCACACAAGCGATAAACACCCGATGACACATTGTGCCACCATGTGGGTGAGGATCCCCGCGGAGAGGTCCCAGAAACCGGGTTCAGCCTTTAGGCCATATTTATGGCCAGGCTATATTGCGGCCCCTGGCAAAGCCAGAGTAGGGCTTCAAATAAAAAAAAAATTCTTCCTAAAAAGGACGGGAAGTAACAGTATGAGTTACCACAATACAGTGTGCCAATTGCCCTTTTCAGAGTGAACTCAGAAGAAGAAAAAATATGATCGGTCAGTATCATGCCAGCTGCCTTTATTGTCTAGAACATTTCCTGGCACCCATTGTCAGTTGTGTTAACTAAAGAACTTGGATTGATTTTCTAAATTTGTCTGTGTGCTGATTTAAGCCTGTTTATAAAGAACATTATAGTGGTCAAGTGTAGGATAATCACTTGTAAGTTTATTATATCAATCCTTTACACTGTTTCATTCATCTTGTGTGGAATAAATGTTACTGGTCATAGGTCTGCTATGAGTTATTATTTTACCACATGTCAATTATTTTTAATCTCATTTTTTAAGTGCAGGATACCCATTAGTTGGTCTCATCAGGGGTTCAGAGGCTCCTTGTTTTGGAAAAAAGAATGGTCTGCTGCCCCCAGCAAGCATGTCATAAAAGGCGATTAATTAGAAGTTTGCTGAAATCCAGTGGGCATAAAGGCCCAGATATCACAGTCTAGCTGTAAACCAAAACACTGTGTGCTGGCCACCATTTTGTGGAAGAAGACGAAGAAGATCTCAATTAATGATTTCCTCTGATTAAATGTCTGCATCCACGACTATTTATTACTTTGTGATTTTCCATCGCAAGTGAGGAGGACCAGTCCTTTCATCCATTAGTAGTAGAGTGGCTTATGGGTGTCTCAATGGCTCATGAGTATAATATTGACATGGAATAGTCTGGGCAGTGTGAGCATGGAATTTGGGCAGTATCAGTTAGGGTAATTCAGCATTTTTAAATTTGTTTATTTGGTAAGTCTCTACCTTATCTATTAACAAGTTTTCATATATCAATTTTTTAATCGGTAGCTTTTATTAAAAGCATACTTATCAATGAAGTTATTAAATTTAGAGCAGTGCATAACTACAGAAGAGGAATTGAGAAGAAGAATAAACAGAATTGCTATAAAGTTTCTCCATAAACTAGCATTATACTATACAATTTGCGACACTAAAGCTGTGCGATGAGTTGTTTCAAAATCATATTTTTTTGTTACGTCTAGAGGCTGACACATCAACTACACAGTACCAGAGCTTTTCTTCTAGTAAAAGGGTGCCGGTACTCACCATAAAGTGTTTGTTACAGTAGTGTTGAAAATCTGATACAATCAACGGATATCATATACTGGAAAGGCCAGGAAAAAATCCCTGTTATGTACTTTGTAAACGTTTTTTTTTTTTGTATTTTGTATTTCATAGAGTGATCTCGAAGATGCTCAGGAGAAGGTCAGAGCTTTGCAGACTGCCCTGGACAATTCCTACAAGTGAGTTGTTTTCTCAAAGTTTTACATTGTTCATTGCAAGTTGGGATCAGATTTAAATCTGTTCCAAAGGTTTCATTACACATAAAAGATGCATTTCATAAACTCTGACAGAAAGTTATGGTTGTTCGTCCATTTTTGAGTTTTCTTCCAGAAGAGATTTGCATGCACATTGACATATCTAGCTTATTTGTTTGCAGACTGTTGGTTCTTGGTCTGTCAGGCAGATGCACTCTGACTTTATATTAAACAACCCTAATTAGTCACCTTGTGCGATATGCTTGTTAGGGGGGCAGTGGGTTTGTCCCCCCAATCCCCCACCCCCACCCCCCACTTCCCAGAAAAAGGCCCTGGAACCCACACAGGGAGTTCTGGTTGTTGTTGTTGTTACTCCTGCTATCCTAGACGTCTATATACATGTCTATCAAAAACTAAAAATAGTTGCATGTTACATGGTGTCCACATTACTGCATACCTTGAATCCTGGATACAGATTTCTTTTTCTGCCTCTTATTTCCCAATGGAGTATAGCCCCCTCCACAAACCAACACATGCCAAGCCCTCTTTTTTCTTGACTTGTTCATAAGTTAGCATTTTGTAGTTTCTTCTTTCTTTAGCTATCAGTATTTGAAAGTGTGCTTTAACTCTTCACCTGTGCTCCATAGTTTGTCTTGCGGGGTTGTTCTTGTGAGCCAGATTTCTTCTCACCGACTGATATACTGTTCGTTCGGTTTATATCTTTTCTTGATATTCTCACAGACTGGCAAAGTCTAAATAGTCTTGAAAAACATTATCTGGTGTTTGCTTTAATGTGCCATAATCACATGTAGCAGAGTCAGCGAGACTTATTTGGTGTTGGTATTCTAGAATTTTCAGTGTCTTGTTCTGAGTGCAAATTCTAGTCTGCCCATCTTTGCCAGGCTTATACTTTAATGCTGTGGTCTGTAATATTTTGTTGTCTTTTTTCCAGATTATATTTATAAATTTCTGGAGAATGAATTTGCCAATCTCATGTGTCAGCCATCTTTTGTTGTCTCTTATAGTATGTTTGGTGAGTTCAAGAAGTAAAATAAACAACAGTCTAGACTCAGTCATCCTTTTAATTGTATTTTTCAAATGTATGTGTGTGGAATTGGTGTTTTAATTGTTTTTTAATCCTGTTAACCAGTTCTGGGAGTCGCAGTGGCTGAGCGGCTAGTCACTCGCCATGGATCGGAAGGTCGTGAGTTCGCTCCCTGGCGGAACTGGATTTTTTTCAAAAATGACCTTGGCTCCCAGATTGACCCAGCTTTGAGTGAGTACCAGATGCAGTCCTGGGAAAGTAAAGGCAGCCGGCGTGATGCTGACCACATCACACATTTTGTGGCGACTGGTCTATCAAAAATATAAGCTTGGAAAAGGGTCCTTTACTTTACTTTTCTTTAACCAGTTCTGTTATTGTACAGTGTATTTTATTTTTTTAAATAGGGAGATAGCAGAGCTGCATCGCTCAAATGCCTCACAGGACAGCAAAGCTCAAGAGGCAGCTCTAAGTGCAGAAATGCAAGTGAGAGAAGAGTTGAAGGCCGCCATGGAAAGAGAACAACAGCGCTTCAGACAGGAACGAGAAACGTTTATTATGCAGGTTGTTTGACATATTTTTTAATACTTTAATAAAAACAATTATATGTCTGGTAAACAAGATGAATGAATATTATAAGTGTGTGGTAAAATGGAGAAATTGAATGTGAAAAATTGTGGTGGGATGAGAACAAAAAGTTGCACAAATTTGTACAGTAGACAGACTTCCTGTTGCAAATTTGTATTACTTCATTTAACTGCACTTTGGAATGTTATGCAGGTTAATATAAACAGTTAGGTCATAGACATTTTATTTATTTAAATAGATTATTAGACAGTGACATTAAATTATAGACAACATGAAATGCCCTAATGTACAATATGAAGAATTAACTGATAATGAATGATAAGCTTGCATAGCTCTTTTAATTTTTATTTTAATGATGTTATTTACATATTATTGACAATTAGGTTGATGATTTGAGACTTGAAATGGCAAAACTGGAGAAGGAACACAGCCGCCGTGAGGATCTTTTGAGACAAGAGATCACTCATCTACAGGAGGTAAGTTTACATTTAAATACAGCACACTGTTCTTGTATGCTAACTAATTTTAGTATGTCTGTTGTTGTATGCTAACTAATTTTAGCTTGTCTGTTGTTGTATGCTAACTAATTTTAGTATGTAAGTATACTAGAGGTCAGAGGAAGTGTGAACTCTTACAGTTTGTGAAACAGGTGTTGCTTGAAATTCACAAGTAGCTGTAAATGATATTGGTATTGCAAGGGAAGAGTGAGATCCAGATGAAACTGACAGCTGGGGGAAAATTTGGTTGTCTTTCTTGTGGTGCTTCTGTTGTTGTTGGTCTCTTTGCTTTCCTGTAGGAACACAGCAGTCATCTTCATCTGAAGACAAAACCTGTATGTGTGATTGAAGAATAATCATACATTAGAAAATTTGAAGGCATGCATTATCCTGCTCACTGCATACAAGAACAGTGTAAACTGAAAGAAATACTCCACCTACACAGGACGGCAGGCTGCTTTATTACTGTAGGGTGTCCTAATATAAGTGTTTTATACAGTTAACCAGGATTTACTCCCATTGGTTTCACATCCAAACTGGCTTTAGAGTCATTGGATGTCACTCTGTCAGCGCGTAGTATTGGAGAGGAAAAGTAATTTTTAAAAAGTATACACAATTCACCCAAAAACTAAAAACAAAACATTACTTTTTATAATCAGCATTGCGAGAAGATAATGCACATTTTAGCACATCTTGAAGAAAAGTAGACTATATTGTGACAGCAAGAATGATGGAGGAGAAAAGAGGTGGGGGAAGATCAAGTGAGAGTGTTTTGACAGTTTAACATAACAGAAGGAAGAATGTATCAGAAATTGTTGGCAGTACATGAGACACAAGTCAGAGGATATGTTATTATTTCATTACCAGTGCTACACAACATGTGTAGATATGTGCTGCACATATGAAAAATGAAGAAGAAACTCAGCATAGAGATACTCGAAACATGTTTTATTAGTCCTTATTTTTACAACCCCCCCCCCCCCCCCCCTTTTTTTTTTGTGTGTGAATCATTGGCTGTCTGTGTCTTCTGTGGCTCAGAGGTTCCTCCTCCAGATTTACATACTTTAGAATTAACATCTCAAAGATGGGAATCAAACGGCTAAAAATCCCTGAAACCCAGTTCAACCTTTAGCCATTGAGCAAGGTTAAATTGGGGCACCACAAATTGGTTACCAGGTAACCTGTAGTCCATATGGGTGGGTTGTATTTGCTTAGAGTGCTGAATGAAATTTCAGCTGCACACGATTTGTCATCATACTGTTTTCTGTTGATTTTCACAATGGAATGAGCATTGTCCATTCAGTGGCAGGGTCAGACTACTGAAAGTAAAATTTATTTTTTTAAAAACCACAAACAGAAAACAAATGCTTGGGTTAGTTTGTGATGTCCTTGAAAAGGATTTGCAACTAACTTTTTTATGTTACAAACAGCTGATTTCACAATGTGACCAAACTGGCTTTTCTAATCAGGTATGGTTTCTACATTCATTCCTGTTACTAAAAGTATTTTTTTGTAATTAATTAACAGCGACAACAGCAAGATGAAGCAAGAAGTCAAGACTTAACTCACAGTGTATCATCAGCTACACGGCCATTGTTGCGGCAGATAGAAAACCTGCAAGCTACGCTTGGAGCACAGTCGTCTGCATGGGAGAGAGTTGAGAAAAACTTAACAGATAGATTAGGTTAGTTTCTAGATTTTTCTGTGCATTTTCTTTTTGTCTTAGTATTTTTTTTTGCATATTATTATATTGAAGATTTAGTAAATTAAAAATGAAAGTTTAACTGATGGAACAATTTTTGTTTTCTGTTTTGACCATAAATTTCTGACTTTATTGTTTAAAAATGAAGTGGATTTAGCTGCAGTATCTACAGGGTTATAAAATCTCATCTTAAAAATAAAAAAAGAAACTCACTATCCCTTAACAAGCATGTCATAGAAGGCAACAAATTAAAGAGTTTGGTTAAATGAGATGTTTTGGGCTGAAAGGTGGCGAAATTGCAGCTTGGCTGTATGATGCAGCTTCTTAACCGCTCTTTGAACAACAGTGGAAAGTAGAACTGGTTAGCTTTACAGGAAAGCAATCACGAATGACAGAATGAACTTCTACAGCTAGAAGCCTTCATTAGCTGTAAGCGTGTCCAGCTTATGTATAACAGGGAAAATTAATTTGGCCTATACCATCAGATATCAAGGACAAAGTCTGGAGAAATCATAATCAACACAAAATTACAAAAGATATCTTAGTTTTCCTTCATGAAGTCTGTACTTTATATTTTGCTTTTATTAAGTTAATGATCTGTGGGATGCCATAGTGCCTCATCAGTTTCCAAAGAGATTCCCGTATAAATAATTATGTTGGAGGCTATTTCTTTGTTCCCGTATAATTTATAAAGTTGCAAGCAATTCATTGCCTTACTGTATTATGTGTAGTTTGGCTGCTTTGAGCACTACAAGTTGTTTCCCTTAAAGAAACGTAGAGATTCGAATGGGTAACAGCTTCAGGCTACATTGATCGCACAACTTGGTTTTACAGTAACTAGCACCAAAAGTTATGATCGCAGTTTGCAGTTAAAATAACCAAGCTTAACCATTGACAATCACATAACCTGTAGCCATGGGTTACAGTCAGTGGGTTAAGACCTGCCTTTTTCATCTCAGTTAGCAAAGATGTATTACATAGAATATTCTCCTTTTTCTAAAAGGCTGCCCTTTCTTGAGCCACTCTGCACAGCTTCTTTAGTATATATTACATCTGCTATTATTGAGGTACCTAAGTATTTAAACTGCTTGCTTCAGTCTCATAGGCTAAATTCCAAAGGGCTTTCCACAAGACTTATCCTGTCTATGAATGAGCAACAGGTATAGATTAGAATGCATTTAAAGCTCCTCATATTTGCACCAAAAATAATTATCAGTCATCCCCATATGGGATGCAATTTTTCATATTCAAAGCCCCACCCGGCTTTTGCCTGGGGCCCTGAGTATAGCCGGGCCATAGATATGGCTATAACGGCTGAAAGGGGTTTCAGGGACCTGTCCACGGGTGATCCTCATCCGCATGGTAGCACTTTGTGTCATCCTGTGTTTGTCGCTTGTGTGATCTGCTGGTGGGGTATAACAAGCAAGCGCCAAAAATGTAAACCATGTATTCAGTTCTTCAGTGGGCTCTTATGCTATGATACAAATTGGAACATACCTTATTAAAGTGCTGGTAACTACTTTCTAGGGTTTTTCTTTTAATTATTTTAACATTTTTTGCTGTTTTTTCTTCTCACCTGCAGCTGAAGCTCAGACCGCTTTGGCTATGGCTCAAGAAAAGGAAAGAACTGCCAATGACCACCTCATGGAACTGTCGGCCAGAGTGGCTTCACTGGAAGCTGCCAACTCAAGAATTAAGCAGGAGAAAGCTCAACTGGCAGCACAAGTGGAAAGTGATAGATCAAGATTAGAGGAACTACAGGATATTAGAAACAGGCATGGATAACAGAGTATTTTTGTTAGGTTGTGAGGGGGGGGGGGGGGGGGGGGGGGGGGGGGGGGGGGGGGGGGGGGTTGTTTAAGTTTTGTTAATCCAATAGTTGTTTGCTTCATTCACAAAGACTCCATACGTTTGAGGTTTGATTGTTGCCTAAAATTGTCTTTTTGTGCAAATTCTGTGGTAGCATATTTAGAACACGTGACAAACATTAAGAACATACATCTGTCATTTATTTAAATCTTGTACTTTCCTTGCTCTTTTTTTGTTTATTCATTTTGTTGCTGCCGACTTGAACACTGGATACATTACACTACCTCCTTTCGTATTGTGTATTATTTTTCAAGTTTGCTTCTATTCCGTGGACTGTAAAGATGGATTTATGGTGCACCTAAACGTAATGTAGTTTTGTTGTTGTTGTTGCTTGTTGTCACTAAGTAATCAAGTTCATTTCTGTTAATAAGCCCAAAATATCTTGACTGTCTACATTTGATTTCTCTTATCAGTCAATGGATTTTTGTGTGTTTCTAAAAGGACTACTTACTCTTTATTTATGCCCACCTATAGTATTCTTTCATTTTCCTCATACACCACTTGTCTGCTGCCTTTAAGTGTCACTTAGCTAGTCTGTTTATTGTCCATGTTTCACATGCAAACAACAAGAAAAATTCTCAATTACTTTAACACTGTTTTTCACAGTGCATACATATATGCCTAGGTGATATTATATACACACACGCGCGCACATCAGGCACACCCCACACACACACACATACACCATGGATATTAAGTAGGCTGATAGATTTGCTGCTGCCGCACTGGGCAGTGAGCTGCTTTATGATCAAGTGGAATTGTGGAAGGCTCTCTTGGCATCAAACTGACAGTGCATTACCTTGAAAGACTGATTCATCCTGGGGTAATCAGATTATCTGGGCACTTTTCAACTCACAGTCGAAAGAAACAGGATCAGAATTGATAAAATCAGGAAAAAAGAAGTTGGGCTGGCACCAGTACTAAACTACATCAAGAGACAACAGATCAGATGGTTCTGACAGGGTCAAGATTACCACCAGATAGTGCACTACAGAGAGCCCTGTCATTCACACATAATTGAAGCAGAATTAGAGGTTGACCAAACAGGCGGTGGATAGATGAAATAGAGGGTGTAAATACCAGCATCTTATATCAGATACCAAGGCTCACACCCAGTGCCTCTTCTGAACCTGGTGCTGAAAGGCAGAACACGACTAAAGAGGAACAAGAGAAGGAAAGGACAAATGGACTTTTAATCAGGTTTGTGACAGGCACCTTCAGTATGTGTGGATATGTTGGTGGCTAAACGCCCGCCTGCGGATCGGAAGGTCATGGGTTCACATCCTGGCGGAGCCGGACTTTATTTCTTTAAAAAAAAAATATTGACTGTCAGGTTGGCCCAGCCTTGAAGGGGTACCAGGTGCAGCCCTGGGAAGTAAGGTAGCCAGCATGATGCGGACCACATTACCCACCAAGTGCTGATTGGTCTATACAAATATAGGTTTAGCCCTATATTCCCAAAACGCCTAAAGGCGTGGAAAAAAAAACTGTACTTTACCATCAGTATGTGAACTCTCTGTTGGCTACTGATAAAGGAGACAGAGTAATCATGGGAATGCTCCTAGTGCAGTTATTACAATTTTTGATTCTTTCATTGATTCCTCAATGTAATTGGTATTTTTATATTGGTAAGTAGAGTTTCCATTTTATAAATGGATTTTTCTGCCATGGTGATTCTTTTTTTAATACTTAACAAGGCATCTTCCATCAAAGGTTATGAACATTCCTAGATAGTTGTACACGATTCACTTGTTTGGAAATTGTTCTTATTCTCTTAACTAATGCATTATTATTATTTTTTTCTAATCTCAACAAACAGCAGGTGATAGTTTTTGTACATTGCTTTGTTAAGTACGAACTTACTGTGAACTCACCCGCATGACAAGAGTTCCTTTCCCTCCCATTCGACCTGTACTGTGTAGCCTGTGTTGTTCTGTGAGCATTCACTCACCATATATAATGTTTGTGGGATTTTTGTGTTGTCATGAGTCTCTGTGAGGTGTCTGTGTACTGTAGGGTAAAGCGATGAAGGTGCGACTGTTCTTGAGTATCAAAACAGGGATGTTTTTATATTTTTACGTTCCTTGATGGTGGCTTCCCTCTAGAAAAGGAAGCCACTGACAAGGAATATAGGAATACGATAACATGCCAGTTTCGATACGAACGAACCGCCGGGCAAGTAGTACAACGTAGAAATAATCACGCAAGTAACCTATGACAACACAAGAACAGAGAATTGTTAAACCATTGAAAATAAGGAAAAGATGACACCCCCACAACACATGACAGGCCATGGAACCGACCATTGCATGAATGTGAGGGGAAGAAACTCTCGTCATGCGGGTTAATTCATGATAAGTACCGTTACTTAATATAGGTTAACTCTTCCAGTCATAGGCAGTTGTTCCTACCTTGCTTCGAATTTCAAAGTTGGTGTATACTTGAGTACAGATCTTTGAGTCTCCATGAGCTCAGACAGAATGATTATGGGACAGAACTAAAATAACAGCTGGGGAATATGGGTTTATCTTCTTGTTCTGCAGTCACCCTTAGAAAGTCGGTTGGCATGCAGTGTGGTTTACAGTTAGGCTGTGATATCTGCATCTTTCCACCCAGTAGTACAGTTTCAACAAACTCCTTATTTTATTGCATTTTATTACATGTTTATCGGCTTGTTCTTGTCTCCCCCCTTCCCCCCACCTCACAGTGGTGCCCAGAATCCATTCAGGGTTAATGGGTTAATGAAAAAGAAGAATGCGACTAAATAAATGGTGTCCCCATGTGGATTCCGGGGGCCCTTTTGTAGGAAAAACAATAATAGACCCACTGCCTACACAAAAGCATGTCGTAAGAGTCGACTAATTGGGTGCTTCCTTCAAAGTTGGAGTGCACCTGTCTAAGAGGCAAGGAACTAACAGCTGTATGCAAATGAGGGATATCTGTAAAATGGATGCACACCCAACACCCAGGCTCTGGAAAAAGGCAAAGATCAGAAGTGGACAAACAACCAGAACTTTCCATTGGAGTTTACAGCTGGTGAATGCAAAGAAGAAGAATAAATTTAAAAACGTGTACAATATATAGAGTAATCTATGAACATTTAGCAACTTATCTGGTACTAGAGAAGTTAAATAACCCAAAGAAAACTGTTTTCTTGTGACTGAATTATGAAAGTTCGATATATTCAATTTTTAAATATTGAATGATTGTTTTGACCAGTGCTGTTGCTCAGATGGAGACCACCAGACAGAAACTGAACCAGGAATTGACACAGCTGAAAATGGATAAGGTAAGCACTTTGTTTATGTTAAATATAATTTTCCATAATGCTTCATACCAAATCAGCTCTTTGTTCCTGATGTGCAGAATTTAGATATCGGGGTGATGGTGCTGTGTTTCTTTTAGAAATTACCCTTTGGATGTCAGCTTTAGGAGAAAAACAATTGCCCTCTGAATGTCCGCTTTAGAGGAAAAACACTAATTTTTGGACTTCAGACAAAACATTGCAATCATGGATTTCACCTACACAAACAAGACATGAAAGAATCTGCCACCTGTGACTGCTGAGCAGACAGGCAGACAGACTCTTGAGCATGTACTGCAGAATTGTCCTAACTATTTCTGGCAGAAGGTGGCGATCTGGCCCAAGGGAGCTACATTGAAAGGCAAGCTGTGGGCGACTGACGACGAATACCTTAGATGCTTTATCCTGTTTTAGCTTTACTGATTTTAATCGCAGAAGAAAAAAAGTTTTTTTGTACTATGTTTTGTGTCCTTTTCAAAAACAATAATAGAAAGATCAGATTTAAGAACTAGTGGTATCTTTTATACACAACAGGAAAATAATCAATAAAAACATAGAAGGCGAGAGTTAGAGATAGTTGGAACATGAAGTTCTCAGGAAATATTCTTGAAATAAAGGCAGCCTGTTGATATTAACCACATCATCTATCAAATGCTAGTTGGTCTATAAAACATATAAGGGTAGCATAGTATTTTTTTAAAGGAAAAGAAATGAAGAATTATCGATCAGGATTAAGAATTACTGATATCTTTACGCAGATAAATGAACAAGGCATAACAAATAAGTTAAGTTGAAAGCAAGAGTTATTCGTTAAAAAACTTGGAATATGAGCTAGGTTCTTTTGTGAGAGGATTATATCAAATGTTGTTTCTTCTTTTTCTTATAATCACTGTCACAGGGTATTGGTAGTACGCTTATACACAACCTTAAGTTCCAGGTACTCTCAGTCATTTCTTACACTGATGATCTTCCATGCTATGATGTTAAACTGTCAAGCCTCATGTCCTCTCTCAGTCTCCCTCTACCTCTTTTCCCCTCCAACTTTCTCACCATTACGACGTACTCCAGTTTTCTCCTTCTCATAACTTAACCAAAGAATGTAGATTGTTTCCCTCTGATGTATGCAGTCAGTTCTGTTCGGGTCAGTTTTTTTCAAAGTGTCTTCATTACATTAGAAGAACAACTGCGACAAGCGGTTGGTAGATTGTTTTACAGTTTTTTGTATAGAGCACACTAACCATTTACAAGGCAGTGAAGGATATTGAAAAAAAAGGGGGGTTGGGGGGGGGGGGGGGCGGCTTGGACATCACATTTGATCCAGTCTAAAAATTGGATACCCAGGATAATGTCATCATTCATCTGAAAACCACATCTCTGCCGCCTCCAAAAAATTTTCCACTTATCCCTGTTGTCCGTGATTCACTTTCATATATCAGGATAAGATTTATATAGCTCTTGAGAATTCTTTTTCTCACCTCAACTGACAAAGAAAGATTGCATGGAATATTCATTTTTAATTAGTTAGTTAGTTAGTTAGTTAGTTGGGTTATCATCATTGCACTCCGGACATATTCATTTTTAATGTTTCTGATCTTTAATTGTTTTGCAGGTCCATCTTGAATCCCAGCTGAATGTTGAACGTTCAAGGTTGGAGAATGAAAGAAAGAAGACTCTTACATTAGAAGAACAACTGCGACAAGCGGTTGGTAGATTGTTTTACAGTTTTTTGTATAGAGCACACTAACCATTTACAAGGCAGTGAAGGATATTGAAAAAAAAAAGGGGGGTGGGGGGGGGGGGGGGGCGGCTTGGACATCACATTTGATCCAGTCTAAAAATTGGATACCCAGAAATGTCATGGGACATGAAATATCAAGGTGACTAGTATGATATTGATCTCATCACTAATAGAGCACCTGTTGATTGGTACAGTTATGAGGCCAACACCAAATCCCCCTTCTTCGTCTATTTACAGTCCAAGACATGTAGCATTGGTAGTCATGTCTACCCACAACCTTCTGTCTCATATACTTTTAGTCGATTCTGACACAGATGATTTTTCATGCCATGATGTCTAACTGTCCATATTTTCTCACGGTCTTCCTCTGCCTCTCCTCCACTCCAACTTTCCTACTGTCATGATGTACTCCAGTTTTCTCCTTCTCATCACACGACCAAAGAATGTAGATTGTCTCTTTCTGATGTGGACAGTCAGTTCTCTTGATGAGTCAGTTTCTTTTAAAACATCCTCATTACTCTTCTGTCCAGGGTTTTCTCATCATTCGTCTATAAAACCACATCTCCACTGACACCTAAATTGTGAAAAAGGTATCCTCTAATTTTCTACCTCAGCATGCTGGGAATAATACATTTGCCCTGATCCTAAGCCCTCCTTTCCCACATTGCATTTGATTCACAAATATTCTTTTCTTTTCTTATACCTTATTCTGCTCTAAAATTTCTCTACTCCCTGTTCTGCCATTCAGCATCAGGTTTTGAAGTGTTCTCTGGTACTACTAGCCTTGGGGCATGTTACACAGAGGCTGGTATTCATAGCTTCTGATGTTCTGTCTGTCCCTCCTGTACGGCCATATTATGTGCATAGATTATTCCATTGAAATGTCGTCCCAGGTCCATGCCATACCAAGTCCAAGTAACTTATTACTCTAGGGGTAACAAATGCCAAACCCAACGACAGGCAGAAAAACACCACCAACAAGGTCAGCTGTTAAAACTTCTAAATTTGAGAACACGTCGTTGACAGGCAATATCAATACGTTTATTCAACAATTCTCCACAGATATAATGTGTGTGTCCATGAAATGAATATGTTACAATCACTGTACTCAACGACGGTAGGATAATTACTTTCCTCCAACATGGAGCTCAGAGACTTTGCTCTCCCGCGAACTGCGGCATCAGGACGACGGTAGGATAATTCCTTTTCTCCAACATGGAGCTCAGAGACTTTGCTCTCCTGCGAACTGCAGCATAAGGACATATTGCATGCCTCTGCCCTTCCTACCTTTTCTTGTAACTGTCTTCTGTCCAAAACTTCTGTCGGCAAGTGACGTCGTGTCTCTCATCATATCTCATGTTCATTAGCAGTCGTCAATAGTGTGAATTTTTCGGATTGCACACAACACCTCCCTTGTTTCTTATTGCTTCTTGATAAACAGGAAATATTCATTTTGAAAGTAGAAGACTGTCTTATTATTTGCTGAATATTTTTTGTTATTCTAGGAGCAATCACGGAGTAGAGGGACACCATCTCCGTCACCATCTATGTCTGTGAGTCGACAAGAAAGCATGGCCGGAAGTATGTATGAACACCAGTCTCCTGGCCTTATGAACTGGTCTTTCCATGTAAGAATATAATTATTGGGAAATCTGTTCTGTACTTGCTGTTTGTGGTGTTTTTAGCCTTTGTATAATGTGTAATACCAAGCTAAGCTTTGTATGTGGAAGAGAAGTAATTAAAACACAAATTGAAAATGTGACAAGGAATCTCAATGAAGGGAGAGGAAAGGCACCGATAAGTGCGTTAAGTAATATGCCACATCAGCTTCTTTCTTTTTGTTATGGGAATCATTAATCTCTTTACAATAATATCCTTTTCCTGAACTCATGGGTTCCTATGTTGGTTCTGAAAAAAAAACACCTGATATGGTTAGAAGGCTCCAAAAAAAACCTGACAAGGTTAGATAGGCCTCCGAAAAGAACCTCATGTGGTTAGATACACCCCTGAAAAGAACCTGATGTGGTTTAATAGAACCTAAAAAAAAAAACTGAAATGGTTAGATAAGCCCTTGAAAAGACAGAAGTTAAAGAATTGTAGTAATTGATACTTTGTAGTAGTTTTTGTAGTAAACTGTTGTAGCTAAATTCTACAGTTTTGAAGTGTGCTGAAAGAGTGCCATGCCTACCTGATACAGTACAGCACTACATATAGGGCTGATTTTAACTATGCAGTACTATGCTTTTTGTGAGACACAACAGGCTTCATCAGTTTCCATTCAATTGTCCGCGAGCATAAACTTTCTTTGCAAAGGAAGATTTTGTTTTTGGCCTTATTATCAAAATCATGGACTGGTTTCTTCTTATAACCTGCTATCTGATCTCATAATGCTGCAATTGTAAAGAAGTTTCTGGTGAACTGGTGTTTGAGGTTTGAACAACGGATCAACATGGCACACGGGTGTAACCCATAAGTGTTCCGTTCTTCTTCTAACTCAAGTCTGAGTCCGTAAAAGCTCAAAACAGTGCACAGGCTCTGTAGCACCGGCGAGGGTCCTTAAATACTTTGGGTAGATTTTTAACTCAAAATTTTGCCCGGGCAGTGCCGTTGGGCTACTCTTTTCAATTTCCAACTGCCAAGGGATTTTTTTTCTTTTACGTGCACAACAATGCACACAGGCATCGGATCTCACTACTCAGAGACCAGGGGGAATTACTAGAAGTCCAAATACATGTGAAAAAATACCAGCCTTTACCGGAGATTGAACCCTGAACCTCTAGCACTCGAGGGGGACACCATGCCTCGAGACCACGCAACCACCTGTTAGTGAACTGGTTGTGTTACTGTTCTCCACCACCCACCTTACTCCTCAGATCTATCTCCTGCCAACTACTTTCTCTTCTCCAGTTTAAAGTTTTCAATAAAAACAGCATTTCCAAACTGTGGAAGACATTCAGCAGGAATTGATAAGGGAGGTCAACGTTTCAAGCAGATGCTTTCCTTGAGGGCATTAACAAGTTGAAGGAACATGCAAGCAAGTGAATTGATAAAGTAGCAATATATTTGTCTCATAGCCTTGTACGTCTCATTACTTATGTGATAATTGGGAAAAGCTTCCTGCAGAAGTAAAATGAAGTCATTATGATTTCAACCCATCAGGACCACACAATGAGCGATTAACACCTGGTGACACTAAGAGCCACTATTTGGATGAGAAAACCCCAGGCAGAAGGTCCCAGAAACCCTGCTCAACTGTTATGTTATATTACATCCCCCAAACAGTAGGGGTAGGGCTTTAAAATAACAGAAATTGTGTTCCATATCAGGACCTAATGAAGTCATTAGACTCATCATACCAGTTATTGTTCTTGTGATATTTCAGGAAGATGCAGACACAGTTACCTCGTTTGGAGGAACCAAAACCAGTGTGTATGACAGTTTGAGACAGTCAGGGGCTGCAGTTGTTTTTGAAAACCTATCTTCTCAGCTGAAACTGCGAGAGGGGGAACTAGCACACATGCAGGTTAATAGTATAGTATTTATAGTTTTCAAGTTTTTCAATACCAGAGAACTCACTATGTGCTCATTGGTTTATATTTATGTGTTACATATTTCTGTGCTCTTTGTTTCCCATTAATTTGTTATTTTAACTTAATTGTCACTATAACTTCTGCTCCAGAGCTGTACTTTTCAATAAGATAAGACTAACAAAAATGTTGCTCTACAAGTACAAATATGTTGGGATAGACAGTGTTGAATTAAGAACTATTTGTGACTAAAAGAGTTAAAGCTTGTGATTTAGTCTTAGTCGAGGTTTCAACTTCACTGCAATCGGGTCACACCGTACTTGCTCCATTCCTGTGCCAGTGAAAATCAAATGGAATGTCCCTTACTGTCCCTTTTGAAAAACTAGTGAAAAAACAATTAGTCCCGGCACAATCCAGAATTATGTGCACTAAATGCATAAGGCAGTTGCTAGAGGAGCCAAAGCCAACAGTCACCACCAGAAACACAGTTTGTTATTGATGGAAGTAGTCGGTGATAATAAATTGTCTCTACATACATACAATTATTACATAAGGTATTTTACCAGCCCACATGTAAACTGGCTACAGGCCATATTGAATTCCAACTTAACCACAACAAATGAAAGGCATTTCACATGAAAATTATAGCTCACAGTGCTGCACCAAGCATTTAACTTTGTAGTTTAAATATCAAAATCATAGATATTCCGTCTATATGTAGAAACTGCATTGCAAAGCTCTGTTCAGAACCAAAATAACTTCTAAGCTAAACTAAGCTAAACAGTCCACCATGCCTAGTGCTCCATATTGGGCCAGAAGTCCCAATCTTGTGACTGTTTAGCATAAATGGTATAAAAGAATCACTGAGGCTGAGCTTTAGTAGAGACCTAAACGAATTCCAATGGATCAGATGATGAATTCAATAGAACACATATTGAGAAAACCTGATAACTGTATACTAGAATGTCCTTTCTCTACAACCCACAGGGTGTTGATTTGCTTCTACCTGATCCTAGGGGATTTATCCCTTTCGCTGCTATAGACGCATTTTCCAGTTTCCCCATACACTGCTGCGCATGTCTTTGAACCTTATTCAGTTTTTTTTACCCATAGTGCTATAGACATAAAAGCATGTTTTTTTCTACTTTCTTTACAGATTTATGTGGACTGTTTTCTCGGGGGGGTCAAAGGGATTACTTGTTGGCTATATTTAGATCTAATTGATCCATTTACAGACGATAAGCACCATGCTGCATGTGTTTAAGTCTGTTTAGATGCATTCTGCGTGATTATGTTGCTTTATTTACCATTGAAGTGGGGTCAGTAACCCATGTATTTTTTTCCCTGAAATATATTTATGGTTTTACATTAGTCTACATTTCATTTATACAAGATGGCAAGAAACTGGTTAAAGCTGATGAAGAATTAATAGAGTTTCTTTCAAGGAGTAACAGTAAGGATCACTTTGAAATGTGCAAGTTATGATTTGGGTTATCTCCACTGCATGCCGGTGGACATGTGTACTTCTGGCGTTAACAAAACCATCTGACCCAGTTATCACATCAGCATCGAGGGGATGTTAAATGGATCCCCAATGATCAACAAGAGGATATGGTCACGTACTGACATGATAATTAAAATTAATTACCTTCTACACTATACAACAGGCAATGCATATGTCAGTCTATCACATTTTACAATACCGGTCTTATCTTTGGTTGTTGTTATCGTAATGAATTTAAATAATGCAGACACAAACAATATATTGCCAGGCATATTTCGCTGTATCTCATCAGGTGCGTTACTGCAGAGTTACATCAACATAAAATGAAGCACAAAACTGAATAAATCCAACTGAAATGCTAATAGTTTCTTTCGACACATCATGTATGTTTTGGCCGCCAGAAGCTCACCATAGTTACGTGACTTACCAGGGTAACTTCAGATTTACCATTAATTCCGTCTGCTTACAAAGGAGGCGGTTGTTGATTTTAATTGTTTAAAAAAAAGTTACCCTGGTAAGTCAAATGACTACGATATGCTTCTGGCGGCCGAAAATGTAGCCACCATAATATTGACTACATCAACCACTGAGGCTAATGGTTAATAAAGGTATGGGACAGGCACTATTTTGCACAGTCATCCTCACAGTATGAGAATTGATTCTCTAATTTTTCACCTGTTTTAACTACACTACAGAGAGTTTCAGCACTTAGAAACTGATGATAAAACCGTTGTCCTCTTTATCTGCAGACAGAGATTTCCCAACTAGAACACACCAGAGAGTCCATGGCTCGGGAACTTGTCAATTTGACTAATCAGAATGAAGAGCTACTGGAAGTTAAGAAAGCCCATGAACTGTTGGAAATCGAGTTCAGTGTAAGTTTTCGTTTTAATTTTAAAAAATCCATTTGGAAGTATCATTTTTAATAATACAATCAGAAGTGAGGTATGGAGAAGCCGGAAGTCCAAATAATTTTTTTTTTTAAATAAATCCTCAAGAAGAAAAAAGGAAGTTCTAAATAACCCATAGAAAAGGAGTAGAGGCAGAGATGAATAAAATGAAGACATGGAGAGAACTACAAGTGATGGTAAAGTATAGGAATGCTTGGAGTTGGTTGAGGGCCTATCACCCATTGAGGATGTAAGGAAAACTTGAGAAGAAAATGGCCATCAAATATTTTTGTTCATTAAGATACTCCAGTTAATTAATTGCTTCAATCCTGCACTTGTTGGGGCATAGAGGGTGAATGGCAAATAACAAGAGACAAAAACTGCATTAGTGAAAGAGCTGACTGGGAGTAGACCATAAGATAGACTAAGAAGACAGTAGAAAGAGAATATATAGTCAACAACTGAAAATAGAAGACCATTCTTAGAGATGAATGAGGGTGGGTGATATCTGCACCAGGAAACTACACATGGCTGAAGGCTCCTATACAAAGAAAAATTTTGTCACCTTTCTTGAATACTTTAAAAGTAGCTCCAAACATTAGAAACAAATACGGAGCAGAGTGCAAAGCAGTATTTATGGGACACATGATCGATGCTCACAGTGTTGTTTGGGCAAATTTGAACTCCTCAGTCAACCCTCACAGCATTGCTCGGGCCTCAAAGAGTTAATCATATTGATCCTAAATACCTAGAACCAAGATCTATAGAAGAATTGCCATTTGGCAAGGCACATGAAGGTAATGAATTCCACATTTAAGGAAATAACAATAGTTGGAGAATTATTGTAACCACCCTTCAGTATGAAAATTGTTTTGACTGAATTGAATTTGTTCTTGTAGCCCATACCATGTGACATTTGGTGAAAATTGGTCTGTCCACAGATTTCTATCTGTTCTCGTCTGTCATTTTTCATATACCATGATGCCTCACTGTCCAGCATCTTGTTTGCTTATCTGCCTCTGCTCCCTTCCAATTTTCCTGTTGTCACATTGTACTCCAATCCCCCCCCCCCCTCCCTCCTCCTGTCCTGTGACCAAAGAATATAGAATGTCTGTCTCCTTTGATGCAGGTTGTCAGCTCTCTTTGTAAATCAATTTCTTTTAAGACTTCCTCATTATACCTTCTTCTTCTTCTTTTGTTCGCCTGAAATAAGTTGTCTATATCAGCAATTTTGTCTCTTGTATAAATTTCACTGTTGTTAATTCATTCAGTGGTCCATAGAGTTTATGTTCCACTTTTGTTCTTTCTGGCCAAAAGGTTTGCCTTAATTTGTCAAAATCGGTGCAGTCCTGGAGTACATGCTCTGCTGTCTGGGGCACCTTTCCACAGGTGCACATGGCTGATACGCCTATCTTGAATTTTGTGTACATGTGGTTACGTAATCGGTTGTGCCCTGTTCTGAGGCGGAGGATAATGACTTGTTCTGATCTGTCCAAAATAAAATAGTCGTCTTGTGCTGGGGCTGTTGGTTTCTTGATTGATTTAATGATTCTTTTCTTTTGGTGGTATGTGACTGGTACATCCGGCTGCACTTTTGTCGCACCTTCTCCTGCCAGTTGATCAACTTTCTCATTTCCAGGCACTCCACAATGTGATGGTATCCACTGCATTACAACTCTTTGCTGAAGGCTAAGTTGTATCAGCAGTGTT
The DNA here is from genome assembly GCA_905116865.2 of Candidula unifasciata. Taxonomy (NCBI): domain Eukaryota; kingdom Metazoa; phylum Mollusca; class Gastropoda; order Stylommatophora; family Geomitridae; genus Candidula; species Candidula unifasciata. The sequence continues at coordinate 76,122 of CAJHNH020003968.1, forward strand.
TGCAATTCTGGTAGTTTCCTAGACTGGAGTGCTTCAAGTACTGATTTTGCATCTGTTAGCATTACTACATACTGGGAGCCAAGATTGGTATTTAGCAGTTTCTCTGTTGATATACCTTTTATCAGTCAGTCCATAATGCTCTTATCATTCATCTGTAAAACCACACCTTCTCGGCTTCCACATAATTTGTCACTAACCCACTGACTGTCCTATGTTTCACTTCTCTACATTTGAATTGGTTTTATGTAGTTTTTAAGAACTTAAGAACTCTCTTTCTCAACCCATGGGTTCAAATCCACATAGTGCCGGATTTTTGTCAGACATGACCTTGGCTGTTAGGTTGACTCAGCCTTTAATGGATACCAGGTAAATTTATGGGAAGTAAAGGCAGTCGGTATGATGTTGGTCACATCACCCATCCAGGGCCGATTAGTCCATAAAAGTATGGATCTAGCCTCATATGCCCAGTGCGCCTTTAGCACGTAAAGTGACTTGATCTTTATTTTTATTTTTTTTTAAACTTTCTCACCTTATTTGACAAAGTTAGATGGCATAGAATATTATTCATAATGTAAAATGCTGCTTTTGCTTGAGCTATGTGTATTCAACTTCCTTAAATTAACACATTCACTTCTTGAGTTGACACATTTGAATTTGCAGGAACTGAATAACCGATACAGTGCTATATTACAAATGTATGGAGAAAAGGAGGAAGAGGTTCAAGAGCTGAAGCTGGATTTACAAGATGTCAAAGAAATGTACAAATCTCAGGTAAAAAATTTTGGTTGTCAGATAACGTTTTAACAGATTTGTTTTTCATTGTCCTGTGCCATTTTAACTCATTTTTAGATGATAAGTAGCATTTTTCATCGTCATGTAGCAGTTTAGGACATTTGTGTGTGTGTGGGTGAGGTGTCATTTAAACACATTTAGTTTTGCGTAGTTAAAGTAAGGTAAAGGACCGTTTCCAAGCCATTGTTGCATTGATTACTGCTTTTATATATCTTTGTATATTTCAACCAAGTTGTGTTTTTTATTTAAATGTAGATAATACTTTTTTTTTAAAATATATTAGTGACCTGTGTAAAGAATTTTCAATTTAAACAATTTGGGGGATTCCAATGGGTTCATGACCCAATGTTTTAGCATTCTTGGGACGAAAGGCTCAGAATCATACTGGAGGAAAAAGTGTACGGCGAGAGAGTGAGTGGCAGACAGTACCAGTGGGAGAACAACATCAGGAGATAAAGGAACAGCTATCTGAGAGAGTGTACAACAAAGTCAAGAGACAGAGTGTGTTTAAGATCCATTGCAGCCAACCTTCATTGTGAAGATGGCACCTGATTTATTGACTCAATGGGTAACATTATCATGCCGACTGCCTTTACTTCCCAGAATATTTCCTTGTCTCCATTTTAGACTGGGTTGACCTAATTGCCAAGATTAATTACGCTCATACCTGGGTTTTACGGGCCTCCCATTTTACGCATATTTGAAACTGGGAGATGAAACCTGGAGCAGCCGATTTAGTATTTTTCAGTTTAAAATTTGCGTCAAGTACGGAGTTGCAGTAATTTTTTTTATTAAGAATATAAGGAATAATAAAAAAAATTACTGCAACTCCATACTTGACGCAAGTTTTATTTATTATTCTTATTATTTTTAAGCCCCACCCTGGCTTTTGCAGGGGGTCCTAAATATAGCCGGGCCTTAAATGTGGATGAAAGGTGTTTCGGGGACCTCTCCACGGGTGATCCTCATCTGCATGGTGGCACTTTGTGTCACCGGGTGTTTATCGCTTGTGTGATGTCCTGGTGGGGTACAACTTACCTACCTACATCCACAACTTTGTCTGCTAATATGAGGTATGAGTGAATGAAAAAATCAGTGGTGGGGCATATTTGAACCCAAGATCTTTGGCCTAGCAGTACAGCATTAATGCTGTAGAGCTTCCATGGCTCTCTGTGCATGCTCCGCTGTGTAACTTAAATATTATTATTTATTATTCTTATTATTTTTAAGCCCCACCCTGGCTTTTGCAGGGGGTCCTAAATATAGCCGGGCCTTAAATGTGGATGAAAGGTGTTTCGGGGACCTCTCCACGGGTGATCCTCATCTGCATGGTGGCACTTTGTGTCACCGGGTGTTTATCGCTTGTGTGATGTCCTGGTGGGGTACAACTTACCTACCTACATCCACAACTTTGTCTGCTAATATGAGGTATGAGTGAATGAAAAAATCAGTGGTGGGGCATATTTGAACCCAAGATCTTTGGCCTAGCAGTACAGCATTAATGCTGTAGAGCTTCCATGGCTCTCTGTGCATGCTCCGCTGTGTAACTTAAATATTAGGTGCTTTCTTTTTAGGCGACCACAAAGGACGTCATGGGACAGTTGAATATTTTAGAGGATGGTAAGAACGGATTTTCCATGTTTTCTGTGGATTAGCGCGTTTCTTCCAAGGCCAAGGTTTTTGTGCCTTTACCTAACCCTAATGAAAACTAAACGCTTCATCTACCACCCCCTGAAATACTTGACTGTCCCATGACCTGTGGATTTTTCCTGTTTGTGGTTAGCTTATAAGAAAGTACCAAATATTACACTCTGACATCTTGGAGCTGCTAATGGCATGAAAGGGGTCCTTTACTTTACTTTATTACATGCAAATAAAAGAAAGATAAATTAAATTGCAAATTTTTTTATAGCTCTAATAAATTGCTGCTTTGTTTGTGTGTGCAGATTGATGCTCTGATGGCAAAGTAAACTGAATCAATCACTGTGACAAGATGCTGAACTTGTGAACATTTCCAGACGAAGTACCAGCTCTCTTCCTTATGTTATTAAATAATAAATGGAGAGGCCATGAAGTATTTGTGCCAGTTTGCACATGGTTTTATAAGAAGATAAACATACAATAGGATATAAGTATGTTGTGGAAATTTTTAGTGACACAAGGATGCCATAGTTGATCGTGTTTGTGTCGCATAGTTTTCTTTTTTGTTTGCAGTTTTTCAATAACGGAATATGGCGATTTTGTGAACAGACAATATTCTGATAGTGAATATCGTTTCCGAGGGACTTGTGGATAAATGATTATTACATTGAATTTTAAACCTCCCTCTGCTATGGTGATACAAGGATATAATTGTATATTTGTTATTTATATATTCAAATGTCATGCATACCAGAATGGATGCCTTTTGCTTTGGTGTTAATTAATCAAATTGTTTAAAAATATTTTGTGGTTCTGTGTATGGGATGTGTAGAGATAAGTAGACTAACCACTGAGTTCATAAGTCAGCAAGTCCTTAACAGAACATCACTTTCTTCATGGCATGCCTGAAAGTATCTCTGTCCCTAGCCAGCTCTCCAGCCCCATGTGCTTTTAATGCCAATGCTTCTTCAGTGTCCTGTATTCATCTTTGTGGTGGCCGACCCCTGCCTGTTCTCCTCGATGTTCAACTCATTTAGAATGTCTTATGTTATTTGCTCTTCTTGACCCATGATATTCTAAGAATTTTTATAACATTTCAATACAGAAGCTCCCGTCTTTTTCCTCAGTGACAAGAGTCCAGGACTCATAACCGTAAGTTGCCACAGGAAAAGTGCATGATCTCAAGATTTTAACTTTAACCAATTTACTAGCACTTTGCCATAGGTTCTTCATGCTGTTTAATCTCTGCATTGCTAATGCAAGTCTTCTTCTGACTTATAAGACAAAGTTGTGGATATAGGTAGGTAAGCTATGTCCCTCCTCTGCCATCTAGTTAGTCAATTTTAAGACAGGTATCAAGTTGTCTCATGTCACTCCTCTGCCATCGCCATCTAGTTAGTCAGTTCTAAGACAGGTGTTGAGACGTCTCATGTCATTTCCCTGCCATCACAGTCTAGTTAGTTCTAAGACAGGTGTCAAGCGGTCTCATGTCACTCCCTTGCCATAGCCGTCTAATTAGTCAGTTCCAAGACAGGTGTCAAGCTGTCTCATGTCACTTCCCTGCTATCGCTGCCTAATTAGTCAGTTCTAAGACAGGCATGAAGCTGTCTCATGTCACTCCCATATAACATCCCCTAAGTTTGTCTCTAACAGATAAGCTGCTGCAGCTACTCTGGGCGATGAACTGCTTTATGATAAGGCAATTAAGGCTCTCAGATCAAATAGGCAGTGGATCCCTGCACTGAAAGACTATTTCAGTGGGGAATGGAAAAAAAAAAGGGGGGGGGGGCTGTTTAGAGTTTCTGGAAGATATTCATGGCTGAGTGGGGGAACATAGTTAAATAGTTGTGTATCTTTTACAGACATTGCAGAACCAACCCCAGCATTTCTTGGCTATTGTGGGTTTTTTCTAGACACATTTTATGTTCAGTAGTTTTCTAACTGTCAGCTCTCAATACCACTGTGGAAACCAACGCAAGACAAACCATCCACAGCTGGGATTGAAACCGGCACTACAAAGCACGTTCGCAACGCCTAAGACACCGACGGGGTGTAACGTAGGCATATTTTCCATCAGGTTACATCTGGTACTATTAGCATGTTGACTCCTCATTGACTACTAAGGAAAGAGTCAAGAGCACAGGTGGGATTGTCCCAAGTGCAGAGATGTTAGTTCTTCATTCATTCTTTCATCATTCACCTTTTCTGTGGCAATAAATGAATGTATGCCTGGTTTGTTTTCCCCGAGAGAAATAAAACTGATTTCTGTTTTCTTTTGCCAAGAAGAACTAACATGCTAACTGTGATGTTTTGATTCATAATGTTGTGGCAATGAATGTGTTTTTATGTGGCTGGTATAATGCTGTTGTTTACATTATTGCTACTTGTCTGTTGACTACATTCTGACTGTGATATTGGCTTGCATTACAATTTATGTGTCAATGTGCCTCCATGTCCAAACAGTAGATCATGTCATTTGCAGAGCTGCAGAATGTCTGGTCCACTGGCCACATAAGGCCTGCAAAATTATTCAGTTTGGTCCTGCCAGGTAAACCGCAATAAAATAATTGACCAGATAAAGAAGGTTGATTTTTAAGTTGACAGTTAACTTTTTTGTGTGGCTTGCAAAAGATTTTATAGATATCTAAATGATATTTGAAAGGAAATATTTCTCCTTGTGATTTTCTTCATTGAGGAACAATTCTGATCTAGCCAGTCACATTGAAATAAACTAGTTTGCTACTTTGTGACTGAACAGATAGGCAATTTTCATATACACAGATAATTGAAACATTTCAAGGCTTTGTAACTAGTTTCTCCATACATGCATGTTCTTTGATGTTAATATTTTATAACCAATGACAATGAATCTGATTTCATGTGCTATCTGTGTTGATTTTTATATTTGATAATGGAATCTTTGCCATTGGTTTGAGTAAAAATATTGCTGAAAACAAGAATGCAACCGGTGTAATTAAAAGTAATGCTGAAAAACGGAATGTAACCAATGTAAGTAAAAGTATTGCTGAAAACAGGAATGTAACCAATGTAAGTAAAAGTATTGCTGAAAACAGGAATGCAACCAATGTAAGTAAAAGTATTGCTGAAAACAGGAATGCAACCAATGTAAGTAAAAGTGTTGCTGAAAACAGGAATGCAACCAATGTAAGTAAAAGTGTGGCTGAAAACAGGAATGCAACCAATGTAAGTAAAAGTATTGCTGAAAACAGGAATGCAACCAATGTAAGTAAAAGTATTGCTGAAAACAGGAATGCAACCATTGTAAGTAAAAATATTGCTGAAAACAGGAATGTAACCAATGTAAGTAAAAGTGTTGCTGAAAACAGGCATGCAACCAATGTAAGTAAAAGTGTGGCTGAAAACAAGCATGCAACCATTGTAAGTAAAAGTGTTGCTGAAAACAGGAATGCAACCAATGTAAGTAAAAGTGTTGCTGAAAATAGGAATGCAACCAATGTAAGTAAAAGTGTTGCTGAAAACAGGAATGCAACCATATTTTATGTGTAGTCGACAGTGTCTTTTATTTGCCTGTAATGTCAAAATGGACATGTCTGCTTTGGTAGGTAGACTGATGCTCATTGATGTGTTATAATACCTGCAACTCATTCTATACCAAAATTGGCAGAATGTTTTCAAAACATCGTTTTTCTTGTAAAGTTAAATAGTGTAGATTGGAAATTAGATTGTTAAATTGATTGCCTGGCATATTTTATGGAATTTTGTTATGAAATTCGCAGAGGCAGTAGTCAAACAGAAAACTGAAGGCCAACAACATAAGTAACAAAAATATTGTTACAAATAAATTCGTTTTTATGTATATGGCCAAACCAGGTTTATAATTCTAAATTTGGCCCACATGCCAGAAGGGGTTGCCCACCCCTGATCTGTGGGTATATCCTGTGAGCTACGTGGATTCTTAAATCAGTAATAATATCTAGGAAGTAAAAATGGCTGGCATGTTGATCACATCACCAGTCAAGTGCTGATTGGACTGAAAAAAACCAGCCTAGCACTGTATACCCAATGCACCAAAGGTGTGAAATCGGTGCTTTGCTTTTTTTTTTAAAATACTAAATTGAATTGGTATTTTGTACACAGGTGTAGACACAGGATTGGTTTGTGCTGAAGTTGTTACTCTTTCTAAACTGAGCTCCACAGATCCTTCTAGAGACAAACTGGTTACATCTTATGCTGTGACCTAGTAGATGTGAAATCCAACTGACGTGGTGTTTTCCTTGCAATTTTGTTTAACGGTCCAGGTAATTCTTCTTCTTCACCAACTGTTAACTCTGGCGGAAAGTTCTGGGTGTTTATCCACTTCTGGACTTTAGTCCTGTTCCAGAACCTGAGTGTTGCATGCACATCCGTTTTACATATCAAACTTATGTTTTTGGGTAGGCAGTCGGACTGTTCTTGTTTCCTGCCTAATGTGGCCCCGTAACTCACACGGGGATGGTAATTCTTATTTGTGCACGTAAACTTATTTAGCTTGTACATCATTCCATGTTTGAAAGATAAGTTCATGTTAAAGAAAAACTGAATGGATTATGTGAATAATATAGTATTAAAGTTGTTTTATTGTGGGTGTTATAAGGTAAAGGCAGTCACGAAGCAGATTTTGTTGCCTGTTCAGATCCAGACTTTGAGTCTTACTTTAAGTAACAAACATTTGGGTGTGAATTGTTGGGACTTTAGACATTCACTTGGTTCTTAGTTATGTGTTGGATTATCTCCACAGCACTCTGGATACATCCATATGTGCTCAGATCTCTGCTTCAACAAATTAATCAGTGTCGCGCAGTTAATAGTGCCAGTCCTATGATGGTTGACAAGACTTCTTGTGCTCCCGATGTGCCTCATGCTTGTGCTTGGCAGTGCCGATCTTTACTCCCAATTCTTGTATTCTTAGCAGTAATGTGAACATGTTGCTTCCAGTATCCTTAGAACATGCTATCTCTAGGGGCATTGGCAATATCTGCGTCCAGAGTTCATAGATTCTAGGTGCCAAATCTGGAATTATTTTATTTCAGGGTGAAAGGAAGTGTGTGTTATCTTTATTCTTTTTAAATTCAACCACATGATCATTCTTCTGTTAGAGCCTGTCTTGGTTGACTGAGTATTGTGTTACTTTTTCAGGATAGAAAATATTACTAAAATATACTATTTGTGCATAAATATGTGTGTGATATATGTACAATTGCTAGCCATGGTGCTGTGGACCACTTACATTGTCATTATTATTTGCTGAGTTGTTTCATACTTAACCATAAACTGGGTTTTCCATTTTGTGCACTGAAAGGGACAGATTTTTATAGTGTGGGAAATACAAATCATTAACTGACAATGTTCTTAGTGTTTTTGTTGCCTGTATTGTATTTGAAGATGAAGTTAAACAACTTGCTGAAACACAATATAACCATGCAGCAAGCAAACAAGCATGCACTATCCTGGAAACTGATCATTAGCTGTGCCTACTTCGCCTAACAGAATTAAGCAGAGAAAGACAAGAGACAGACTGTATTTGTTTATGGAAGTGTGGGAGCTGCCGTGGTGTAGTGGATTTGAAGGTCGTAGGGTCAAATGTGAACTAAACCGAACATATTTTTCCCAGGTAAAGTCCCAGGATCCTGGGAAATAAAGTTTGTTGGCGTGATGCTGACCACATCACCCACTGAGTGTCTGTCTGAAAATATAGGTCTAGCCCTGTATACCCAGTATGCCTAAAAAGGTGTGGGAAAAGGGTCTGTTGAAATGAGAGTATCCAGAGCATGTCTTGCTTCAAAATGCAGGTGTCTATGTTGTGGTTACTGTCCCTAATGTCAACATAATTGATTAAGAAAAACCATTTCACCAGTTTTGAGCAGCCATGTGTACTGTACATTCATGTGCTGCAAAGACAAGGACTCTCAAATGCATGGACGATTTTCCCTCCAGGATTGCAGCCTGAAAGATTTGACACCATGTGTCTCAAAGAGCCGCTGTTAGACGCAAATTCAATTTTTTTTAAAAAGTTTTCCCACCGCAGATCTGAAGTATTAACATCTTAAGAATGAAATCATCATCATCGATCATGTAGCAGGTCCTTTGCAGAACATTGCTCTCATCCCGGTCTGCCTGAAAGAAACTCGGTCTCTCGTCGGCTCTTCTGTCTCATGCACTTTTATACTCAGGTAGTCACTTATATCCTGTGCCTATCTTCGTGTTGGTCGGCCCCTGCCCCTCTTTCCTGGTACCATGCCTTCTGCTATAATTTTTTCCAATCCGTCGTGCCGTTTGATATGACCAAAATATGCCAGCTTGAGACAGGATGCTGTTTATTAGCCAATCTTCCTTGATGTTCAGATCTCTTAAGATGCTCTTCTTTTGTCCAAGATATTCTGAGAATCTTTCTTTAGCATTTCAACTCAAAAGCCCCTATTTTCTTTCTAAAGGACTGAGAGATAGTCCACGACTCACGTCCGCATGTTGCTACAGGGAAGATGCATGCTCTCGAAATTAAAATTTGTATCACCTTGCAGGTGCTTAACCATAGACTTTTAATGCTGTTCAATCTTTGCATTGCTATAGCCATCATCCTTTTAATTTCAGTCAAAGTCTCTATTGTTATTTATTATAGAGCCTAAACATTCAAAATGTGTAACATTTTCAATTTCTTCATCATTATTGTTATTTTTGGGTGGCAGCCAGTTTTATCTGAGGTCATTATTTTTGTTTTCTTTAAATTCAAGAACAAATTTTGATCTTCACTGTGCTTTTGAACAGACAATATTAATTTTTCTATTTCCTCTACGCTGTTCGAGAGGAAGACTGTGTCATCTGCATAGCGAAGTTCCAAAACAGGGTTGCCACCAGTTTTGAGCAGATCATAACAATGAAATCAGACAGCTAAAAATCACAGAAACCCCATTCATCCATATAGCAGTTATAATAAATTTACAGAAGAATCCTTAGAATTCTTTGGACAGCTAAGAAATGCAACCCAGATGTTTTGAAAGAGGCAGCTCAAAAACTGATCAGAGACAGTCATCATTATTTGGTCATGTTATGAGAAGAGGGAAACTGGAACATGTTGTGACCACTGGAAAGATTTGTGGAAACAAAAATAGAGGAAGACAGTGCAAGAAGATTCTTGACAGACTTTTGTCATGGTATGGATGGGTATCAGCATACAAACTGATGCATGCAGTTTTGGAGAGGCATAATCGCCCACACCAGTCAGCAAGGCTCCTGATGATATAACGGGGTACCATAAAACGGTAATAAAGTAACCCATAGCCTAGTGAAGATTGATTAAGGTGAATTTCCAGTAACTCTGTTCAGCCATGTAAGACAGTTATACTGGAACAACCCATGTTTACAATGCAACCCGCTGTCCAGTGTTGGTAGGTAGGCTCAGAACCATGAGGTACTGTCAGGGAGAACTAGACAGCATATTCACAAATTGAACAAAAATGTAAAAAAATCATGCATCCCTAAAGTTATTTTGTATATGTTTTAGATTGTGACTCTTATCACCAAACCTACTTAATAGTGGCTGGGCATGAATAATGAGTTGTTAAAGCTACAGGTTGAGTTGCAAGTCATTAATCATGCAACAAAAGAAGGACTCAAGTCCAAATTGCGTGATTCAAGTCCTGACCTACACTTCACCTAACAACCATATTGTTGAATAATTAGGAGTTTGCTGAAATCAATGTTTTGGGCTAAAAGGTGCAGATATCGCAGCCCAGCTTAAAACCATAAAACAATATGCCAATCACTTTTTGAGGATAAATGTAGAAGAAAAAGTTACTAAATTTGTAATTTTAGTTCCTGCATTCTTCTTCCGTCCTCTATAAGTCACAGTATCTTTTGCTACTGTGTATAGTCCATCCCATTTTTTTTCACACCATTCTAATTTCCTTCCCATGTGTTTTTGGTCTGTCTCTGGTCCCTCCTATAAATGGACATTTTAGCTATGTTATCAGCTTTTCTTTATGCGTGTCTTGTTCAACCCCAGCATCTTTGTCTCAACTCTGTATCCACCAGAACTTGTTTTATTCTTTCAAAGCTCCTCATTAATGATTCTGCCACACCATAAATTACCTTTGATTCCTCCCAAAATCTTTCTAGACATTACTGATCATTTTAAACAGAGTCGCAACTACGCATTCATAGATTTAACACAAATTCATGTACTTACAGATTTATTTTTGGAACTAAGACACACACAGAGACAACTAGTTACTGAATAAGCATCTACTAACAGCCAACAAAAACACTTTATAGGCAATTCACCTAGGAACATTTCTGCTGGTTGAAATGTGGTAATTAGCCACCATCTTTAAGTTTAAAAAAAAAACTAGCAGAAAGAAAGGATCAATCTATTGTATCTCCTCTTCATTTTGCTGAATTACTTTTTAAACAAATTCAAGCACAGCACACTTTGGTGAAAAACATTTATAATCTAAACTGGCTTTTTCTTTCAGCGGGTAACTCCCTGTCAAATAAACTTGCTGTAAAATGTCCATTTACTGATTGCCAATTAAGGCTAACACGCTATATGAGACTATGAAGACACAAAACAGCGTGTAAGACACACCTGCCACACTAAAGATGCAATGCAGATCTTTTCACATTTCTGCTGCTGTAATATTTAGTGGTGATCTTCGCCCTCTTTCCTGACATAGGGCTGATCCTCCTCGTGGTGTGGCCAGATGGTGGGACGTTGAGGGTCAAATCCAGTATCAGGGAAGTAGTACACGAAAGACTCACGAGTGTAGTCTTGATACTTGGGCAGCGTGTCTATCTTAGAGATCTGATTGGAATTGTATAAACAAATGTAATGTCATCAAGAGCAGATACATAGCAAAGTAATGCAATGTCATTACAAGGATTGAATAAACAAAAATAATGACATCAAGAGCAGACCAATTCACAAAATGATTCACAAAGTAGAGGCACTGTCACACAGGGATTGTATAAACAAAAATGACGACACCAAGAGCAGATTACATCACAAAGTAAGGCACTGTCATAAATGGATTGTATAAAAAAAATAACACCAAGAGCAAACCACGTCACAAAGTGAGGCACTGTCATAAATGGATTGTATAAACAAAAATAATTACATCAGGAGCTGACCACGTAAAATAGTAAAGCACTGTCATAAATTGGATTGTTTAAACAAAAAATAATGACATCAAGAGCAGATTATGTCATAAAGTAATGCACTATATCACTACAACACTGCAGGTCTTTTAACTTTTGTGAAAACAAGCTCCAAGCCACCTACATGCACACAGGCTTTCAATTTCCTGGCTTTATGGAGTAACAACTGTTTGCTGACATGTCTTTGTGCTAGCCACTAAGTCAATATCAGAGCATTAGCTGGCCAGATGGTTAAGAGTAGACTCTCACGTGGGACACCCATGCTTGAATTCTCAGTTAGGTCTGAATTTTTCTGCCTGGGGCAAAAATACCATCCGTCTTCTCCAGCGTTCGTTCCTAAAAGGGCAGCTGTGTTGTGGTTGACATCAAGGCTGTGATATCTGCGCCTCTCTGCTTAACACATCCGATCAAGGCGCCCCAGTACCCACAAGCACAGGACATGACTTGGCAGAAGTTGATGCTCCACTGGGAAACATGTAGCAGAAGAAAAAGTATGGTATCTTCTAGTATACCATTCTGCCTGAGGTGAATAAGAAAGGGTAATCTGTACAAAGGACAAGACTTGGCAGAGGCTGATGCTCCGCTAGAAAACATGTAGCAGAAAAAAGAGAATGGAGCTCCCAGTATACCATTTTGCCTGAGGTGAATAAGAAAAGGTGATCTGCACATCTGGCAAAGCACATGACCACTTGGCAAAAGAAAGTGGATGGAATCTCCCAACATACAATTTGGCCACTCAACAGTGGCTCTTCATACTTGTAATTTTATCCCTGTACGTAGTGAACTGACAATACTGAAGCAATATTATTACCCAAGCTGTAACAATGACTTACAAATGTTCTGTTGCCATCAATTTCCTTCTGGACAAAAGTCACAATCTGTTTGACCACTTTATCCTGAAAGCAAAGAAAGAAAATGTCAGATGCTGAGCGCAGTCATTCACATCTGGGGAGCCGTTGCAGGTCAGTGACAGGACACTTGCTAGCTTGAGTCTGGCCCACATTGAGGCAGATTTTTTTAAAAAACTATCTTGGCTCTCTGGCTGACTTAGCCTAAACTTGAAACCAGGGCATATTCCAGGAAATATAGGTGACTGCTATGATGCTGACCACATCAGCCACTGTGTGTCGATTGGTCAAAAAATATATAGGTCCATCACAATATGACTGATGCACTACTGGCGAAAAAAAAGGTTCTCTACCACTTTTAGCTGACAATGGATCTTTTGGTTTCACTGACTCTTGTCAAATCTTCTTTTTTCTTCTTCAGCATTCTGAGCCCTTGAGGTTAATTTCTGCAGACATCACCTGCCTCCACTCATCTCTCTGGCTGGCCCGACATTATTTCAATATGCCCCAGCCATTTCAGTCTATTAGCTCTCATGATGCCAGTGATGAATGGCGATTTAAACAGATTAAGAATTTCACTTGCTTCTCACTCTCCATTTTCAGCTGTGTGCATCTTTGATTCGATTTAAAGATTTGTTGAAACACTTTGTTTTCAAAACTGAGATATCTGCTTCGCGACAACATGAAGTTGGTTGTCAAACATTTTTTGCCCCAAACACACTGTGATTGGCTGTTTATTCAAACTTCATGACCTTTCCCAAGTGCTAGTCTAAGTTACAGGAGAGTCACGTTGTGTTCTCTTTGGCGCCATTACCAGCGATATCTCCTGTTCTATATTACACTATGTGACCGCTTTTAAGACCACATCTGGAACTGCCTCTAACCACAAACCTACAACCGATGTCCCACGGTTGTAGAATTGTCAACATTTTACAGCGGGCCCTGAAAAGCCGCCTTGCTGCAGAAAAGCAACGCTACTTTCCTTGTTGCTTCTCAATGCTCACACACACACAAAAAGTAAACCGATGCCCTACTTGAAGTCCGACAAAGCTCTAAATATATTCAGTCTCGTCAGCCACTTACAGCAACCAGTACAAGGCGCACAATATATATGGCTGAGAAGATCGAACACAATGTGACACTCCTGTAACTTAAACCAGCGAGTGTGAAAGGTCACAAAGCATGAATGAAGGGCGTGTCTAGGGAACCTGAAGTTTTATGAGGAGACACCATCTGGTACAATGCCATTAATAAACACAGCTCAGTTCAGGATGTTGTCATTTACTGTTTATGAGATCATGCATTTGAGATCATTTAATAAAAATCCAGCCTGACACAGCCCTAGGCTAGCATATAAGATGTAGACTAATACTTAAGCCTTTAAGATAAATAGTGATAATGTATGTGTGCAGAAATTTAGCTTTCCTTACTCCAAGAATGACAGACTTTACAGGAACAGCATAAAAAAGAAAAGGAGACAACACGGACAGTAAGATGAAGAAGAAATGGAGACATCACACAGACGTCACACATACAACTTTCAATCTATCCTAAGATGCCATGTTTTTGGTGAAGCGTCACAGCCCAATGTGAGTGAAACAATGAAGAAAAAAACAACAAGCATTACCTGTTCCTCTCTCTCTGCCTCCACCTTCTGCAAGAAGTGATCCTTGTCTACTGGATATGGAATACTCAGCGCTTCATACTGTAAAAGCAAGAACAGAAGGAAAAACGTAAACGTGATGTTTATAATACGTTATGATCTACCTCCATCTTCAGGTGGCTGTTGCTTCATGGGACTTAGCAGGTATGGAAATGCCCAAGGCTCAGTGATGTCTGTTGTGACAACATAACCACATTCATATTAGCACATCACACATCTTTCAGTTTGACAAACATTAACCCTTAAAAGAACAAAATCACACTGATGTACAAATGTACGGCACTAGACCTTCACACATGCCAGGTCACTGGCAGTATCAGTGAGGGTGACAAGCCCTCTCTCCCCAGTTGAGATTTTTCATTTCAATTCATAAAGAAAAAGTTAACCCTAGTGCAGTCTAGCTTCTACTATGATATAAAGATGTGTGCAAGTGGGACACGAGTGATACAGGTAAAGACGTAGATCCCTAGTAACGAAATGCCATGGACCATACTGCATGGGGGAAAAAATAGGGAAGGGGGGGGGGAGATCAGGAGAGAATGGGAATAAAGCAAAAAATGACTGCAGACAGGTGAGTGTATGAGAAGCATACTAAACACATGTGACGGCAACAACAGCTCTGAAATCCCCTGCTCGAACAATGGAAAACTTTTCATGCAAGTTGGTCTTGCTAGCTGCACTTGCCACTGTCTATGACTCCTACATCTCCCCATAGCATCATTGCATGAAAAAGTGCATTTATCAGAGCAAACATACAGACAGATATGCACCAATACTGGAGACAACAGTGAAGAAATGGAACCAGTTACACACACGCATGCATTATGTTTTTCTATCAGATGGTAGCAGATTGGCGGCTATCTTACGAATAACAGTCCCAAATTATCGAGGCTGAAAATATACCCTAACAGGGCCTTAGTCATATGTCAATTGCGGGCTTCCGCTACCATCGAGAGTATCTCCCACACCGCTATGCGCGGCGTGGATTGGGACTAAACTAGATGGCTGGGACTCACAAGCAAATAAAATGAAGCAAGCTGCAGGAGATGCTGTAGCTGCTGCTCGTGAGTCCCAGCCATCTAGTTTAGCCCCAATCCACGCCGGACGATACTTTCGGTGGTGACGGCAGTCGCCGGAAGTGAGCAATTTAAGTTGCCAGAATTCCGCAATTGACATGTGACTTCGGCCTCGATAATTTGGGACCGTTATTCGGAAGATAGCCAGATTGGGTACTTAGATAGCCACTTACTAGCCCAACTGAAGGTCTTAGGTCTGAGTCTAACCCAAGGCTGATTTGTACAATTAACATGGCCTCAGGTCAACTCAGCCTAAAACAAATACCAGGAAATGTGAATGAAAGGGCTATCCTCTGAATAACGGTCCCACATTATCGTAAGAAATTACCCTAACAGGGCCTCAGACATATGTAAAGTGCGGACCTCTTTCCGGCGACTACACCGCACACTGCAGGAAAAGTTTCCGCCCAGTTTTCCCCTGTGCCGCAAAGGCTAAACTAGATGGCTGGGACTCACGAGCAGCAGCTACCGCATCTCCTGCAGCTTCCTGCATTTTTTTGGCTTATGAGTCCCAGCCATCTAGTTTAGATTTCCAACAGCCAAGAGATTTTTAACGTGCGCAACAATACACCCAGGTGTCCGATCTCACTTCCCAGAGACCAGGAAAAATTACTAGAAGTCCACGTGAACAGAAAAAAATCCCAGTCTTCACTGGGGCCTGAAACCAGGACCTCTGAACACTCGAGGCGGACACCATACCGCGAGACCATGCAGCACCCTCAGAGACAGATAAAAAGGAACAAACAACATAGGGATGTTGAGAAAGCAGAAACAAATATATAGCAAATGATTTAAGAATTCAACACCAACACCAATTTCACTGACATTATAAAACTAAGTTAAGCAAGTTCATATTATTAAAGGAAACATTGTCCAGATTGATTTTAAAAGAAAAATTAATGAAGAATGCAGCACCAACAGCAATTTTACCAGCATTATAACATTCACCAAGTTAGAGAAGTTCCTAAAATAGAGGAAACATAGTCAAGACACAATAAAAAAAATAGGAAACTTACAGCCTTCTGGAAGCGGTCAGCCATTGAGGGATCCGGAAGCCTTGACTTGTAGCCAGAGAAATCTATTTTTGGCAAATTTTCTGGCAGCTGGTGAACCCTAAGTAATATAATAATATATGCCATTAGAATATAATCACCATCATCCCCTTTAGCACAGGAAGTTTTTTAGATGTCTAATGTCTAGCCAAAAACACGGAGCATTTTTTCAGTAAATTTGGTTATTACTTCATTTTTTTTAGACACATTTATGTTATTCTGACCCCTATGAAATAATATATTTATTTGAAGGATATAGATTGAAGTTTTAAAATTTTCACAATATCGTTAAAATAAATTGATGTATATGCAAATTATCTAATTTTTATATCCCAAAAAAAAAAAAAAAGAAAATTAGAATTTGAATGTTCAACTTCAATGCAAGAAACACATAACTAAAAACAAAAATATATTTTATTTGAAATCTTTTTATTCATTTTATTAATCTTTGGCCTTTTTACATTTGTTTTTCAAAACAATAGTGAGGAATTCAATAGTCAAAAAAAGTATATATATGAGACAGCAATAACATTATTAGGTGACATGTGTTTTGGACCAGTCAGCTCAAATAATGGATGTGCCGGAGTGCTAACATCTTCGGGTGGATATACCCTGAGCCATGGTTGGGTTGTGGTCTGATCAGCGTCCCCATCTGATTCCTCACTATCACTAACACTAGATCCTGCATCAGTATCAATAGAATTAGTGTCATCACTTGATTCAAATGTTTCATCCACATCAAGTTCAGGGGCAGAAACACACAAGTCAGACACACTTTTAGCGGCTCAGGTCAAAAAATTTTTCACTTTGACACCAAACACTAGAAAGTTGCCATGTGTAAAGACAATACAGCAGTGAATATAAAATAATCACTTTCAGTGTTTCAAAATAGGAGATTTCTTACGGTGTCGAGGCGAAACACGATCGGGCCGATGATCGGCCATTCCGTGTTTTTGGCCAGACTGCCGACGACTGATAATCGGCCCGTCCATGCTAAGAGGGCTAAAAATAACATTTTATTTCAAAATTAGGTTTGAAAAAAATGTGACTACGGATGCTAGTGTCAAAAGTGAAGGTTTATATACTGGGTTTTTACTGATGAAACCATCAATCAAATGCTGTCTCCACAGTGAAGATTGGCTGCAAGGGATCTCGGATGGTCTCCAACACGCTCTGTCTCTTGTCTCAGAGTACTGAGACTGCTGCCATCCATTTCTGGATGTTGTCCTCTCACTTATACCGTTGCTTATCTCTTGCCTTGGACCTCTCCCCCCAGTCTGGTTTTTGAAAATGTCTTATGATATGAATATGTCTTTTAACGTGGCTAAACTCAAATCAATGAAGCGTAGCCTGTAAGTTAATTATTATAATAATTATATAGCTATCCTCTGAATAACGGTCCAAATTATCGAGGCTAAGAAAATACCCTAACAGGCTCTCAGTCATGTGAATTGTGGACCTCTTTCCGGCGACTATACTGCCAAGTTAAAGTCACCGTCAAGAGTATACTCTGTGCCGCTACGCAATGAGCGGAAGGGGTTCTAAACTAGATGGCTGGGATTCACGAGCAGCAGCTACCGCACTTCTTCCATTTTTTTTGCTCATCCCAGCCTTCGGGAGGGGGGGAGCCGGAAAGAGGTCCGCAATTTACATATGACTGAAGCCCTGTTAGGGTATTTTCTTAACCTCGATAATTTTGGATCGTTATTCAGAGGATAGCGGCTGATAGCCTAATTTAGTCTACTAATGATATAGTTATAAACGAAGATTCGGCGCTCCTTTGAATCATTCCCCAAATGGCGGCATGCCACATTCTGGCCATAAAATATCCAAAAATATCCGAACGACGGTGTTCACGTATATCTAAAATACGGACTTTCTGCCAAGAAACAAATCGCAGCAAAACTAGGATTACTTGACAATCAATAACATTTGCACACGGTACTAGTAGCAGACGATAAATACCGACCGTTGACAACAATTTCGAGCGTTTCTGCAGACGATATTAGCGACCGTTGACCAATTTCGAGACATTACAGACAATGAAAGCTGATTAACAATACTGTGTTCTTCCGATTGAGGATTTAGCAGCGGTAGATGTCAGACTTGTTGACATGCGCCAAACGCGATTAAACTCATCGCCACTCACGAGTACAGTAATTGGAGGAGGTTGCAGGAGATGCGGTAGCTGCCGCTCGTGAGTCCCAGTCATCTAGTTTAGCCCCCATCCACGCACACTCGCAGAAGCAGGTCGGCAAGCAACGTATCGCCGAGATCCTGTCAGAGCATTTGTTTCGTTATCCAAAGCCGGCACATATATTTTTAATAGAGCTGACCCGCATACGGATATTTTATGGCCAGAAATTGGCCAAGTTAGCACTCTTTCGAACGCCATCATATCAAAGCCGCCATTTTGGGCAACGATTCAAAGGAGAGCCGAAGATTTTAACATTTCAATTAATTAATTATGTCACAGCCTGCCATCTCTACAGTAACTCTAAATTTTGTATCTACATGATATTTCACGTAAAGAGTACTAATTCATTATTTTATTGGCGTAAAAAATATTGTAATTTTCTTTTAATTTCAAGTGACCATTAGACCATATCATCAGTCAGTGCCATCACCATTGAGCTGACCGTGAAAATCAAAATGTATTTTGAAAACTCTTACTTGTTGAGAAAGGTGTCATGCTTGGTTTTTATATTTCTCAGAGTATCAATCTGAACTTTTGGAATAACAGCTGCAAATCTTGCCCAATCCACAGCAGAACTGGATACTCTTTTCACAGCTTTGCTCGCCATAGCTGACAGCCGCCCGCTTCTCAATGTCAAAGTGGATCGCCCAAGTCTTAACACAAATAATAAATATACACTCTTTTTTCAAATAGTTAACTTTATATTGTGCAAATAGATAAAGCAGCAGCCCACGCTGTGTATTTTACTAATTAAACAATTATTTTATATTAACAATTGTTGTGCAATAAACCACGACATTTCTGTGCTATAAACATTTTGCCAGCTGGGAAGTGACGCTAATTTTACTACACTTTGTGACAAGTTCAGACTTCAAATAGCCTATACTGATTCTCTGATTTAAAAAAAAAAAAAAGAAAAGCTTTATATAAAAAATAGTGTAAGGTCGTCGCTAAGAGAAAATACTACACAATAGTCAAGAATTATATTTTTCAAATAGGATTTGACATTACATTTGGCTCAGCCCACGGGAAACATTATTATAGTATAGAAAGATGTCGGGTACTACCCGTTTTTCTCAGGACAATGATTGATTAATTTTATTTCTTGCTGTCATAAAATGACTTCGGTTACTGTGCAAAATAATTAGTACGTAAACATTCACTTTACTTATTAAATAATTAGCTTGCTTTATTATGTGCAAATAAAAGGGCTCTTCTCTGGCCTTGTTGTATGTGAATGTGTACTGTGCTGTTTTGTAGTTTTTTGACATCATAAATTATAAATTTCTCAATTTTTAATTTTATGATTTTATGTGGGAAAAATATTAAAAATTTCATCAGATGAAACTGAGAATGACAGTTGGCTCTCCTCTGAACTTCTAACTGATATTATGGTCGCCAAGCAAATAGCCTAACAGGGCCTCAGTCGTGTGTAAAATGCATACTTTCTGCCAAGGAACAAATCAGTTTCAACACTGCTGACTATAGTACTAGTAGCAGACGATAAAAGCAACTGTTGACAATGTCGAGTCATGCACCAAAAGACCATTACAGACTATAATTGCCACATGGCGGGGAGACAACGAGTTCCGACGCAAATTAGCGTCGTCGTTGTCCTCACACTTTTCGGCATGCGCAAAATGTGTTTAAAGTCACCGCCGACAGTATCCCGCGCGATGCGGATGGGGATCTAAATTAGATGCCTTGGACTCCTGAGCAAATAAATTAGAGAAAGTTGCAGGAGATGCGGTAGCTGCTGCTCGTGAGTCCCAGCCATCTAGTTTAGTTGCTCGGCACGGGGGATACTGTCAGTGGTGCGGCATAGTCGCAGAAACACGTCCGTAATTAACCTATCGCTGAAACTTGTTTTTCTTATAAAACCAGTACAGCTGCATACACATTGAAAAGGTATTTCCAACGGTACCTCATTGGGGCCTGTATATAAATTCTAAGCTTAGTTATTCTTTTTGTCGGGAAAATGAATAAAGCAAGGAGAACAAATAAAAGTGAGTTAAAAATAAAACTTGTCGCCCATAAATAAGAAGACTTTTAGGAGTGTGTAAAACTGCTTAGTATTTTAAAAGGATATGTTTCTGTATATATTGAGATATTCCAAAGTAGTTGGTGATGCTAATCACTGCTGTTTGGTGCCAATATTTCTTTTCTTTTTTTAGCTTTCTACTTTCTTCAGCTATATAAACTGGCAGAAAGCTCTGGTTTTTCATCCACTTCTTAACTTTGATCTTTTTTCAGAGCTCAAGTTTTGAGTACACATCCGTATTACAGATTTAACTTATTTGAATGCAGACTGTTGGTTTCTTACCTCTCAGGCAGGTGTACTCTGACTTTGAATGAAACACCCCTAAGTCGCCTCTTATGGCATGCTTCTTAGCGGGCAGTTGGTCTATTCTCCCACCCCATTCCCCCATCCCAAATGAGGCTTCAGAACCCATATGAGAATCTTTTATATTGAGATGCATGATGATAAATTAAGTAGAATGTCAATGCACTAAATATTAAAAATTTCATCAGATGAAACTGAGAATGACAGTTGGCTCTCCTCTGAACTTCTAACTGATATTATGGTCGCCAAGCAAATAGCCTAACAGGGCCTCAGTCGTGTGTAAAATGCATACTTTCTGCCAAGGAACAAATCAGTTTCAACACTGCTGACTATAGTACTAGTAGCAGACGATAAAAGCAACTGTTGACAATGTCGAGTCATGCACCAAAAGACCATTACAGACTATAATTGCCACATGGCGGGGAGACGAGTTCCGACGCAAATTAGCGTCGTCGTTGTCCTCACACTTTTCGGCATGCGCAAAATGTGTTTAAAGTCACCGCCGACAGTATCCCGCGCGATGCGGATGGGGATCTAAATTAGATGCCTTGGACTCCTGAGCAAATAAATTAGAGAAAGTTGCAGGAGATGCGGTAGCTGCTGCTCGTGAGTCCCAGCCATCTAGTTTAGTTGCTCGGCACGGGGGATACTGTCAGTGGTGCGGCATAGTCGCAGAAACACGTCCGTAATTAACCTATCGCTGAAACTTGTTTTTCTTATAAAACCAGTACAGCTGCATACACATTGAAAAGGTATTTCCAACGGTACCTCATTGGGGCCTGTATATAAATTCTAAGCTTAGTTATTCTTTTTGTCGGGAAAATGAATAAAGCAAGGAGAACAAATAAAAGTGAGTTAAAAATAAAAACTTGTCGCCCATAAATAAGAAGACTTTTAGGAGTGTGTAAAACTGCTTAGTATTTTAAAAGGATATGTTTCTGTATATATTGAGATATTCCAAAGTAGTTGGTGATGCTAATCACTGCTGTTTGGTGCCAATATTTCTTTTCTTTTTTTAGCTTTCTACTTTCTTCAGCTATATAAACTGGCAGAAAGCTCTGGTTTTTCATCCACTTCTTAACTTTGATCTTTTTTCAGAGCTCAAGTTTTGAGTACACATCCGTATTACAGATTTAACTTATTTGAATGCAGACTGTTGGTTTCTTACCTCTCAGGCAGGTGTACTCTGACTTTGAATGAAACACCCCTAAGTCGCCTCTTATGGCATGCTTCTTAGCGGGCAGTTGGTCTATTCTCCCACCCCATTCCCCCATCCCAAATGAGGCTTCAGAACCCATATGAGAATCTTTTATATTGAGATGCATGATGATAAATTAAGTAGAATGTCAATGCACTTTAATGCATGAGGCCAAAAAAATAAACAGCAAACTGACTAAAATGGAGAGGACATACAGGCATGAATCGATCATTATGGTCCTGAGAAAAAAGTACAGCAAGAAGGGACATGTTACACTCAGAGGAAAGGCAAAACATACATATAATCAAACCACTACTGGTAATTGAAATTGGAATTCTTTGTTTGCTGGCTGTTGAAGATGTGAATAGAGTGCTTATGTGAATGTGCCATTTCCTGTGATATCGGTTCTTAGCTACCACTTATCGAGGAAGTTGCATGAAATGGCTTGAGATAAATAGTCTTGGCAAAAGTTTGTTGAGTTCATCGGGGGGGGGGGGGGGGGGGGGTGGGGGGGGGGGGGGGGGGGGGGGGGGGGGGGGGGGTCCAAAAGCCGGAAAAAGGACATATGGCCTGATTTTCTTCTATAGTGTTGGTGGCTGCCCTCCATAGATTTTTACAGAGTACAAACTCTAGCTCCATCAACAACCTTCTGGAATCTCTGAAATATATGCACTACAAACTAAATATATGCCAGAGCTGAAACAAAACAACTTTCACATGATGAGGCAGTCAGTTTGTAATAGAGACCTGCGATCGTACTCTAAATCTATTATATCATTGGCTGTCTGGTTCTTTCTGTCATGTTTTCTATGAATCAGTCTTATTGTATTTGTCAGTTTGTATGTGCTAGAAACAAAGAATCATACATTTCTTTACAGTGTCTAGTGCAGCTCATACATTTGACTATTATTGCCTTCTTCTGCATTTGCCAACTGTGGACTCCAGCCGAAAGTCCTGGCTATTCATCCATGACTGGACTTTGGTCTTGTTTCATGACTTGGGTGTTGCATGCATATGCATTTGACAGATCTGGCATATTTGTACACAACTATTGGTCCGTCTCTTCTCAGGCAGGTTGGCTCTAACCTTAAAGGAAAAGAACATATTTACAGTGACCAGGGCCCCTGTAGGAGACCTGCTTCTAGGATGACTATGGAGTGGTGTAGGTAGGTCTTGTAGGTCAGCAGATTGGTCTTGACCAGTTTAAGCCCTGGTCCTGAGGCACCATTTCAGCTGGTGGTTCACCTCTCCATCCCAAGTTCTTCTTCTTCGTCTTCATTCACCGGTTATAAATTGCGGCAAACAGTCTTGATTATTCACTCATTTGGACTTTGGCTTTGTGCCAGGACCTGAGTTTGGTATGTACATCCGTTTTACCGACTTATTTGTGTACAGGTGCTTGTTCCTTGCCGCTTGGGCAGATGCACTCCGACTTTGAAGAAAGCCCTCAATTAGTCAACTCCTACGACATGCATATTGGGGAGGCAATGGGTCTGTTTTTGTTTTCCCCCCACAGTGGGGCCCATGAACCCACATGGAGAATCCCAAGTAATTGATCAGTGTGTATTGGTCTGTTTTTTGTTACTGTGGTCATATTGTTTATGCTATTAATACAGTAGCATGTCTATCTCTACAGTGTATAGTACAGCTGAAGTATCTGACCACTATCTGTGCTAAAATTCCTGTGAGTGGATAAATGTGTCGGAACTAAGTATTAAAAGTACACACAGTTCATTGGGAAAGGTCACGAGAATTGCTACCATTTGATGTTTTTCAAAGAAATGGCGCTCAACAATAACCATGGTAACGGAACCATCAATAATGATTTCACAAATGGCAGAAAAAGTGAATGGGTCAGATTAAATGTTGGTGGAACTACTTTTCTCACTACGAGGACAACACTTAGCCGGGATCAGAAATCATTTCTGTACAGGCTGGTTCAAGAAGCTTCGGATCTCAATACAGATAAGGTATGAACTGTGTGTTTGTTCTGCAGTTAAAGTCATGTTAACATGATTATTCTCTTTGACTACAGATTTAAAGGTGAGCTACTGTAGCATAGTGGCTAGATGTTTGCCTGCTGGCTGAAAAGGTCAATTGGGTACCAGGTGGTGTCCTAGAAAGTAAAGGCAACTGGCATGATTTTGACCACATCACCTACTGAGTACCAGTTTTTCTATAAAAATAGGAATTTGGCCTCAATCATGGGTTCAGTGCACCACAGTGTAAAAATTGTTGTTCACTTTACTAACAGATATAAAGATAAATGTGTTTGTATGTGTGTTAGATAATCTAGACGTTTTCTTTAAGTAAATTTTGCTACTTAGATATGAGAGGAAATTTTAGCCGTAACTTCTTTCAGGAGAATATTAGAAGCAAGTTTACTTTTAAGGGGATCATCTTCATTGCACTAGTTATTGTCTTCTTCTTCACATTCACCAGCTGTGAACTTGTGGACAGTTTTGGTTGTTCATCCACTTCTGGACTGTAGTCCTGTTCCAGAACCTGAGTTGCGTGTGCATCCGTTTTACAGATTTGACTCATTTGTATGCAGACTGCTGGTTCTTTGCCTCTCCGGCAGATGCACTCCAACTTTAAAGGAAGCTCCCAATTAGTCGACTCTTACGACAAGCTTTTGGGTAGTCAGTGGCTCTATTCTTGCTTTCCCTATATCAAGGCCCTGGATCCACCACGAGGATGTTTCTGTCTGTATGGCTCAGTCTTTCTCTACAGAACAGCAGGCTGTCTGCCAGAGAGTCGCACAAAGCAGAAACTATGCAACTCCACAGGGCTCCATAGAAATTACACTTTTGACCGAACAACTGTCCATGGAATAATAAATCACCAATCTTCAGAGCATGTGGCCGCAGCTTAGCTAGGGAGACCCCCTTTTAGAAGGAGAAGAGCGATTTCTGGGTATTTTAATTTTAATAAAGCTTCTATGCTTCTAGTCCTGGATACATAAATGTCATTGTGAAGGCTAACCACGGCAATAAATGCCTGCAGAAGTGGGAGGTTGCACCCGAAAGCACAAATATCGCTGCCATGTTGGGATGAGTTTGGAAGGAAAACAAGAGTAGTCAAAATACAACATATTAAATAAATTGGCATATATTGATCGGCACTCATAGATGTAGAGATATGTGGACACACTAGACAGCATAAATATGGAAGGATTTAGTTATCCTACCAGGATTCAAACTTATCACCTCAAAATCCTTCCTCTTCTGCATTCACTTTGTGTTGTAGTTTACAGCTAGGCTGTGATTATCTGCACTTTTGAGCCCAACACATCCGATTTCAGCAAATCCCTAATTAGTTACTTTTTATAATGGGCCAAAAGGAGGGGGGGGGGTCTGGGTGGGGTACCAGGAACCCACACTGCTGAACATTAAATTGCCTAGTAAACCCCTTAACAGCCACTAAATGCTGAGAATGATTTGCAACATCCAGAAGGACATAATGTCTGAAATGGTTGGAAGTAAGGAGGCAAAAGGCTGGGCAGACATGACTACCAGCAACACAAGGCATCAACTATAAGAAGTAGCTAGTTCTAAAGTTAAACACATGAAGTCTTAACATTTCACATATTTTGTGTCTGGCAGACTGTTAACTCATGCTTATGCTTCTCCAGGACACAGATGGTGCATTTCTTATCGACAGGGATCCTACATATTTTGGCCCCGTGTTAAATTTTCTTAGGCATGGCAAGCTGGTGATGAATAAAGACTTAGCAGAGGAAGGTGGGTACAGTTTGTCATGAATTATATTATTGTAGTTAACTGCCTAAAGCAAGTACTAATATACTACAAACATTCAAATTCTGCTTGTAAAAGTCCTAAACATCCTATAGACACAAGCCCTGCTTGAAGCTCATCCTATTGACACAAGCCCTGCTTGAAGCTCATCCTATAGACACAAGCCCTGCTTGAAGCTCATCCTATTGACACAAGCACTGCTTGAAGCTCATCCTATAGACACAAGCCCTGTTTGAAGCTCATCCTATTGACACAAGCACTGCTTGAAGCTCATCCTATAGACACAAGCCCTGTTTGAAGCTCATCCCATTGACACAAGCACTGCTTGAAGCTCATCCTATTGACACAAGCACTGCTTGAAGCTCATCCTATTGACACAAGCACTGCTTGAAGCTCATCCTATAGACACAAGCCCTGTTTGAAGCTTATCCTATAGACACAAGCCCTGCTTGAAGCTCATCCTATAGACACAAGCCCTGCTTGAAGCTCATCCTATAGACACAAGCACTGCTTGAAGCTCATCCTGTACACAAGCCCTGTTTGAAGCTCATCCTGTAGACACAAGCCCTGCTTGAAGCTCATCCTGTAGACACAAGCCCTGCTTGAAGCTCATCCTGTAGACACAAGCCCTGTTTGAAGCTCATCCTGTAGACACAAGCCCTGCTTGAAGCTTATCCTATAGACACAAGCCCTGTTTGAAGCTTATTCTATAGACACAAGCCCTGTTTGAAGCTCATCCTATAGACACAAGCCCTGCTTGAAGCTTATCCTGTAGACACAAGCCCTGCTTGAAGCTTATCCTATAGACACAAGCCCTGCTTAAAGCTTATCCTGTAGACACAAGCCCTGCTTGAAGCTTATCCTATAGATACAAGCCTCATATAGAGCTCATCCTATAGACGCAAGCCCTGTTTGAGGCTCATCTATAGATACAAACTCTGTTTGAGGCTCATCTATAGATACAAACTCTGTTTGAGGCTCATCTATAGACACAAACCCTGGAGCTCATCTATAGACACAAACCCTGTTTGCAGCTCATCCTGTAGACACAAGCTCTGTTTGCAGCTCATCTGGTAGATACTAGCCCTGTTTTGGGTTTGTCCTGTAGATACAAGCTATCTCTAGGGCTCTTGCTACATGACACCAATGCATTAGACACTTAAGAACTTAAACTGTCAGTCGACCAACACATAATTTTCTGGTTCCTTTTTCACCTATGGTTTTTATGTCTAGTGCTAAAAAAGCTAATATAGAACAGGGTTCGTAGCCGACCTGGAACTTGAATTTAGCCTAGAAATTGCGGTCATAACCTTGAACCTTGCTTTTCACCTGGAAAAAGACATATTGTCTTGACCTTGAAAAAAATACTTATCTGCCTGGAATTTTGACCTGTGATTTTTGGCCATTTGGCTATTTTTGGCTACCTTGATTTTTAAATGTTTATGGTTGTTTCCAGTATGATGGCAGTTGATTATCGCCCATTTTCAGCTGAAATGGCTTGTTAAAGGCTAGGGGAGGGCGGGCTGTGTTGCAGTCAATGGATACATGCAGACATCAATGCATGTCATGGGGGCGGGAGTTGTGTCTGTTCGCCTTTGTTTCTAGCGAGTCTAATGACAGTATTAATAGTATAGAAAGCTACAGGAGGCCGTGGTTTCTAAAAACAAGGATTACATTGAGAGATGGTGGGGCTAAGCAAAGTGACATCAACCTAATTTCTCAGTTCTGTTTTTGGCCTCGTTTATCTTTACAGTGTGTTTGGCGATCAACATTGTAATTCCCCCATAGCTTCCCTCTTCTTTTCTCTCTCTCTCTCTCTCTCTCTCTCTCTCTCTCTCTCCCCCCCCCCTTCCCTCTTTCACTCTTCTACCTCTTGACCCCTCCTTCCCATTTCCTGCATTGTCTCTCTCCTTCTCTGATCATCTTCTCTCTTTCTCTATCTTTCCTTTTACTCTCTTCTTTCCTTCCCCCCCCCCCCCCCCCCTCCCCAATTTTTAAAACTAGATGTGCTGCTCCATAACTCTTTTCCCAGTAGCCGTGTCCAGTACACAAGAAGTTGTGTTATTTTTGATTGGGTAGCTTAGCATAAGCCTGGCAGATGTTTTCTTTTGATGTCGGTTTTGTCTTTTGATGTTTTGTATTTGTTAGCGGGCCTTAATCTCTGTCCGTCTCTACCTGCTCCCTCACTTTTTTGTCCTACCTGTCGCTTTCTTGCCTGTCTGTCACTGCCTTCCTCTCTCTTTCTCTTTGTATTTGCTGCTCTCTCTCTCTCTCTCTCTTTTTTTTCTTTTTCCATACCTTCAATTGGGGAAGAAGGTTATATTTTGCCCAGTGCAGAACATTTTGTGTCTACCACCTCCTTCCCCTCCCCCAGACACATTAGATATATGTGTAATTTTAGAAACACATTTGTCATCATTCCTCTCTTCCCCCCCTTCCAAAAAAAACTCTTTTTTCTCCCATAGTGATGACACGTGAGGCAGCCTGCACCCTCTTTCTGCTACCTTCTTCCCTCTGTATCTCATCTTATTTCTTTCTCCTTTCTTTCTCTTCTTAATCTTTACTCTCTCTCTCTCTCACTGTTCTCACCTCCTCTGTCTCTCCCCTTTCTATCTCAGCCTTCTACACCATATTCCACCACCTCCTCTCCCCTCTCCTTTCTATAATTAGAGAATCAAAAATATAATGAAGTCCATTGGTACCGTGACCTATTTTTTTGGTATCCTGCTCTTTTCCACAAGTCGTGGGTTAGGATCCCCGGGCTTTAAAAAAGTTTTTTTTTTAATTACCGAGGCTCCCAGGTCCACAAGCCTTGAGTGTATTTGTCTCCCTCTCTGTCTTTCGCTGTCCCTCCTCCACTCTCCCTCATCATGTCTTCATTTATTCCTCTCTTTGTCATCTTTTTTCCTCCTTCCCCCATCTCTTTCCCTTCTTTCCTCTATTTTCATCTTTCCATCTTCAAAATGTCTCTCCCAGTCTATCTCAGCATCTGTCTTCCTTCCTCTCTGTATGACTCTGTCTTCCCCCTCCCCCTTTCAGGTATCAGGTCCAGAACAGACAGGACTTCAATTTGCTCCTCTCTACCACCAAGTCTACCAAAAAAATATATAAAAACTGTGCTGGTATACCCATATATGTGTGCAGGATTGAAGTATCTTTTGTGCTCGGTACAC
The DNA here is from genome assembly GCA_905116865.2 of Candidula unifasciata. Lineage (NCBI taxonomy): Eukaryota > Metazoa > Mollusca > Gastropoda > Stylommatophora > Geomitridae > Candidula > Candidula unifasciata. The sequence goes on from CAJHNH020003968.1 coordinate 105,035, forward strand.
CCTTGAACAAGACAAAAATACCTTGTTTCAGTATTACTCCGAGACAACTTTGAAAATAACTAAGGATACCTTGAAAACGCCTTGAAATTGATTGGTAAATTTAGCTATGAACCCTAATAGAAACATAATCACCTACATTTTCAAATCTTGGTGTATGTGATGGACAGTTTGTTCATTTCCTCTGAAACATTTATTCATATAGGTGTGTTAGAGGAAGCTGAGTTTTACAATATACCAGATCTAATCAAAGCTGTGAAGGAAAAAATTGTTGAGCGGGATGCAAAACAAAACTTGGTAGGTCATCAGTTTTTACACACTTCTTAGCATGTCGTTTTCAAGATTATAGAATGTTTTAGTTCATAATTTCAGTTCTTGCATTTAATTAAAATGTTCACTGTGGGGTTTGGGGTTTTGGGCCTTCCTTTGTGGTGAGGAAAATAGACCCACTGCTCTCCTCCTCTCCCCCCCCCCCCCCCCATGCATATCGTAAAAGGTGACTAATTAGTGATACTTCCTTTGAAGTCAAAGTGCATTTTACGGGAGAGAGAGAGCAAGAATGATAGTTAGAAGACAATTATTACAGATAAGTTGAGAGCAGAGCGTTTAAGTTTTCAAGTTAGCTGTGAGTCCTTTACAGGACATTGCAGAACCAACTACAGCATTTTTTTTTTTTTTTGCGATTTTGCTAGGGAGATTTACATTCAGTAATTTGCCACTGCTTCCTAAATAGTTGGCTGTCGAAACCAATGCAACACAGAGCATTTTAGAAACACGTTAAACACATACAGTGGAAATAATGGTCCTGAAATACCATGCTATAACTCTGGAAGACTTTATTTAATTGGAAATCTGCACTAGCTGCTGTGGATGGTGACGGTGCGCATATGGGAATGCCTGAGTGCTGTGATGTCAATTCTGAACTCATTTAAGATCATGAGCCATGTTAGCGTAGAGGCTAGACGCTCACCTGCCAGCCTGAGGGTATAGGGTTTAAATCTGTATTAGTGAAAAAAATTGACCTTTGTCCCTGGTTGACCCAGCCTAAAATAGATACCAAATAATGTCCTAGGAAGTAAAAACAGCCAGTGTTGTGTTGATTACATCAAGCACCTAGTAATCTTTCATCTGTAAATGTCTTTTTAAAATGTACTTATTCACAGTTTAAAAAAAAAATCCTATTTAAAAAAGGGGGGGGGGGGTAATTAATTTAATTTAAAAAAAAAACAAAGAATAAAAAGAGTACATTCGATTTGGCCTTAAAAATGTATTAGGTTACTCAGAATTCTGTCACTAAGGTTATGGGCAAATTATGAAGTCAGAATATCTTTAAAAAGCTGTTTTGTTTTATACTGTTTTTAGTAAAAATCTTCATATCCAAGCCTCCTGAACACTGCACACACAGAACCCAGTATCATTTACAAGGCTTCTCTGGGGCAGGTCATTGAGAATGTGGGTAAGCAGCATTTATAGGGTTGTGACACAAGTGGAAATGCTGGGTTTGTGGTGGGTGAGTGAATACATGGCAAGGTCTCAGTGAATGTTGCATTATACATTTGTGAGATTGGATTGACCTGTTGATGCTCTTCCTCAGACATTTATGAAAAATGTGTACCGGGTGATGCAGTGCTCTGGCCAGGAACTGACCCAGATGGTGTCAACAATTCCTGATGGCTGGAAGTTTGAGCAGGTGGGTTCTGATTTCTTCTGGCTATGGTATCTTGTACAGTTGTAACGTGTATACACAGAAGACTAGTAGTTCAATGGCTTATTACTGGCATTTCAACCTAAAAGATTGAAGAGTTCTCAGATGAATTGAGAATAATTTTTATAATTGACCTGGTTTTCCCTGTGTGTGTTCTGGGGTCCCATCGGAGAAAGGGGGGGGGGGTAGACTTACTGCTTCCCCCTCTCCCCTCCCAAGCATGTTGTAAAACTCGACTGATTAGAGGTGGGTTTTTTTTTTAGTGCAACTGTCTGAGAGATGAGAAACCAACAGTCTGCTGACAAATAAGTCAGATCTGTAAAACAGATGTGCATGCAAAACTCAAGGTCTGGAGCAAGATAACGAGCATGCAAAATTCAAGTTCTGGAACAAGATTAAAGTCTAGAAGTGGGTGAACAATTAGAACTTTCCGCCAAAGTTTACAGCCAGTGAATAGCTCACCCTCTGCTAGCCGCCCTCCCCCAATCCCTTGCGCAAATTTAAAAAAAATTGAAATAGACATTTATTCATGTATTAAATTCTGCACGTATTCAAATACAGTTGTGTTGTCTTCTTCTGGAACATTGTCATTACTCTCCAGATTCCACATTTTGGCCTCAATTTCTTCTGACTGTTTTCTGAAGAACTGTTGGCCTCAGTCTGTCCTGTCCAGCAATGAAACTAAACTTATCAAACAAGTGTGACATATTTTAAATTATTAACCGCATCCGTTCATTATCAAGTGTGCAGCCGCTGGTGTCTGTACTCAGACTCTAGCTGACGATCTTATCTAGGTTTTTTTTTTTTTTTTTTTAAGTAAGGCTTATATTAAAATATCAGGCAAAATTGTGCCATGGCTTATTTTTTAAGGTAGGTCTTATTTTCAAGGAAACACACTAGATGCTTTATGCAGGTCTTTAATCAATTAGCTAATGATGATGAATTTCTGCAGTATTGTAGTTTCTTTTCTGGCCCACACAAGTGAAGTGACTCTAATAAAGACAGCTTTGCATTGATTTTTACTATGGTATGGGCACGATGCCATTCACAAAGCAGTATAAAACTACGCAGCAGCCAATAAATGTTGGGATGTGGTTCATGATGTCCGTAAAAAGACATCCAGCCAACCAACTTGAAAAAAAACAACTTTTATATAATAAACATGGCTGCTTCTTTCACAGTAATTTTTTTTTATGGGGAGGATGAATGGGGTGCTTCTTTTTAAAATTATAAATATTTATAGGTAATTTACATGTGGGAGCTTTGGTAGCGCAGTGATTAGCATGCGTGCCTTAAAGCCAGAGGAAATATTCTGGGATGTAAAAGGTGGTTAGCATGGTGTTAACTACGTCACCCACCAAATGTGGGTTGTTCAGATTTTTAAATATATGTGGCTGGCACTGTGTACCCAGTCTGCCTTAAGACATGGAACAAATGATGTGTGCTTTAATGTTTAATTCACATGTGTTCGTTTTCCACAGCTGCTCAATATAGGCTCCCATTACAATTATGGGACTGAAGACCATGCAGAGTTTCTTTTTGTTGTATCCAAAGAGTGTCCAACTTTACTTAACGGCTCAAACGAACCATCTGACAGAGCAAAGGTAACATACACAAAACTAGTAGCTGAGTTTGATTTTCTGTACAGTTACTGAACTTTTAAATAATGAAAATAAACAAACTAGTTTACCTATTTAAGTAGCAATTTTGATTGCCAAATGGGCTCGAGGACAACTAATCAGAAAGATATTTTGGTCACGTTGTGAGAAGATGGAACATGTTGTGACCCCTGGAAAGAGACACAGGGGAAGATTCTTGATAGCTTTTTGTCGTGGCATGGAGGGGTGTCAACACACAAATTGATAGTGAATAAGTGGAGCGAGTGGCATGGTTCCCCCATGCCAGTGGCAGGGCATTTGATGATGATAAGAACATAATAGAGGAATTGACTGTGACATATAAACAACACATCAGGATAATAATAAAGGAAGTGAAACTACTGTTTAATGTCAGTTGTTGTTGGCATCTTTCCAGATGATAATATAATGCTACAGGAAAGCGTGGGATGAAGTTCTCTCTCTCTCTCTCCATCATAGGTTAAAGTATGGGCAAGACTGTAGAGACCATTTGTTGCTCATGCAGCTTGATCCCTCACTCTGCCTACATAGTTACCCAAAAGTAGTAATCATATCAATAGGTTTCTAGCAAAGCACGCTGCAGATGCTGGCAGATCAAAAGTGCAGTGCTGTTTTTACACGTCGGACCTAGACCAGCTGCCAGCCAAGGCTAAAAGCCTACTCTTTTGTGTCAAAACATGAAGTTTTTCTTTCTAGGATAAGATTAACTCTACCTAGAAGCCCAGTTAACGCATGATGCGCCAATTTTATGTCTTCTTTCTACCCCTTGGGCCTGTGATGCTACACCCACTGGGACTGAAAGAGTTAATATCTTCTAAACGCTGCCCAACATTTAATGTCAACAGAGAACAGGGACTGTTCTACTACTATAAGTAGTGTAACTACTGTTATAGGATAGCTCAATCATATCTGCCCAAGACCTGACTATTATGGTCCTTATTTCTGGACATTTAGACAGAAGAACAGTAACTTACATCATTTGGGGTCAGAGATAGGAGGGGGTATGCTCTGTTTATGAGTTTTAATATTCCATTTATAACAGCCCATTGTTTGTCCATCACAAGTGATGATGACTAACTCTTTCATCCACTAGTGCTGGAGTGACGATGCATCAGTGGCGATAAAAGGGTCCTTTTTTTTAAATAAAACTTCTGACCTTGTTTAGTGCTAGCTGTTCTTCTTAACATTTACCGGCTGTAAACTCCGGCAGAAAGTTTTGGTTTTTTTTTGTGTGTGTGTCCACTTCTGAACTTTAGTCTTGTACCAAAACTTGATTTTTGCATGCATGCCCATTTTACTGGCTTATTTGTGTGCAGACTGTTGGTTCTTCCCTCTCAGACAGATGCACTCTGACTTTGGAGGAAATAACTCTGATTAGCTGACTTTTATGACATGCTTGTTAGTTGACAGTGGGTCCATTCTTGTTTCTCTTTAGAAAGGGTCCTGGAACTTGCATGGGAAAATGTTCAGTGAATATTCTGCATTGAACCTTTCAGTTACTGATTTCAGAATTGGCATTAGTGAATGCTGTGTCTGCTGCAGCAAATGTCTTAAAGTGTAGAAGCCAATTGTTCCAGTAGCACACTTGTACACATGTCATATTTTTCTTCTCATATGTCATTTTGTGCTGGATCTAGACTTAATTCCAAATTCATGCAATCTCCCATAGTATTGTTTCGTCTAGTCTTTTCTTCTGTTGGCTTTTGTTCTTAAATGATTTTCAGAATGTCTGTATTGTCCAGTATGAGTGTTTCTGCTGTTGTTGCTTTTGTATCTGAAAGGTCTGCTCATTTGTTTCCTCACACTCCTATGCCTCTGGCAGCATACTGTTGACATGTTGGTGCTTAATGTTCACTTTCATGCCATATGGTTATCCATTTTTAACCTTCTGCAAAACTGACTTTCTGAGTCTTATAATGTTACTTAATAAGACTTATTTTCATTTTTGAATTGTTTTGTTGAAAGTATGTATCACTTTTTCAACAGGTCTTACAGCTCAAGGGGACAAGGATCTGACAGGATACACAAAGTGTTATTTACAGGATTTCACAGATTGAAAAGTTCTCAGATGAAATACTTATACTGTACACAAAGCATCACCTTCTTAAAATATTAACTGTGCTTTCCTTTCATCATTTAAAATTAGGATTTGTACGAAAACAGTTGAGTTAAAACTCATACCAGAGCTGATGTGATTAAATCAGCTCATTAACCATCACAGGCTGATGTTGGTGCATATTTCATAAAATGGAAGAAAAAAGGATGAAAATCTAAGCAGTTGATATTTCAAAATTTGTCGGGCATCACAAAGAAAATATATTTGAAATTGACATGAACATCTGATGTTTTACTTGTAGTAGAAAGAATTTAAATAAATAAATTCTACAAGAACATGTTTTGAAACCAGCAGTTTGGGTTAAATTGCAAGCACAGCAAATGCAAAAATATGCCCAGGCAAGCAGAAGATTTTTAAATAAAAAAGTACAAATCTAAATTTATGTTAGGAATTTCACATTTGCTTTTGTTTCTATTTTCCTTGAATGCATATTGACAAGAATATCTAAAAATTACAGAGGAATCATTCACTGCTGGCCTGATAACATCTGTTAAAGAACTTGTAATGCTGTTCTTGGTGTTATTTAACATTGCCCCAGTTGAATCAGTAACTTAGATCAGCCAGCAACCACTATGAATCTAGTCAAAATATATTCTTATATTTGAAATTATCACAACTGAGTTCCTAACTTAGATCTGACAAAAACTGTTCTAAACATAGTAAAAGCATATTCTATTTCCACTGTTAAATTGCTTCAAATAGTTGTCAATCTTTCAGAATATAGCGAAAATGTATGCTTATATTTGACTATCAATGCAGTTAAATTGCTTACTTAGTTATTTGGCAACCATTTATCTTCTTCCCCTTTGATTCTTCTGTCAAAAGTCTTATATCAGGTGGCCAATAGCCTTGACGAAGGCTATCATACAGACCAAATCTCTGCATGTGCCATACAGCTTTGTCTTGATAAAGATGGGAATAGGCCTGATGATTCTTATAACTAACATCATAACTTAAGTTTTCTTCTGTTGTGATTTTATTTTTGCCATAAATGAACAAACCTCCATCACCTTACCAAGGGCCTAGCATTCTAGCCTCTCAGCCAGCCGTTCCTCTCTGAAAGATGTCTAACCTACCTAAAACATAATATTTCTAGAATATACTGGGAAGAGGATGCAAACCCGGTGCTAAAGAAAGTTCCAGTCTAATGACAAATAGCAGGTTTCATGTTGGTCTGCATGTGCAAAATATCCTTTGGTAATTGGAAATTTTAAAGAATAAGCTCTATAGGCAGCTGCCTCTGTAGAATTTCAGAAAAATAATTAGCTTCTCTAATATAAGTCATAACCATGTGGGATGCATCTTTTTTTAATTCGAAGCCCCACCCTGGCTTCTGCCGGGTTCCCTGAATATAGCTGGGGTATAGATATGGCCTAATGGCTGAAAGGAGTTTCTGGGACTTCTCCATGGGTGAAACACATTCGCATGGTAGCATTTTGTGTCACCAGGTGTTTATCGCTTGTGTGATGTCCTGGTGGTGTACAACTACCTACCTACCTAGCCTCCCTAAAACAAATTATTTCTAGAGAATATTGAAAAGGGAATGCAAACCCAGTGCTAATTAACATTCCAGGCAGGTTTCCTGTAGATTTACACACGCACACAAATCTGTTGATTCTTGGAAATCATGAAGATGAGGTCATAGGGCAGCTTGCGATAAGTAATGTACCTAAAGCTTAATCAGCTTTAATAATTTATTTAAAAAGGGAAGGCAAACTTGGTGCTCTGGGCAAATGTTGTCTATGCCAGGCACATGAAAGACAGATATTACAGTTTAGCTGTAGAATGGGCACATTGCAGCTAGTTTTCAGCAAAACAGATATACCGTATTTCCCCAAATAAAAGACACACTTATTTTCAAAAATAATGCAGGGTCTAAAAACAGTGTGCAACTTATACAGTGGTAGTAGATATTTATGTAATCATATTATAATTTTTTTTTTTTTTGCTTCCATGTTTCCAGTTCCGAAATCAAGTTTAATCTTATACATGGTATCGTCTTATATTTGGGGAAATACGGTATTTTGAAGTCATTGCTTTTTTCCCAACTGTGTGATCAAAATTTGTTTTTACATGCTAGTTTTAGGCCAAACCTTTAGAGAATTGGCTGTTGTTTTAAACTGATAACGTGTGCATGTAAAAAAAAAAACATTTTTAATTGTATGTTCAAATGTGCAAGCAGACAGTGAAATACAAGAACAATATCTGCATAAGTGTTGATGCTCAGCTATAGACAGAAGTTTTTTGATTATTATTATTGAAATAATATTTGTGCAGAATTTATTCCCACTTTCTTCTTTGTCCTCACAAGAAATGTCTGCAGTACAGTTTTCTGTGCCATATTTCACTGGATGTTTATATCATATTTTGTTTCTTGTGAACGCTGTAGTAGGATAATTGTGTACAGTCATAACTGTTTGTAGGTCTTCTTGAATATTATTTGTCCACAATCTTCTTATATCTGCCTTGTGGTCAACGATCATTGAGCTTGTGAACACAGTTTTTGCCTCTCTGTCATTTGCCATTCTCTCTATATACCCCCAGCCATTTCAGTTTATTAACCCTCAAATTGCCAGTGTTCACTGGGGATTTCAAATAATGTTCTCTTAGCTCTCTCACAAGCTGTGCACAGACGTCTGTGAGCTTTAGGGCTGGTGTTCACATCTTTGTTGTGTTTTCTCTTGAACTCTTGAACAAAGTGGCTAACCATTCGGTTATCAAAGTCTTCACCTCCAAGATGAGTGTCACCAGCTGTGGCTTTCAACAGATAATGAATTTCATGGTTGCTTCTCCTTCGTTCCCTGCAGTGTTGATTTACCTGAGATCTATTCATCTTGCTCCCCGTGTGGAATGTAGGGCTGCTAACCTTTGCAGGATCTAATAGTATTCATTTACTGGAGATGCTTATCTTGTAGAGAGGCAAGCATCATTTCAGGGGTCCCGGATAGTTAGTGTCCTTTGGATATTTTCTCTAGGTTATTCTGGTGTGTTGGGGAATAGGCAGGAAGATAGACTGGTTCTGCCCCACTTATGGTGAATTAATGTATGAAGCTAGATGTGTGATGGTCCTTCGGGAGCGAGTGAGCTGTGTGGAGGCACAGATAGATCATTACGGTCTAAGGAGAATGACGCTGCGTAAAGTTACGAGGGGATCTGGCCAATGCTTTACACTCAAAGGAAAGGCGAGACAATCAGACTGTTACTGTTACCATCGGAATTGGAACTCTTCGCTTGCTGCTGAAGATGGGAACAGAGTGCTTATAAGAGAGTTCTGAGTGTCGTGATGTCGATTCTTAATTCAACATTCAACTCATCTTGCTCTCCTTGTGGAATATCGGGCTGCTAACCGTTTGATTTTGTCTGATGTTTTTCTTTCTTTGGTTGTGCTGTGTTCTCCATCCCCCATTTCTGTCTATTTCCTTCTTGATTAATATGCAAGACCATTTAATCCTCTTCACTTGTTCCCTGTCGTAATTAACTTTTTTTTAAAGTGCAATGTGAAAATGTTCATCTGTGTGTGTCCTCCTTGTCACTGACTGCATGTCATGATGTACATTGTTTCATTTCTCTGTTCCCTCCACAACCCACCCCCATACCCCAACACACCCCTTGTGTATATATTTATTACATTCTATATGTGATGTAATTTGTCTGTCAGGTACCTGCACATTGGATGTGATTTTCCTATGAAGATTTTTAAAATATCACAGTGTAGTGTATTCATTTATGGTCATCAGCATATTGTGGCTTAGAGGTTAATGAATGTATTTCACAATCCTGACGCTAAGGTTTGATTTCTGTGGCTGTTTTTTTAATTTGTTATTTTTTTTAAAGTCCATTCTCGTGAATTTTGGATGGTGATACCAGAGTCATGCCATAGAAGAGATGGGGCCTCACCACGTCAGATTTATTCCCAAAGACAGCAATGGGTACACTGTAGCCAGCCTTCATTAGGGAGATGAACATTTTTGTGTGTGTCCAGCAGCATATTAAAAAAAGGTCCCTTCTCCACACCTTTAGGCATATAGGGCTAGACCTATATTTTTATAGACCAGTCAACACATGATGGGTGATGTGGTCAGCATCACGCCGACCGCCTTTACTTCCCGGAACTGCACCCTGTACCCACTCAACCAGCAGCATATTACCGTATTATTATTGTTATCTTTTAGTTTATTGAAAAAATAAAGAGAAAAAAACTACTGTCAGTTATCGATAATTCTGAGGTAATTACCAGACATCATTTATTGAGTAAATCTTTCGGTTCAGTACTGAAGAAGTTATTTAAAACTTGTAGATGCTAGATCAAAAGGTTTTATTTTCATAATGTATCACCCCTTCACTGATGAAAGCATAGTTAACAGCTGTGTTCCTTTTTGATGCATGTCAAAATTGGGGGTGACCATCATTAAACTGTCATGGCATCACTGTGATGTCACATGCTTAACACTCTTGACAGCCTTACCAATAGTGACAGGTTACAAGACAGTGGCATGGTTGTCTGTCACAATTTCCAGGTTTTCATTTAAAGCCATCTCACAACATAGAGTAATTTAATGTACCAGCTAGAGCACGCACAGGTAGCCAAGCAAATCATATCAATCAATCAAGTGCCGTCTCCACAGTGAAAGTTGGCTGCAGGGAATCTCCAGCATCCTCTGTCTCTTCTCCTGGTTGTACACTCTCTCAGACTTCTGGCCGTCCATCTCCTGATCTCCTCCCACTTGTACCGTTGCCCACCTCTAGCTGTCTTGCCTTCGACCTGTCCCTCCATTATGGTTTAAAAGCTTATGTCCTTTATTGTGGCTGAAGTATTCTAATTGTCACTTTTTTATTTCAATAATTATATTTTCATTTGCAGCCTTTCAGAACCTCCATATTGGACTGTTTCTGTTTCCATTAAATACGACCTATTCTTCTGTATACCCACATCTCCAGAGACTCAATTTGATTTTCTAGTTGCTTGTTCATTGTCCATAATGCAGAACTGAGTATATCTAACATATGACTATTCTCACTTTTAGTTAGTTCGTTGTTTATCTCTTTAGCTGTCAGTAACCTGCACGTCTTATTGAAGACGGTTTGAGCCATTCCTGTTCTCTTTTTGATTTCATGCAAGTGATCAGGAAACCCCACAGTCAATTGCTTGGTAGTGAGTGGATTAAGAACTGATATACTGGCACTCACGGTAGACCTGCAGGTGCTGCACCTCCCTAAGATGTCACAGGGTGTGAATATTCATCTTTCATGTGGTGTGCTGAATGTATGTTTGTAGATGAGCTGCCCTGTTTTCAAATCATTGTGGGATATCCATGTTTTCCCTTTGAATGCTGAGCTCAGTGTGGGATATCCGTGTTTTACCTTTGAATGCTGAGCTCAGTGTTTTATATCTTTGTTTTCCTTTTAAATGCTGAGCTGGGTGTAGGATTTCTGTATTTTCCCTTTGAATGCTGAGTTCAGTGTGTGATATCCGTGTTTTTCCTTTGAATGCTGAACTCATTGTGGGATATCTGTGTTTTCCCTTTGAATGCTGAGCTCAGTTAGAGATATTCGTGTTGTCCCTTTAAATGCTGAACTCATTGTGGGATATCTATGTTTTCCCATTGAATGCTGAGTTAAGTGAAAAAAAAGAGGGAGGGGATATCTGTATTTTATCTTTGAATGCTGAATTCACTATAGAATTAAAGTTTTAAGCCTGCAGTAGGGATTTTAAACTTAGCCTCTTCCCAATTTTTGCTGTGCCAAGGAAAGAGAGCCTCTCTGAAAATTTAAATTTAATGTTTTTCTTGTTTAGTTTTCACTCAAGGCATTGTGTTTATGCAACAGTAGGTTAGCATGGATTTTGTCTGGGAGCGAGGTTTCCTTGTGGCTGTCCTCAAAACATTCATTATAGATTCCTCTCTTAGGTTTATCTTCTGCCTTAGATTTCATATTGTTTAATGTAGAGCTTTTTTTGTTTGTTTGTTGTGTGTCCCTTATCAATGTCCTTCCCATGTTTCACACCTCATTATTTTCTTTACATGTTTTTTGGTCTGCCTGTGAACCTGTGGCTTCCAGTGCAAGGACATTCTTCTTCTTCTGCGTTCATCTGAAGATGTAATTGTATTGTGTCCATTTACTGCATGGTTGCGATATTTGCTCCTTTCAGCCAACACATCAGACTTCTGCTGGCATTTGTTGACCAGGTTAGCCTTCCCGGTCAAGGACATTCTAGTAATATTGTTATGTTTTCTCATGTTTGTCCTAATCAGCTCCCAAAGCTGTCCAGTAGTGATTCTATCATACCATTGAATTTCCTCTATTCTATCTTATCATTGAATTCCCTCTGTTCTGTCGTACCATTGATTTTCCTCTGTTCTGTCATACCATTGAATTTCCTCTATTATGTATAGGCACCACTTATTGTGCACTAGTAAAGATGTGTTTCTTATATACAGCACAAATCTGTAACTGTTTCCTTAACAGTGTATGCATATCTAACTGTTGTTGATCTCACCCTTTCTGCATTCCACTTTCATTTTTAGAATAATTTCAGTAACTAAATCTGTTGCACAATGCTTTGTCAGTTATTCTTGTAAATCTAACACTTCATATCTCCATGTTGTAGTACTGCAAAAGTTAAAGTATGTAAAAAAACACTGCAATGATTGATTCTTTGTGATACAGTTAATGTTGATTGGGAATTGAAAACATTTTCCTATTGTAAATTTGAACAAAGAAGTACATAAACTCGTAGTTTGTTGCCTGGCAGTTTCTTTTGTTATACCTTATCAGACACTCCTGCGTTGATTTTGGCATTGGTGTGGACATTGTACCATTCAGACAACAGCTAATAAATGCTAGGGTTAGTTTGTAAAGTCCTGAAGGATTTGGTATCAGATGCATAATATAGAGCGGCTGACTGAATGATTAAAACGCTGGGATTTGGGTAGGGAACACTTTGAGAAAATCGAAGAATATAACTAGAATGTCTTTGCACTGGAACCCACAGGGGCATAGAAATAAAGGAATGAAAATATCTATCAGTCAACAGTGACCTAAAGACACACAGTGTTATGGACTAAAGACGGAATTAGTTAGTTCTTACAGGACTTTGCAGAAGCAACCCCAGCAATTTTTTTGGCTGTTGTGGTTTTTCTAGACAATTTTGCTTCCAATAGTTTGCCATTCCTTTCTGGACAGTCGGTGTCTCAATACCACTATCAAAACCAATGCAAGACCTGCAGCTGGGATCGAACCCGGCATTACAAAGCTCGTTCGCAACGCCTAAGCCATAGATGCCGACAAAGTCGGAATAGGAAACAACAACAAAAGTTATGTATTTTCTGCGTAGATAGATTATAATTTCTTGTCAACTGAAATGATTTGTCCAGCAGTATCACTTCTAGTAAACTGAAGTCATTTGTCCAGCAGTGTCACTTCTAGTAAACTGAAGTCATTTGTCCATATTAAATGTCATAATGGTTTTGAGAGAACAGTAATGGAGGGTATGGTTCATGAAATAAGAGGCAGAGGACAGCCAGCACAGAGGTGGACACAGGATATCAAGGACTCCCTGGGGGCGAAAGTTCACGAGGCGAGAAAGTTGGCAGGAAACCGAGTGGCATTTTGGTTTGCTATGAAGATGGCAATTTGATTGCTTTTTATTATCATCTTCTTCTTCTTTGTTCACCAGCTGTAAATTCCGATGGAAAAGCCTAGTTGTTTGTCCATTCAGATTTTGGCTTTTTGCCAAGGCCTGAGTATTACGCCTACATCCATTTTACTGGTTTATTTGTTGCAGTTGGTTGTTTCTTGCCTCTCGGGCAGACGTGACATGCTTGTTGGGGAAGCAATGGGTCTTTTCTTGTTTTCCCCCCTAGTGGACCCCCCGGAACTGCACGGGGATCCATTATCATCATGAAGTGGGTGCTTTACGGCAGTATTCTTAACTGCTGGTCCGTGAAAATGTCCTGGTGGTCTGCCAAAAATGTCTGACTAATCAAGTTGCAACTACAGGATTCTGGCTCTGCATTGCTGCACAGATTGTCTAACCTCAAAGCAGATATTGCATTAGCTGAAAATTGTCAATTTCGTGACATCAGATTTTATATATTTTGTTAGCTATCAGGTGATCCGTGAAAAAAATTCCTATTTTGTCGATCCGTAGCTTTTCTGTCTCATGCACCTCCTGCGCCAGGTATGTCTTGTGCCTACAATCAGCCTGGATGGTCTCTGCTTCTCTTACCTGTGCCATAATTTCCACCACCCTAATTTACAAGCCATGTTAATTATGGCAAAGTAATTCAGTTTCTATGACAATGTACTGTTTATGTTAAGCAGCCATTTTCCCCTCAGGTTTTGTAGTATGGTCTATAAAATTATAAAAATCTTTGTGTAGCACATCAGCTCAAAAGCCTTAGTTTAATAGTTGCAAAATATTGATTGGTATAGAAAGTTATCTTAATCATGCTTCACTATATTTCCCCCTTTTTCTATTTTTACTTTTTTCTGGAGAATATTGCACTTCTCTGTTGTACTGTGATACAGGTAACTTTCCTAGTTAATTGTAAATCTACCTTTTTGCTGATGTCTTCATGCAGCATGTATTATAAACCCAAATTTGACGTTTGCAGACATAATTTTAAATATTTTAAATTATTGTTTATGTGGTTTCTTTCTCACTTTAGTGTTTTATCTGTTGTTGAAATATCAACAGAACCTGCACAGATGTTTGTACGTTTACATGTAAATGCTGATTTTTTGCTATATTTTTTTTCTCACTGATCCTGCCACACGTCTATGTTGTTATAGCTTTAGTTCCTCCATTTTTGTGGTCAGTTTTCTAATGATTGTTATGTGAAATGACTGAGGCCACAGTTATGCAGCCTCATTGCTATGTGAGATGACTGAGGCCGCAGTTATGCAGCCTCATTGTTAAGTGAAATGACTGAGGCTGCAGTTATGCAGCCTCACTGTTAGTGAGATGACTGGGGCTGCAGTAATGCAGCCTCACTGTTAGTGAGATGACTGAGGCCACAGTTATGCAGCCTCACTGTTAGTGAGATGACTGAGGCCGCAGTTATGCAGCCTCATTGTTAAGTGAAATGACTGAGGCAGCAGTTATGCAGCCTCACTGTTAGTGAGATGACTGAGGCTGCAGTTATGCAGCCTCACTGTTAGTGAGATGACTGAGGCCGCAGTTATGCAGCCTCGCTGTTAGTGAGATGACTGAGGCTGCAGTTGTGCAGCCTCATTGTTATGTGAGATGACTGGAGCTGCAGTAATGCAGCCTCGCGATTGTTATGTGAGATTACTGTGACTGCGTTAGGGGAGTGGCTAGACACTTGTCTGCCTGAAGGTCTTGGGTCCGACCACACATCAAGTCAGATTTTTATAATTGTCCTGGGTTCACGGGTTGACCCAGCCCAAAATGGGTACCAGGAAAATGTTCTGGAAAGTAACGACAACCAAAATGATGTTGACCACATTACCAGTTGAGTCCCAGTTGGTTAATAACATTGTTGGTCTAGCTTCCATATGCTCACCGTTCCAGTGGTAAGAAAAAGGACCTCTACTTGGCTTTACTTATTTGTTGGCACAGTGCTTAAGTCGCCAAAGTGCCGAGGCCTGATCTTGAGAAACACTGAATGGCAAATGGAAATTGTGTAGTTGAATGAAAAGTAATACCATTTCCCCCCCCCCCCAAAAAAAAAAATAAGACACCCCCCCCCCCCCCCCCCCATTTCCCTTTAAATGTAGCATGAGTTTTTCAGGATATTCTAAACATTAGCCCTACCTCCAAAACTAGGCCGTAGATAAGACTGTTGGTTGTTGCTGCATGGCCAGTCAGAGTCTCAAGACATTGAGGCCAGAATTCGAGACTGGAGAGTTATGATGATGTTCCAGAAGAAGATAACATGACTGTTTGAAAACATTTAAATTTCTATGTTAAAAAAAAATGTAGAAATCCATGAAAGTAAACTCTAGCGCTTTTTTTGTTTTTGTTGCAAACAATAATATAAGACCTGGTTTTATTTTCTGGGGAGAAACGCTACTTTATTTTGACCTGTTGGAGTAGGAATTCACGTGCTTGCCTTTGGCATATTGTCAAGTGATAAATAACAGCCAGGAAAATGGTTGGAAAGTGACCAAAATTGTTGACTTGGTGAGTGCAACATTGAAGACCTATCTCAGTTGTTAGATGACGGGATAGGGCAATGTTTGAGAGATAACTGTATTCCTTTGAGGTCTGTTTGAAGGGCAGGGGATCATCGTCATTGCACTAGGTGTTCATCCCATGTGGCTCTGTCTCTCTACATACAGAGTGGCTGTTCTCTTACAGAGAATGTCACACAAAGCTCCAGGGATCTCTACATCTTTACTCGTTTAAAACAAAAATAATCAAAGGAAGGAGTCCACAACTCGCAATCTTCAAGGTACAAAACAACATAACTAGTTTGCCATAGAGATCCCTGTCTGTATTCTTTATGATAATGGGATGATTTTATAAGTAACAAAATAAACAAAGAATGTATACATTTGTAAAGTCTGAAGTAACTTTTGCAATTCCAAAATTTAAAGGTGTCTGCATTTTTAACTACACGAATTGGTTAAATGACTTTTAGTTTCAAGGATTTCTACATAACATATGTGAGTTTTTCTTTTCAGTTTTAAAAACCCTGGATTTTGTTTTAGAGTTAAACAATTTAATATTTACTGTTTTCCAGAAAAATGTAAATATTGTAATTTTGCACATGCTGATTCGTTTAATTTTTGTTTCAATTGCTACACTTTTCAAATTAGCATTCTTGAAGACTGTGTGTGACCTGATTGTGTTTATATTTTAAGAGAAAATAAATTTATAAAAACATGGAGCATGGATGTTTTATTTATAAAACAGGGTCTGATTTATACTAAAATGTAATGTCTGCATTATTTACATGCAAGCACATTTCAAGCAGGATTTCCAACGAACAAAGAGGATTAACTTCCCAAACAATCCTGTCTCTGTATACTGTATGTACATCAGTACCGAGAGGATTAACGTCCCAAACAATCCTGTCTCTGTATACTGTATGTACATCAGTACCGAGAGGATCAGCTTTAAGCAGTCCTATCTCTGTATATTGTATGTACAACAGTACAAAGAGGATCAGCTTTAAGCAGTCCTATCTCTGTATATTGTATGTACAACAGTACAGAGAGGATCAACTTCAAGCAGTCCTATCTCTGTATATTGTATGTACAACAGTACAGAGAGGATCAACTTCAAGCAGTCCTGTCTCTGTATATTGTATGTACAACAGTACAAAGAGGATCAGCTTTAAGCAGTCCTATCTCTGTATATTGCATGTACAACAGTACAGAGAGGATTCGCTTCAAGCATTCCTGTCTCTGTATATTGCATGTACAACAGTACAGAAAGGATCAGCTTCAAGCAGTCCTATCTTTGTATACTATTCTCTTTTTCTGCCACTCTACAAAACCCTGTGGTATCTATTTGGAGAGTCTGTTAGACCTTACCACATGTCATTATCATTGTATTTTCACCTTTTTACTTGTTAAATCTGGTTCACAGTTGCCAGTATATTGAGTGATGATGATTTGGCAAACTTCAACATTTTCATCAAAGCAGGAGAGGAATAGAGAAACAAACACCAAATATAAATAATATAATGTAATTTTGGACTGCCTCAATTAGTTATCCAGTAAGATGTTAACCATGTCACAAAGCAAGTGCCAAGTCTTCTTTTTCTTCAGCATTCCGAGCCCTTGAGGTTCACTGCTGCAGATATCACCCGCCTCCACAATATCTCTCTGGTTGGCTTTCTCTTTCCAGTTGATAACATTGTTTGTTGATCTCTCTGAACATTACCTCTACATCGTCTTTTCGGTCTGCCTCGTGGTCTACGACCATTAATCTGTCATCTGACATTCTTTCAATATGCGGCAGCCATTTCAACCTATTAGCTCTCATCATTCATTCATTCAGTAGCATGTCCCTCGCGGAACCTCGCTGCCATAACAACCCTCCGGAAAATATTCCTATCATGAGCAAGATGTCCTGCGTCTGATACACCCATCTGGAGATCATCTGCCACATCCTGCACCCATCTTCTCCTTGGCCTTCCTCTTCCTCTCTTCCCAGGCATATACCCCTCCATTATTGTTCTCTCTAGACTTCCATGACGTTTCAAGTGACCAAAATATTTCAATTTTCTTTGTTTTATTGTCTTTACTAGCCAACCCTCTTCAATATTCAGCTCTTGAAGTATGGATGCATTTGTTCTTTTCTTTACCCAAGATATTCTTAGAACTTGTCTGTAACATTTATATTCAAATGCATTTATGCGCTGTTCCGCTTGTTTAGTAAGTGTCCAGGTCTCACAGGCGTATGTTGCAATGGGAAAGATGCATGCTCTTAAAAATCTGACCTTTGTAATTCTATCTGTACAATTCCATAATTTATTCAGTTGTTTTAGTCTTTGAAGAGCAATTGATAGTCGCCGTTTAATTTCTTTCATTGTGTCACCATTGTTGGTAACCAGTGACCCAAGATATTCGAAATTTTCCACCACTTCCAATCTTTCCTCATTAACATATATTTCCTTCTCCATGGCAGTTTTGTTTGTTAGCTCTCATCAGGCCAATGATAAATGGTGATTTAAACAGATCATGAATTTCGTTGTTGCTTCTCACTCTCCATTCCCCGCTGTTTGCATCTTTGAGTGAAGTGCCAAGTGTTGGTCTACATAAAATATGATTCCAGCTGCATGCTGGTCAGCCTCTAGCCCTGAAGATGATGGGTTAATTTTTTGACTTCATAAAGCAGTGAAATGAGATGTCGCCAAATTAACCATCTCAAGACAAAATGAAAAATGACAGACAGGCCATGGGAACAACAACACGTACCAAATTAATTGAGAATCAATTCTCATCATCTCGTCAAAATGCAGCCAAAACTATCAACACAGAGGCTACACATGAAAAAAGTCATGTGAAAGCAAGAGGTCACAGAAGAAGAAGATAGACTGATGACATTAAAACCCTTCTACATCGATATGGAATGACAACAGCCATTGCTACACATCAAGCAATGGATCGCAAAGTGTTGCTCCCCAAGATGCGTAACAAATGTTGAATGAGGAATTGACATCATAGCACTCGGGGCATTCCCATAAGTGCTTCGTCCCTATCTTCAGCAGCAAGTGAAGAGTTCCAATACGGATGGTACTAGTAACTGTCTGAATTTAAATCCGTGTTGTCTTTCCATTAGATGCTGAGCATCGGCTAGATCCCCTGGTAACTCCTCGCAGCGCCATTCTCCTCAAACGTTAATGACTTATTTGTGCCTCCTCACTGTTCACTTGCTCCCAAAGGGCCCTCACAACATTAAGCTTCTCATACACCAATTCACCACCAAATGGTGCAGAACCGGCCAATCTAATTTTAAAATGCTGAATATAAAAAGTGGGAAATGTCGAGGATGACAACGACAATGTGTGCAATCAGTAATCCAGCAAGATTTTAACCCTGTCACAAAGCAAGTGTAAACTGGCACGCACGCACGCACACACACACACACACAAAGATTCCAGCACCGTGCTGCCGAAGTGCCACTGGCACGCACGCACGCACACACACACACACAAAGATTCCAGCACCATGCTGCCGAAGTGCCAACTGGCACGCACGCACGCACACACACACAGATTCCAGCACCGTGCTGCCGAAGTGCCACTGGCATTTAAAAAAAAAAGTGTCAGTTTTTCAAATCACTCAGTAAAGGACACTTTACCTTTATGCGCACTGGGTTTTGAGGGCTAGACCAATATTTTACAGACCAATTCACACTCGGTGGGGGGATATGGTCAACATCACGCTGGCTGCCTATACTTCCCAGGACTTATATCTGGTACCCATTTGAGCCTAGGTCAACCTGGGAGCCAAGGTCATTTTTTTAATAGCCCAGCTTCTTTGGGTTTTGAACTTAAGACCTTGGGATCCATAGACGAACATCTAGCCGCTACATCATGGCGGCTCCCAGTCAGTCAGTTACTGGTGAAATTACTAGGGCTGTACCGAATATTCGCTTCATATTCCCTTCGTGGCCGAATAGTGGACCCATAGACTATTCGGCCGAATAGTTGCAGTCGGGCCAAATACGAATAGTAGTTACCTTACACCCGCTTATGCTTACACGGCCTAAAAACTTACCACATTGAACGGATGGTTTTGTTGAAAGCTAATGCAGCTTTCAAGCATTAACTAAGCTGTCAGTGACAATTTCCAAGTTAAGTTACTTGTTATAATACTTAGGATTCTTTCATTCCTAGTTATTAGTTACCACAGACTGACTGAAGGATGCAAAACATAAAACGTTTTTAAATGTTTACTATTCTGAATGAACACTAACTAGACATGGAAAGAATATAAACTCCGGCCATAATATGAAAATCAAGCGAACGGAAACACATAAGTACTTGGGCGCTAACTTCAACTGCTCCAACATGATGAGAGAAGAAATACAATCTAGAATACAATCTAGAAATAAAGTATACGATGCCCTTCAACATCTGCTAAAGTCCAAGTGTCTGTCTCGCAACACCAAGATCAAAATATGTAAAACGTTGATAAGACCAGTCGTTTTATTTGACTCTAAAAATGGAAGCAGAAATAAAAGAGATGAAGTCTCATCACAGGTTTTCGAAAACAGTCTTACGACAAATCTTTGGACCCGTCAAAGATGCTAAAAGCGGGGAATGGAGAGTGAGAAGCAACAACGTAACACGTAATCTGTTTAAATCACCATTGATCACTGGCATCATGAGAGCTAACAGACTAAAATGGTTGGGGCATATTGAAAAAATGTCAGATGACAGAGAAGTAGAACTGTATACACCTGGCAGAGGAATGGACGTAGACCACGAGGCAGAAAAAGAAGTTCGAGAGATAATGTCTAGCAAGACCTGCAAACAACTAGTGTTACAAATTGAGAAGAGAAGGCCTGCCAGAGAGATGAATGGAGACGAGTGATATCTGCAGCAGTAAACCTCAAGGGCTCAGAATGCTAAAGAAGAAGATGACTATTCTGTGCTACTTTATGTGAAGTAAAAGTTCAGCGTGCATTTTACATTATCAATGTGTGTGTGTGTGTGTGTTTTAGATATATTTTATACACTATTCACTATTCATATACGGCCGAATAGTTGGTCCTGTTATTCGTATTCGGCCGAATAGTGAAAATCAGCCCTAGAAATTACTAATGAGATCCCTGAAGATAACTGCTATTTTAGCTTAGGATTTCATGTGTTGTGCAACAATCTTAGCAGACATTTCGTTTATTTCCTGCTGAGACAGACAGAATAAAACCTAGAGCAATGAATTTCTTTTTCTTCTTCTTACGTTCACTGTCTGTAAACTCCAGTGGAATGTTCTAGTTGTCCATCCACTTCCAGACTGATATTGTTCCAGAACTTAATTTTTACAAGCAGATCCATTTTACAGATCTGGCTCACTTGTATAAAGTCTGTTGGTTCCTTAGCTCTCCGACAGACGCACTCCGATTTCGAAGGAAATATCCTTTATTAGTTGCCTTGTACAGCAATGCTTTTTAGTTGGCAGTGGGTCTATTCTTTTTTCCCCCAAAATTATGGTCCCAGAACCCACATGGTCAATCAATGGTCTTCAATCATCCGAGCGACGTAATTTATGTTGCATCTGTTTACAGCATAGCTACAATATTTGCACCATACAAGGCAACTGAAAAAGCACAATCTCACCAAGAATTCAAACTCACATATCTGCTCATGAACAGAATTCAATCTGCTTCTTGCATTCCATCTTTCAATAACATTTTCTCTGACATATTTGAACCAAGATGCATTTTCAAGAGGATTTTGTTGTTGTCACATCAGTTAACATAAAACTACCATGATGAAGCAAACAGCTACCAATATATGTGTACAAGCAATAATTACGGAAGATACATAAGCGTGCAGTCATTAAATAACAAACAGAAATATAGATACAATAAGTAAATTCAGAAAATATGTACGATAAGTTAGGAATATCTCGTAGTGAGTATCCGCATACATAACTTAAATCCTGGTTACTTAATATATACATACAGGGATACATTGTCACTAGCAAGATATGATCTCACATGGGTTGTGATAACACAGCACTGTCAGCCCTACTGTGTGTAAACATCACACAGACACGTGAAATTTAAACAATTCCATTACAATAAGTAAATTCCGAAAATGTGTACGATAAGTTAGGAATATCTTGTGAGTATCCGCATTCATAACTTAAATCCTGGTTACTTAATATGTACATACAGGGATACATTGTCACTAGCAAGATATGATCTCACATGGGTTGTGATAACACAGCGCTGACAGCCCCCCTACTGTGTGTAAACATCACACAGACACGTGAAATTTAAACAATTCCATTTCTGCAAGCAATGAAAGACTGTCACCATCTGATGTAAATGTTAAAACAGATTATTCACAAAATTTCTCAACAACTGAAAATGTGTCTTTGTCTAACAGATTATATTTTACTGATCCCACCTGTAGCAAAACTAACATGTTGAATGCTGAATTAAGAATGAACATCACAGCACTGAGGTCACTCTCATAAGTGCTCAGTCCCCATCTTCAGCAGCAAGCGAAGAGTTCCAATTCTGATGGTACCAGTAACCGTCTGATTGTTAGTAAAACAGACACAATACTGCCTGTCAAGACAGTTGCAGAACTAACAGATATAATTATACATGTCTCCCCACTTTTAAAACTAACAGAAACAATTATTGAAAATAATGTTTTCCCATTGTAAATTTAAATAATGTGGACACAAACAGTACAATGCATAATTTACTGCCAGGCATATTTTGTAACTATGTATCTCAGCAAAAAGGATTCATTTTTGTTTGCTTCATTATATGTTTGATTTAACTGTTGTAATGCATTTAACAAGATACAGTGAAATTTGCCAGGTCATCAATTGTGCAATGTCTTGTGTCTAAATTATGTAAAAGACACAATTTTGCCCGTCTTGACAACAGTAAATAAAACTAACAGAGACAAGTTTGCCTATCCTGACAGTAGTTTTCATATCTTAACAGAACTGAAAAGTTACATCCTGTCAGTAGTTAAAGGGTTACAATTTTGTCCAACCTGTCAATGGTTAAACGGTCACAATTTTGTCTATCTTTTCAGTAGTTAAACAGTTACAATTTTGTTCAACCTGTCAGTAGTTAAACGGTAAACCATCTGCCCACAGACCAGGTAGTTAAACAGTTACAATTGTGCCCCTCTTGCCTGTAGTTCAACAGCTATGATTTTGCCCCATCCTAATGATAAAATAGATACCTATAATTCTGCCTGCTCCTAAACTTAATATGTGCTGTGCAGGCTAAACTTATTTCTGGATCTTGTTAAAAAAAGTACAAGTTAGTAACAAACAACAATAAAATGAATTTTACTGCCATAAACGGTTTATATTTTTTACCATTTGTGTGTGTGTGGGGGGTGTTAGGGATTTTTCTGTTGAAGTCAGAGTTCCTCTGCCTGAGTTGCAAGGAGCCAACAGTCTGCATACAAATAAGCCAGATCTAGGGGGGGGGGGGGGGGGGGGGGGGGGGGGGGGGGGGGGGGGGGGGGGGGGGGGGGGGGGGGGGGGGGGGGGGGGGGGGGGGGGGGGGGGGGGGGGGGGGGGGGGGGGGGGGGGATGTGCAAGCAAAACTCAAGTTCTAGAATAGGACCGAAGTCCAGAAGTGGACAACAACCAGAACTTTCTGATGGAGTTTACAGCAGAACAGCTATGGACATTTAAGATGTGGTGATGTTTTAGACTGAAACAAACAAGGTGAACTGTGAAAGATCAAAGATAATACTGTGAAGAATATAAGTACAGAAAAACAACTCTTCAGCAATAAAAATCAAAAACTAACAGCTGTCAAGGCTTGGCCAAAGAAGATGGCAACAGTACATCCTAAGAAGATGCAAAACAGCAAAATCACCAAACAGGCACTTAACTGGGAAACAAATGGACTGAAGAAATGAGGGTGTTCAAAAGAAACCATGAGAAAAATGTCATAAAGACAGGCCATGGATTCCGTCTATGATACTAAAACAACTGTGCAGGACAGAACGCAATGGCAGAAAGAACTGTGAGCTCTATATGGGACAGTCCGCACTGAAACAGATTTCGTTTTTTTTTTTTATTACCTTGACTCCCAGGTTAATCTGCCTAAAATGACTACCTAGTAAAGATCTGGGAAGTAAAGATGGCCGGCATGATGTTGACTACATCACACATCAAGTGCTGATTGGTCTACAAAAAGATGACAGTTACCTATGTGATGTATGATGGCCCAACCAGGATGATGATGATGATGATGATGATGATGGCTTGGCCATAACATACATCACCAAGGTGGATTAAAGATAGTCATGGAAGCTAGAATGCTTGCAGAACCATGTAAAGATCAACAAAGAAAGATATTCATTGCCAAAGAGTGCAAAGACTAGTCACCAAAGACGTGGGACACTGTAGAGAACAGCAGAAGACAGACTGCACTGGCAAGACAATAAGGATTACAAACCAGCTCTATAAACATCTTGGTGATGAGTGATTGTATGTTGAAATTTTCTGGTACAAGAATAGGAAGGAGAGACACTTCTTGTAATAAATACATCACATCATGAGGAAAAGTAGATAGAGAATTATTAAACAGGTACTGAAATGAGAAACAAATGGGCTGAGGAAACAAGGATGACCAAGAGAAACTCTTATACAAGAAGAAGAGTAATTGTATGTTGAGATGTTCTGGTACAAGAATAGGAAGGAGAGACACTTCATGTAATAAATACATCATATCATGAGGTGAAGTGGATGAAGAATCGTTAAACAGGTACTGAAATGAGAAACAAATAGGATGAGGAAACAAGGATGACTAAAAGAAACTCTTATACAAACACAGATGAGAGATGCGAATGTAGTACTTAGTATCTACAACAATTTCTTAACCTACAGTTCACAGTGGGAGTCGCTGTGGCGTTAGTGGCTAAACGTCTGCCTGCAGATTGGAAGGTCAGGGGTTCATGTCCTGACGGAGCTGGACTTTTCAAAAATGACCTTGACTCCCAGGTTGACCCAGCCTTCAGTGGGTACAAGGTGCAGTCCAGGGAAGTAAAGGCGGCTGGCGTGATGCTGACCACATCACCTACCAAGTGCAGATTAGTCTGTAAAAATATAGGTCTAGCCCCTAAAGGCGTGGAAAATGGACCTTTACTTACTTTACTTATAATTCCCAGTGACTGCATTATTCATGTGGCCTTAAATCATCCGGCTTAAAAGAAACCCTCTGTCCTACACCAAAACTCAAGGCGGTAACTGCAGGCAGAGGAGACAGACGTGTATCTGCTAAAGCATGAAACCATCAGTAAAATATGAAACACATTTACAGCATCAACAGGCGAAAACAGGCGACCTGCTTCGCAAAACCAGATGACAACCAATAAATACTGAAGTTAGTTAAGGAGCTCCTAAACTAGGGATGCAATTTTTAAAAAAAAACAAAATTTTTTTTTTTTAAATGAACTAAAGATTTTTGTAATAATTCCAAACTAAGCACAGAATTAAAAGAACAAATAATAAGCAATATGAATACATTAATGTGCAAACCACATTAAACAGCTTTCCCTGTGTAGGTTCCAAGACTCCATTTTAGAAGAAGAAAGAATAGATCTCTGCCTCACTAACAAGCATGTGGTAAAAGTCGACTAATTAGGAGTGTTTCCTTTAAAGTTGGAGTGCATTTGCCTGAGAGGCAAGGAACCAAAGGTCTGCATACAAAAAAGCCATATCTATAAAAATGCATGTACACTCAAAACTTAAGTTCTGGAATAAGACTAAAGTCCAGAGGCGGACGAACAACCAGAACTTTCCGCCGGAGTTTACAGCCAGTGAATGTAAACAAGAAGAAGAATCGGCAGCTTAGCTTTCTAATACTTGAACCAAGTAAAGTGTCATTTAGGGGGAACTGGACCCAACAGGAAGTCTTAGTTTTGCGGAGTCTGAGGCAAGACAGTTGAAAATAAGGTTAAGTGTAACATCCAACCTGACAGTCTGGCAAAAACAGCTCTCCGGTGGACAGCAGATGGGAAAAGGAGACGTGGACAACCTAAGGAAACCTGGAGAAGGACAACAGAACCGGATATGAAGGAATGTAAACTGACGTGGGATGCCATGGGCAGAAAAGCGGCAGACCTGCAGCAATGGAGATCACTTGTGAATGCCTTCTGTGTCAACAGCAACATGAAGAGGATATAGAATACAACCATCAAGACAATGAATCCACTCAAAGATTGACACTGTGCAGCTGCTGCAAGTAACACACAAAATAATAGCAAAAGGTCAACAACTTGAATATAAAGGTTAAAGTACGATTGGCAGCTATTATTACCAGATGTAGGTTATGGACTGCCTGTGTGTTTCTTTTCTGTGTCCTTCACTCAAATGATACCTTCAGAAGTTGAACAATTTGCTTGCTGCTGAAGATTGTGATGGAGCTCTTATGAGTGCGCCTTTAGTGCTGTGATGTCGATATTTAATTAAACACGCAACCTTCTTCCCTCAGAGTATTTTTTTTTTACTCTTTCCAGACATATCTTCATTTAGGTTGATGCAGAATCAGTCATGTTTAGATATATCGCCATCCAAATGCCTACCAACACAGACACTAATATTGTTTAATTTGCTAGCAGAATGAATTTGTATGAACCTGTTTTGAAAGGGAAAAAAAAACAGAGTTAGCCAAATTAAGTTGTTTGTCTATCACGATTGATGAAGACCACTTTCATCCAAAGTAGTAATGATCAATGATTATGAGTACAAAGGTGGCTGATTAGTCCAATATGAGCCAGGAAAGCTCTTGAGCAGTGCGGACAACAGTTGGAAGCCACAGTAAGTGTGGGATTAGCACAATTCTGTCTGGTCTGCCTCTGTTTTTTTCTGCCTGTGCAACCTCCGCTGCCTGGCAGGCCGATACACCATGCCTGAGGGACGTACGCCATCCAGAACAGTCTTGTGCAGCAGCCTTCCACGTCGCTGTGGTGATGCCAAAAGAATTAAGAGCAGTCTTGAGAGTGTCCTTACAGCCCTTTTTCTGTCTTCCCTGGCACCTCTTCCCTTGCTGGAGCTCGTCATAAAATACTTTCTTTGGGAGGCGATAATTTCTGGCATGCTGGTTAGGTGAGCAGCCCAACGCATCTGACCATTCTTCAGCATCGTGTGGATGCTGGGCAGGTTTGCCCTATCAAAAACCACAGTATCTGGGATCTTATCTTGCCATTTGATTTTGAGCACCTTACTGAGACAGGTTATATGAAAGCCAAATTAAGTATTTATGTTCTCAAAGCTTGGTGAGTGAGATAATTAATTTTAAAGTTGTTTTACAGCGCTTTACAATTTGTGTATGTTTTTAATTTTACTTGTATGTCCTGAAATTTGGCATGTCACATACACAATTGTCATAAAATCCAAAGCATTTAGATTAACCTGTCTCAAATTCAAAGACTAGTTGATGCATAATGAGTAAAGAAGGCATTTGAATTCTTAGAAATTAATAGCAGCGTTGCTGATAAAGAAAAAGAGAGATAGGTATAAAACTTTAAAACAAGTCAAAAATTGTGTGCGTCAACATTCTTAAATTTGGTGTCATTTTAATATTTTATTTTGCAATACTGATCCTTTAGAAAAGAAGTTTAGATGTATTCTGTATTCCATTCTCTTAAATTTGATACATTACATGTCACTATACATTATTCTTTTTTTAAGAAGGTTTTAGCTTTGTCATGTTAAAAAAAAAAAAAAAAAAACGGCTCAAAATTAATTCTTTCCTAAACCCAGAAAAAATATCTTCCTAAAGAGTTGTTGTTCGCCTTCTACTTACCTGGTCGCTCCTCTTCTACCTTGGGGTGCACAAGTTTGCTAGAAAGATCGTAAGACTTCTCTATAAGCAATTTTCTTTCCTGCTTTGTTCCATTCCAGTCCTCTGTCAGGGACTCTTGGATATTGTCTTCCCAGCTTACTCTGGGTCGCCCTGGAGGTCTGGTTCCCTGGTTCTTAGCCTCCCGTGCCTGCCTTGGTGGTTGATTTTCTTCCATTCTACATACATGACCAAACCATCACAACTGTGACTGATCCACTCGGATTTGCAAGGTATGGGTATCAAGATCTTGACATATTGTCTGATGTGCCAGAGTTGTGGATGATACTCCTATTTCTTCTCACTGTATAGTTTAATAAGCCACAACATCAACCAAAAGAAAACTGTTTTCATTTACAGCATCAACCAATTAAAACTGTTGTCATTTACAGCATTAACCAATGAAAACTGGCAAATTGCCTTGCAAAACCTGGTGACAGCCAATAAATACTGAAGATAATTAACTGGGGATGCAAATTTTTTTTTTTATATATTTTTTTTTAATGAACCAAACATCTTTGTAAGAATTCCAAACTAAACGCAGAATCAAAAGAACAAACAAAAAGTGATGTGAATACAATAATGTGCAAACCACATCAAATACTTCCTGTATCAACAAATGCAGACTATACAACTAGTACTCTATTTGAAAGCATTCTGTGCATATTTTAACTAAAGTAATCTGTGCACATTTAGTTAAAAAAATAAAAAAAAATGGGAGATACATAAAGAACTTAGTTAACAGAAAATCTGAAAGCCATAAAGGATACTTAAACTTCATAAAATCCATTACAATTAAAAAAAAACAAAAAAAACATTGCGGCGACAAACCTTATTAGAAAACGACAAGAAACAAATCAACAAAAGAAATGACACTGAATTAACTACATTTTAGTATTCAAATATTTCAATATATGCTATCACACTTATGGATATATGCCATCACATCTTATTTAAAAGATTTTCTGCACTGTTAAACACAACAAGCACAAAATGCTAGATAATCACTACACCAGAGGTGAATGTGAATTAAACATGAGAAAAAGTCACAATGTAAAGAAAAACCAATGCAATCACGTTTTGTTAAATATGTGATCAGCGAATTCATTACACAATGCATTATGAACAAACACACCAGTTTTCTTTGTTGAGTCATGGACATCACCAGATGCATTCAACATACAGAAAACTAGTTTAGCTACAAACAAAAGAAGCATATATTTATGCTCAGGCTAAAAACACTATAATAAAGTGAAGATTAGACAAAAGAGGGTCAGAAAATACTATTATAAAGTATCAAATTAGAAAGTGATTGGTCTGTTAATACTTTAATAAAGTGAAGATTACACAAACAATAGGTCTCAGAATACTATAATAACGTGAAGATCGGACAAACAATAGGTCTGGAAAAAACAACTACAATACAATGAAGACTAGACAAATTGCCTAAAAATACTAGAACGAAGTGAATATTAGACATGTGATCAGTCAGAAATTACTGTGAAAAAGTGAAGATCAAACAAATGATCTGTCTATAAATATTATAATAACACTAAGATTAGACAAATGATTAGTCTGAAAATTCTATAATAAAGTGAAGAAACTATTTTAATAAAGTGAAGATTAGACAAATAATTGGTCTGAAAATACTATTTAAAAAAAAAGAATTAAGATTAGACAAATTATTGGTCTGAAAATACTATAATAAAGTGAAGATTAAACAATTAACCATCACAAATAATAATATACCTAAAGTTTTCATTATCTGTTATTTCGCCCATTCAATACCAAGCAAAAAGCCATACACTTATTGAGTTCAACTGATATCATCTTTTCTTTTGGTGAATAAACATGTAAAGTTGTTTAATTATGGGTGCTTTCTTCGCCTGAGAGGTGAGCAACCAATAGTCTGCAAACAAATAAGGCAGGTCTGAAAAATAGACGTGCAGGCAAAAGTCAAGTTCTGGAACAATTTAAATGTCCAGAAATGGACAAACAATGAGAATTTCCCATCAAAGCTTACAGATGGTGAACACTAAAAGAAGAAGAAAGAGAAGAAGAAGAAGAAGAAGAAGAAGAAGAAGAAGAAGAAGAAGAAGAAGAAGAAGAAGAAGAAGAAGAAGAAGAAGAAGAAGAAGAAGAAGAAGAAGAAGAAGAAAAAGAAGAACAAAAAGAAGAGGAGGAGGAGAAGGAGGAGGAGAAGAAATCTCCTTGTTCAATAATCAACAATTATTTCAGTGGCAAATGGTTAGGTGTAGCATTTTCAAACAGACAAAGGTACATACTGTGGAAGATTCTTCTGCTGTTCTTCAAATTAATTACTCAAATAATTTAATGTTTATCTCATTTATCTTTTACATTTTCATAATATCGCTTCCACACTTCCTTGATCTGTTTCACCCAGTCTTGGGCATCAGGCTGCCGACTTTCTAAATAGTACGTTCGGTTTGGCTGTGGGTGAAAATACAAACATACAGTTTTAAAACTGGTAAATTTATGCTCAGCAATAAAAAGAGGGAAAGCTAACAGATACATCTGAAGTTATTAAAAACAGGTGTGCGACAGGGATGTCTTTTGTCACCTTTGCTATTTTGACTGGCAATAAACTGGATTATGCAGACAGCAACTGCAAACACCAGGAATGGAATTCACTGGAGCCCTACAAAACTGGACTTCACTGATGATATCTCTCTTCTGTCCCACTCACGGAATCAGATGCAAGACAAGTTAAACACACTTGCTACGAGATCACAACAGCTAGGTCTTAAAATTCAAAATGGAAAGACAAAGATATTGAGAGTAAATTACAGTAATGTGGTTTCTGTTACTGATATCCCTCCCCAAGATTTGGGCAGCAATGTAAAGATGGGGGAACTGACAGAAATATTAAAATAAGAATACAAAGGGCAAGAGAAGCTTTCCTAACACTAGGAAATTTGTAAAGCTTAAAAGAAATTAAAGTAAATAAAGATCCCTTTTCACGCCTTTAGGTGTATCGGATATATGGGAAGAGTGCCCATATTTTTACAAACCATCGGACTTAGGTGGGAGATGTGGTCAGCATTACACCGGTCGTCTTTACTTCCCATTTTAGGCCGTGTCGACCTGCGACGCCCCATACCATGATACAAATGCACGCACCAAGCAGCGGATTTCGATGGCGGAATGTTGGAATTATGAGTTTGACTCGCAACGCCTAAGCTATGTATGCAAATGAAATTTAAAACTAATACTAAACTGAAAATGTGTAATTATAATGTCAAATCAGTTCTGTTGTAGTTAGCCAAAACATGGAGAACTAAGCAATTACTAATAAACAACAAACATTCATTAACTGGTGCCTGTGCAAAACAGAGGGAGTTAAATGGGATGATAGAATCACTAATGTAGAGCTTTGTGAGAGTACCAAACAGGTTCCAGTGGACTAAGAGGTGAAGAAAACATGCCGGCGTTTGATTGGAAATATTGAGAAAACCTAGGAACAATTAAATAGAATGTCTTTGTGTTGAAACCCACAGATTCATACAAATCAAGAAAGATCCCTAAAAAAAAAAACATGGAGAAGGGAGCAAAAACAAATGAGCAGGACATGTGAAGAGTTGCATGTGATAGCGAAGGATAAAATTACTTAGTGTGAGTTTGTTGAAGGCTATGCTCCATCGGGGGTAGAAATCAGGGGAAAAAAAGACTAAAAAGACAAAAAGGAATTTTTAGAAAAAAAAAAAAGACTAAAAAAAGACAAAAGGAATTTTTAGAATATCTACAATTATGTCTTCTTCTTCTTCTTCAGCATTCTTTTAAAAGAGCGGGTGGCACCTTGTGTTGTGGTTTACAGCTAGGCTGTCATATCTGCTCATTTTGGCCCAACATATCCCATTTCAGCAAATTCCTAGTCACCTAAAGAGAAATTCTTGAGAGGGAGTGGTGGGTCTTTTTGCTCCCAAAACAGGGCCTCGGAACCTACACTGGAAACAATGACAGTCATTCTGGAAGCTAAACTTGCCTGTTAGTCTGAAAATCTTGGATATGAATCTGTCTCAGGAGTATTGTTTTCAACTGACTTAGAGCTCCCAGTTCGACTGAGCAAAAATAGGTACCAGGACATGTTCTGGGAGGTAAAGGCAGCAGGTGTGATGTTGACTATATCACCCTCTGAGCGCATATTGTCCATAAAAGTATACGCCTTACACCATATGCCAGCAAATCATTGGCGTAGAGATCTTTTTTTTTCCTTCTTCTTCTTCGTGGTGACCGGCTTTAAAATCTGGCAGAAAGATCTGGTTGTTCATCCACCTCTGGACTTTAAAGACTGGTTCCAGAACTTGAGTGCTGCGTGCACATCCATTTTACAGACCTGACTGATCTGTATGCACTGTTATTTCCTTGCCTCTCAGGCAGATGCACTATGACTTCAAAGGAAACCCTTGTTTTGTCGACCCTTACGGATATGCTCGTTGGGGAGGCAGTGGGTCTATTCTTGTCCCTTCCCTCCCCTCCCCAATGGGGCCCTGGAACTCACACGGGGAAAACACAAACATGGTCATTCTTTACATTATATCTAGTGCAATCAATGTTATGAGCATGTAATGTAATAAAATGGCACTTTCTTGGTTGTTTTTAATTGCATGTCTTCTTCTTCTTCTTTGCATTCTCCAGTTGCACATTCTGGCGGAAAGTTCTAGTTGCTATTCCACTTCTAGACTGCAGTCCTGCTCCAGAACCTCAGTGTTACGTGTGTATCAGTTTTACAGAATGCAGACTCTTAGTTCCTTGCCTCTCAGGCAGATGCACTCCGACTTCAAAGGAAGCTCCCCAATTAGACAACTCTTACGACATGCTTTTGGGGAGGCAGTGGGTCTAATCTTGTTTTCCTCACAATGGGGCCCCAGTGCCCACACAGGGAAGCCATACTGTAATATCTGCGCCTTTTAGTCCAATACGTCCGATTTCGGCAACCTCTGATATATTTTTATGCCTTTTATCACATGCTTATTAGGAGGGCAGAAGGTCTATTATTTAATTCCCACAAAATTGGAAACACTTACCTTTAATCTAACAGTTGGGAAAACCAACCAATACCAGCTCACATGCTATTCTCACACCAAGCAATCAAAAAAATTTGACTCACCGTATGGACAAAGAATATTTTGAAGTTTTTGGCTTCTGGTCGCAGATATTTTGACCTGAAAGAAGTGCACACAGATAATTGCATGTTATTTTATTATCACTTCAAAGTAATAAATTTTAATAACAATTATGTTAATAATCAATATTTACATCCAAGCCAACATCTCTGCATCTTCTTCTCATTCTCTCATTTCTATTTTACCATTGTTCTTTCACATTTTTCTTCAGTTTCTTTTTTATTCTACCCATACTGCCCAGGCAACAAATGTTGAGGTGTTGGCGGATAAGTATAAATATTAGTTATACTGAAAAAATGCTTAACATAATTACATGCTAAAGAAAACAAAAAAATAGGACAAAAGACAACAGAAGCTAGAAAGCAGATGAAATGGAATAAAAGAGGACGGGGAAGGAGATGTAGAGGAGGAGGATGAAGTAAGAAGCAGCAGCAGAAAGAGGAGAAGGAGAATATGGGGAGGGGTGAGGGAATATAAGCTGAAGGAAGAGGATGAGAAGAAGTAGATGGAGA
The DNA here is from genome assembly GCA_905116865.2 of Candidula unifasciata. Classification (NCBI taxonomy): domain Eukaryota; kingdom Metazoa; phylum Mollusca; class Gastropoda; order Stylommatophora; family Geomitridae; genus Candidula; species Candidula unifasciata. The sequence goes on from CAJHNH020003968.1 coordinate 138,131, forward strand.
AGGATGAGAAGAAGTAGATGGAGGAGGATGAGAAGAAGTAGATGGAGAAGGATGAGAAGAAGTAGATGGAGGGGGATGACAAGAAGTAGATGGAGGGGGATGACAAGAAGTAGATGGAGAAGGATGAGAAGAAGTAGATGGAGGAGGATGACAAGAAGTAGATGGAGGGAGATGAGAAGAAGTAGATGGAGAAGGATGAGAAGAAGTAGATGGAGAAGGATGAGAAGAAGTAGATGGAGAAGGATGAGAAGAAGTAGATGGAGGGGGATGAGAAGAAGTAGATGGAGAAGGATGAGAAGAAGTAGATGGAGGGGGATGAGAAGAAGTAGATGGAGAAGGATGAGAAGAAGCAGATGGAGGAGGATGACAAGAAGTAGATAGAGAAGGATGAGAAGAAGTAGATGGAGGGGGATGACAAGAAGTAGATGGAGGGGGATGACAAGAATTAGATGGAGGGGGATGACAAGAAGTAGATGGAGGAGGATGACAAGAAGTAGATGGAGGGGAATGACAAGAAGTAGATGGAGGGGGATGAGAAGAAGTAGATGGAGGGGGATGACAAGAAGTAGATGGAGAAGGATGAGAAGAAGTAGATGGAGGGGGATGACAAGAAGTAGATGGAGGGGGATGACAAGAAGTAGATGGAAGGGGATGACAAGAAGTAGATGGAGGGGGATGAGAAGAAGTAGATGGAGACGGATGAGAAGAAGTAGATGGAGAAGGATGAGAAGAAGTAGATGGAGAAGGATGAGAAGAAGTAGATGGAGGGGGATGAGAAGAAGTAGATGGAGAAGGATGAGAAGAAGTAGATGGAGGGGGATGAGAAGAAGTAGATGGAGAAGGATGAGAAGAAGCAGATGGAGGAGGATGACAAGAAGTAGATGGAGGGGGATGACAAGAAGTAGATGGAGGGGGATGACAAGAAGTAGATGGAGGGGGATGACAAGAAGTAGATGGAGGGGGGTGACAAGAAGTAGATGGAGGGGGATGACAAGAAGTAGATGGAGGGGGATGAGAAGAAGTAGATGGAGGGGGATGACAAGAAGTAGATGGAGGGGGATGACAAGAAGTAGATGGAGAAGGATGAGAAGAAGTAGATGGAGGAGGATGAAAAGAAGCAGATGGAGGAGGCTGACAAGAAGTAGATGGAGGAGGATGACAAGAAGTAGATGGAGGGGGATGACAAGAAGTAGATGGAGGGGGATGAGAAGTAGAAGATGGAAGAGGATGAGAAGAAGCAGATGGAGGAGGATGAGAAGACGCAGAAACAGAAGGAAAACGCAGAGGAGAAGGAGCCACAGATAACAATATGATTCAATGAGGCATATTTATAACCCACCCCCACCCTAACATTACCTGGTATATAGTTTGTCACTGTACATGTTTGATTTATTTTCCGCGCCCCTGTGTTTCGTTTTGTTTATTTCACCACTCAAGGTTACGTAAGTACTTTTTAATAATATAAGTTGTTAAAAATTTGTTTCCCTTTATATACTTTTGTGTCTAACCTGTGTTCTACTCTTCCCAAATGCCTTCTCACGCCTCAGTCATGACTAACCTGCGTTCTTTTATCACTATTGCTTTCAGTCTGATGCCCGCTGAGTTGTCTCTGACTGCTAAAAATCTCGCTTTCACCACGTTTAGCGTTACATCTCATTGTAATTTTCTACAACGATGTTTACGTTTAAAAATTATCCCGAAAGGTTTCGCCACCAAATTCCATCCTTCAGTAGGCCCGCCATCCTTGAACTACAGCCAACCATTGGCCAGAATCGAGGAGAAATGCGCTTATCTTCGCATGCGTTGCATACTAGATGCACACGAACGCCACCTCCAACAACTGGGCGACCAGATTGATATTCTGGCCTACAATCTACGTAGGCTCTTAACCAACAACAGGTTGGCCTATTTGATCATCCGCTCTACTATTCACACACCAATCAGGAGTGGTATTCTTTCCTAACCAATACCAAGAAGAATAAAATGAACTGCCTCCGGCCCCACAATCCTTTGGAGCATCTGCTAATCCAGCCTTAGCCCAAAATCTTGTTGTTTGCATCCCACCTGACCTACCCCTCTCCGATGATAAACGCTCACTCCTTAGTAAAGGCTTGAAATTTGTCCCTCTAAGACCACATGCTGACAAATACACGCTCCTCCAGGATGCACACTCCTTCTATCGCCGTCTACGCCTGAAACATCATCACTGGGGTCAACCACCCGCCCCCACTGGGCCTATTGACGAAACTACATTTCTTTCAACGGCCGGGCAAGTTTCCGGAGGTGTATAGGAGATACATAGATGATGGCGTTGGTATCACCGAAATGTCCATGGTTGAGCTTGACCAATTTATTACTTACATCAACAATTTCAATCCGGCTATCAAATTCACCTCACTGATCTCCACCACTTCAGTTAACTTTCTTGACATCACGATTAGCATCGATTTTCCGTGTCTGAAAACCACAGCCTACTACAAACCCACGGATTCTCACAGTTATCTCCTCTATACGACTTCTCATCCACTACCGTGTAAAAATTCTATTCCATATTCACAGCTCCTTCGATTGCGCAGGTTGTGCTCTGGCGATTCTGACTTCTTTGATAAATCAGTTGAAGTCCTTGAATTCTTCCGTGCCCGTTTCTATCCGGAACACATTCTACAAGGGGCTCTAAACAAAGTTTTAGCAATCACCAGGAGAGATGCTTTTCCTACCAAACGTAACTCCACCAATGATGGACCTAAACTGATCTTGACTTTTCACCCTAACAATGTGGTTGCTTCCAAAGTATTCTTTCGTCATTTGGACATCCTCCGCTCTGATCCGGACACCAAGATTATCTTTAGTGAGAAACCTAGATTAGTTTACAGTCGAGATCGCAACCTTAAAGACATACTTGTCCGAATCCGACTCTCACCGATCCACACAGCACTTCCTTTTGGGACTACTCAGTGCTCACGTAGCACCTGCAAGACATGTCCTTTCGTTGTCCAGACTTCTTAGGTCAGTTTCCCTAATGGTTCTTTTCAAATTAGGGAACCTTTTACTTGCGAATCCCGCAACGAAATTTATGCAATTATCTGCAAACGATGCAGCAAGGCATACATTGGGGAGACTGGCAGGAAGCTAGCTGATCGTTTCCGGGAACACCTCTCCGATATCGACAATAGCCCAAGACCACACGGTAAAACCAATCCCTCTTTCATTTAAAATCTAGCCCTGACCGAACGGTAAAGATGCCTCGCTCTGAAACATCGCATATCCACAATCTTGGCTCTTAGGCGAGGTATCATACTACCCTTCATCTAAATTGTTCTAATCTCGCATTTTAAATGTTAATTATTTAAATCATATTATGTTGCCTTATCCACAGCCATGGCTTTCTTGGCCCAAGTCCATGTAGAGGAATTATCAATATCCAACATACTTTTCATCTAAAGGTGTTCTAATCTTCTGGTCACATTAGTAGCGTTCTTAATTATCTAATTTTATTTCATATTATTACCTTATTCTATTTCTTATCAGTATCATTTATGTATCATTAACACTTGCATTTCTTTTATTCCCAGTATTGTGACTATATTTTTTAGCCATCGGTTTATTTTATTTTATTTCATTTATTCCGCATCACATTTTTTTAAACGTCGCTCACGTCACCCCTTAGAGATCTACATACTCTCCATTCCTCGTTTGTGTCTTTCACTTGTGTTTGAAAAAGGCTGCCCGGCCGAAACGTTACATTGTATTGTTTTGTGCACATTTTTCCTCTTTCCCATTTTGTTGAGCTTTTTAGTCAAATTTCTCTGGAATTCTTTATATAGTACCCTGCAGATGCATGCATTAATTCCTAGAATTTGTAAACCAAATCTATCTCGAACTTAGGAAACAAAGATGCTGAGCCAAATTTAGTAAAGAACACTTACACCTCAACATGTTTCCACAGTATAGCTGGACAAGAATCTACACAAATGGATCAGCTAAAGTGGCAATTACAAATGGAGCAGGTGACAGGTTTACATTAAACACCCAGATGCCAATACTGTGTCCCTAGCAGCCCCCACAGGAGAAACTTGCTCTAGCTACAAGGCAGAGCTCTCAGCCCTACTGATAGCAGCACAGTATATGAACAAGCGAACCCCTGCAGGCAAAATGGTTTTTTCCACAGACTCGTTGTCAGCCATACAGGCTCTTGAGTCCAAAACTACTGGCAGCACACAACTAAGTCTAACAAAGAAACTTGCTATGTTGTCGAAAAAGGCAGAAACTCAAATGCAGTTGATTTCATCTCACTGTTGCATCAACGGCAATGAAAGAGCTGATACTTTAGCCAAGGAAGGCAGCAGCAAACCCCAAATCTACCAGCCAATATCTTTTTTCAGAAGTCATTAACAGAAAATCAGAAACTGATTGGAAAACCAAAACAGGTTACAGCCATGAAAAGCACCTGAAGAGAAGAGACCAAGTCACAGCTTTTCGCTTGCGCACTGGACAATGCAGACTCAACAAACACTAATGTAAATTAGGTATGAGCCAAACAGCTCTTTACCAGTGTCTTCGTGCTGACTCCAGAACATGTTTTGCAAGACTGTTCTCTTTTGGTGGATCTGCGGCATGTGGCAACACCCAATAAACCTAACAACTAAGGTCTGGGGAACTCTAAGAGACCCTGAGATAACATCCCAGTTTATGACCCACAGTGGATTATACGCATGACCGGAGATTGCTAAAGAAGAAAAAGAAAAAGAAGAAGAAGTAAACCAAATATTTACACTAGTAAACTATCTTGGGAACTCACCATGCTGCAACAATGCTGTCCCAATATGGGACGCAATTTTTAGTTATTTAAAGGCCCCACCCCGGTTGTAGTCAGGGGCCCTAATATAACTAACCGATGGGTTGAACAGGGTTTCTAGGACTTGTGCCCGGGTAATCCTCATCCAACTGGTGGCACTTTGGGTCACAGGGTGTTGGTCGCTCGTTCTTCAGTCCTGGCAATATCACATACATACATACATACATACTCACCATGGGATCTCTCCCTTCAGCACTTTATTGTGAGCATCCACATAATACAGATGTGGTCCTTCTGTTAGTAACAACATCCGCTTGCGTGCAAACAAACCCTACAGTCACCATTTGAAACAGAAACAAAATATAATCAGTTATCACATGCTAACTAAATTGCAACAGAAAATAAAGTTCATACTAGAGACAACACTGCAGATATAGATCATTTATTTCAAGCGAACAAAAGAAAAAGAAGTCTACATGCTAATCTGTACACCACTTAACTCTTCTTAAGCACTCGTAATGATGAGCTGAGACTGGCATGGAGTGAACAGGAAATATAGTAAAGCATTGTAAACAAAAACTGCAAAGGGCTGAATAGTTTGTGTTTTTAACAAGTCTGTGCTTCCCTGGGACTAATAACAATAATTTATTCCTGCTGAGACCAAAATTTAGTTCATCTTCTTCTTCTTTTGTCATCTCACTGATACCAGATTGTAGCCCAGGGCCCTGGTTCTTCTGTATTTGTCTTGCGCTTCTCGGGTGGCTTGGATGATGGATTTGTTCATCTTTTTGCAGGCTTCAGGAACCATTTATCAATATTTTTCTTGGTCTTCCTCTTGCCTTCCTCCCAGAAGTTCTGCTGTAAAAAGTCTCATATGCAGTTTGGCCTGGCTGCATTCTCACTACATGGCCAAACCATTTCATTCTTTGTCTCATTCTTTGTCTGTCAATATAATCCAGACATGGTCTTATTCCAACTTTCTTTCTAATGCTGGTATTAGTAACCCTGTCTCTTCTTGTGTATTTGGTGACCTTGCGGAGACAGTGCATTTCACATGTAGTTATTTTCTATTCTAGTGCCTCATTCATTGTCTATGTTTGGCACTGATAATATAAAGTAGGGACAAAGGTGCTATTAATTTTCAATATTTCTTGCGCAGTAGCAATCAAATACACACTGTTGGCTTGCTAGGCCTGTGTCGTGACAGGGCGGGGGAAAAATCTGACTTGGCTGGTGACCTTCTCCTTCCAGGCAAGCCACTGCCCCGTTAGCCTGAAACCTCGCGGCTTATTTTCCAGCGTGCACCACGAGGAGGTGGATCTGACCTGGGTTTGTTCGTGTTAACTGAGTGTTCTTAATAAGCAAGTTCACATTAATGAGGACTCGTATGTGGTATTTTTCAAGTTAGACGCAGACTTGTAACTCAAGGTCACTTTACCCTCATGTCCTTTGCCACACCTCTTTGATCTTCTAATTCAAATTTGCTCACTACTGACTGTTGACTACAAAACATGATGACATGGTGGAGAGAGAACAAGGGGAGGATACAGAAACATATCTGGATGGCTAGGCTACACAGATAGAGCAGGAAGAGCACTGACACGATCTGTGATTCAGGTGATCATGTGAGATGGCAAACCATGACCGACTACACTTACAGGCAAGGCACATTGATGATAATAGGTGATTACTGTCTCCTTATAGAAGATTCGTGTGTTAAGTGATAAATTATATACTGCCAATTTAGCTAACCTTCCTCTTGTCAACAAATCCTTGTTTAATAATCAAGTTGTCTTTTACAAATTGATGAAATGGGTTTTCTAGTCTCTGCTTTCTTAATTTTTCTGCTCTTTCTGCATCTTCTGCTTGAGTCAAAGCTTTAACTGGTACTTCTTCCAGTTCTGGAGACCTGTTGAAAATAATTACAAAGTAATCTGTAAAAAAGAAATATTTTTAAAAAAACATTACAAGGTTCTTTGATTAACACTTAGTTCCAGCATGAAAAAGCTCAAAATTCAAATGAGGGATACATCAAAATTTGTCTATACTATTTGCGCTGCACTGTCATATGGATAATGGGATTAAAACTGTTTGGAGAAAAAAAAAGGAGAGAGAATACAGCATATGTCCAGTACAAATAAGCAAGTTTTCTGCAATATTTCTTTTTCTCTTTCTCCCTGTACTTTATTGGAGTATTGGAGATGTAAGGATTGTCTGTGTGCTCTTTCTAATTCTTTGTATAAGTTGATATTCATTTCTCCAAGGCTGTTTTTGAGGCCATCGTTCCATTTTTGCATTGTATTCTCCTTGCTCTGTGTTCATAATATTTCTTCAGCATAGTTTTCGGTGATAGTATCAAGACATTCTTTTCTGATGGCCAAACCATCTTATCTGTTGCTCTTTAATGAACTGTATGGCTGGATTCAGTCTTGATCTTCTAAATTTTTTAGTTTTAATTCCCTCATGCCTCCTCATATATAATACTATCACTTCCAATGAAGTCTTTTTATTTTCCAGTTTACAGTGAGTAAAATTCAAGATGCTAGCCCATTTTTCGTAAAATCCCTGGGGTTTTCCGGGTCTTGAGCCCTAATGTGCCATTCCCGGGTTTTGCCAAGTTTCAAGGTCCATTGCAACCCCTACTCCCAAAAGCACAATATATAAGTATCCTCTCAAGAGATGGAAAGGTGTAAACTGTGCTTCCAGACGTGATTAAAATGCAAAATTTCATTAAAAAGACACACATCATTAAAATGCTCTGAAACTCCATGTTACGAAACTAGAGGGAGAAGAAGAAGAAATTTGAATCCTGGGCAGTTTCTATAAACATATAAAGTAATTGAACTCCTTAACCACTGAGCAGACAGGAAAGTATGTACTCCCCAGCTACATCGTAGCCATTAAACCACTGAAGTATTTTGTATCAATTTTTTTCCATGAAACAATTTTTTTTAAGTCAGAGATTTAATCACTAATTACAAATGGAGCAAAAAATAACTTTTCTTCTCTTTGGGATTTTATTAACTTAGCCACAGAAAGCAACATGGCGTCATATCAGATTGTTATGATTTAACCATGACATCAGTTGTTTTAATGCAGTTTTTTTTAAAAACCCTAATAATATAACAAAGGGATTCGCCGTGGCGCTAGCGGCTAGACGCCCCCCGTGGATCAGAAGGTCGTAGGTTCACGTTCTGACGCAGCCAGACTTTTTTTTTCCCCAAAAAGACCTTGTCTTCCAGGTTGACCCAGGCTTGAGTGGGTACCAGGTGCAGTCCTGGGAAGTAAAGGTGGCTGGCATGACATCACCACCTAATTGGTCTGTAAAAATATAGATTTAACCTTATATGCCTAGTATGCCTAAGGGCGTGGAAAATGGACCTTTTAATAGCAAAACAAAAATGTTTTGAGGGTACATGCAGTCAAGCCTCCCCATGTCCACAAAAACTGTTATACAGACATAGTGACCACTGCACAAAGGCTGATGTCATCAAAAACCCATACATGTCAGGAAAATGACTTTCTTAGGGTGACAGGCTTAATGATGCTAAATTATTTACTTGTTTATATTTATAAAAAAATAAAGGCAGATCCATGAAAACATATGAGGTGGGTGGCCAGTTATTTTCCTCATCCTCTTTCTCTCAATCATCGATTATAAAAGTAAATCTGTGCAGAAAGTGTCAATCAAAACATCTGAATGTAAAATACATGATTTTCTTATTTCCACCATAAAACTTACATTGAGCCGTCTGCACACTGTCCTGTGATAATCTCTGCAAACCGCTGGTCATCAAAACCAGTCTGAAAAAGAGAGGACAGTAAATTAAAATTATACATTATTTTAATACAACTGGGCATTTTATTATATCAAAGTGTTTTATTAGTTTTAATTTAGAAGGAAACAAGCAAAAAAGGCTTTGCCCACAATCAAGCATAAAGGACAAAAATGCTTTTATAGACAAATTAGCACTCATGTTATGAAGTTATCTAACACCAGACACATCTACTTTCCTGAACATTTCCTGGTACTATTTTAAGGCTGGGTCAACCCAAAACCTCAGGATAATAATTATAATTTGTCTTCGATGTACATTAAAACCAAAAGCCTCCAGGCCAACAGCACTAGCCACTTTGCCACCGAGGCCTCCTTTTTCATTTAGTATTCTCATAAAAGCAAATTCATTTCCACCCTATGCTAGCAGTGTCAGACTTGGTCATTCGCAAGCCATAAAAGAAAATTAGTAACCATGGAAATTAGATGTCTGAGAATGGGATGCAGGATGGACCAGAAGAGATAAAATAAGAAATGAGGTCATTACAGAAAAAGTCCGCATAGAGCCAAGTCTAAATTACACACAAAAACAATAAAAAAATGTTTGTGCATTTAAAGAAAATGCTTTGAGATGTCATACAATACAAGGCACACACCAAAGGAGAAGAATGACATAGAGCACAAGACAGACCAGAGCTATTCAAGTAAGTTTACTCAGTGGCTAAAATGTTGGAAATGGGGATCATCATAGCCAGAGGTCAGACCCATGCACTGAAAGGTCGTTAATACAATACAAATGGCAATTTTCTGCGAGCCAACTGCAGGGCCACCGTGGTCCACACGCCGCCAAGTTGAAAAGTCCTGAGGTAGATCAAGAACAAGATGGAAAAAATAACAGAGAAACTCGTTAACAGCATGATGTGTCTATGGTCAAGGTGGCTAGAAGAGCAAGAAGCAAAACATTATATTTCCCTCTGCACCTAACGTGGTAAAAGAGAAGGTGAAGAAAAAGAATAATTATACCTTTTACTATGGGGAAACTAGTAAAATCCCTTATGAAGCATGTTAAGCATATGTTTAAACTAGGTTAATTCTTTATCGGAGAAGGGGCCGGCCGAGTAGTTAGAGCGCATGTGTCTCATATGCAGAGCCTAGGTTCAATCATCAGTAATAGATGGAGATTTGTTTCTGTCAAAGGTAACTCACATCGGGAAGAAAGGCCAGAGGAAGACCCAGGAAAAAATGGATAGATGGAGTAGCTGAATACGGCCAGAAGATCCAGAAAACTGTCACTCAAATCACACGAGAGGCACAAAACAAATATTTTAAACCACAACACTGGGCTGCAACCCGGTAAAAGTGAAGAAGACAATAGATACATAGAAAGGTAACTCAAAAATCTTAATTTGCAGTTTATGGTGACTGCATTAGCCATGCCGTCAAGTCCTGAATGGCGTCTTTGTCCTACACTGCCCTAAAAGTGGTAAATACAGAAGGTGAAGACAACTTTTCTTTTCATTCTTTATATTCTGCCCCATATTCTTCACCAAAGCATAAGTCCTCACCCAACTTACATCAAGTCTTGGTCATTTCCTAAAATTCCATTAATGTCCTCTCTATTATTCCTCTGTCTTTAATTCTCACTTATATAGTTTTAAAGTCTCTCTTTAACTCTTTAGCCTTGAAGGCTTAGGTAAAAATAACATTCTGATTATATTATTATCGGGTTTTCCTTAATGTGCCTTATACAGTACCAGCGTCTTTTCCTTCCCTCTTGATCTGCTGGAATTTTTTTTTATAGTTCACTCCTTAACCATTTCCCTCAGAAACCTTTCAACAAAGAAAAAAAAAAATGCTCAACAGGGAAAGGGTGGGATGTGGGAATTATAACATCATCAAAGGTACACAGCAGAACAGCAACTCAAAATACAGGAGAGGCAGACCATGCGAAAATGAAACACAAGAATAACAGTCCCAGGAAACCCCCTTTAGTTGTGTATTCATGACCATGCCTAATTGTGTCAATCAAATAAATTAAAGTAAATACATTAAAAATAAGATTGAGAAAACAACTGTCTTCTTCTTCTTCTTCTCTTCCAACTTGTACCTCATTGAAATGTCGGGGGGAGATGTAACATTAGTTAGAGCACTATTAAGACTGATATTCATTTCTGTAAGGTTGTTTTTAATGCCATCACTACATATTTTCCAAAGTCTTCCACTCGCTCTATACCCACTGTAACATTTTAGTGTCGCTCGCTGTGGCAGATAATACCAGGGCATTCTTGTTAGGTGTCCAAACCACTTCATTTGTTGTGCTTTGATGACGTGTAAGACTGGCTTTATTCCTAGCATTCTTTTGATTTTATGATTTCGTATTCTGTCTGTACATTTTCTAAATCAACTGAATTTATAGTTCCGACCGACGGTGCAAAATGAATACTTGGGTGGACAACACTTTGAGAAACCAAACAGATTAAACTAAAGTAAAAACAGAAACCAACAGATTTTTTAAAAATTCTGTCACAATGAAAATAATGTAACCTGGTCAGTGGTTAAATCAAAACAGATAATAACGTAATAACTGAAACAAACAAAATAATAATAAATTATATTTCAATCGCTTCAAAATCTTCATACAAAAGCAAATGAATATTTGAAATTAAACAGCAAAAAAGAGCAACGGTCTAAGCTAACTGTTAATCAACTTTATTTTTCTTACTTCACATATTAAATTTCAACAGTACAAAATAACTAGACTTGCACAAAATAAGTTAAAAACCACAATTTCATTTCAGTTTAGAAAATTCTGAAACACTCCCAAAAGTGGCCAAAAACGTTAAAGCACTCACTAACATTATCATCATTGCAGTGTGAATTATTTCTACAGCTAAATTTATATTTACGTATATTTCTGCATCCGATTTTTAGCGACAACAACAACAACAAGTCAATGCACTTATGTTGAATGTTGAATTGAGAATCGACATCACAGCAATCTGACACTCCCATTAACGCTCCATCCCCCATCTTTAGCAGCAAGCAAAGAGATCCAATTACGATGGCACCAGTAACTGTTTGACTGAACATCCGTTCCGCCTTTCCCCTGAGTGTTGAGCGTTGGCAGATCACCTGGTAACTCCTTGCAGCACCATTCTCCTCACACCATAATGATGTATTTGTGCCTTTGCACTGTTCATTCGCTCCCAAAGGGATCTAGCTTGTCATATATCAATTCACCCCCAAAGTGGTGCAGCCCACTATCTGGCAGTCTCTATTTGACTGCCTGTTTCCCACTACACTGGCATGACCTGGAGAAAATATCCAAAGGATGATAACTACCCGGACATATAAAGCGATGCTTGCCACTCTGCATGCAGCATGCCTGTCTCCACCTTTATCAACATGCTAAGTCAGTTGTAAATGCACTTAATAAGTTATGAATTATTTCCAAAACTAATTCTATATTTGATTATACTTTTATAGAAAGCAATTAGTTAACAAGTTATGAATAATTGTTAAATCTAATTCTATATTTATATATACTTTTGCAGCAAGTAAAAAAATTGTCCAATACAGGATAAACAAGAATAAAGAAGAAATCATTCAATCGTTCCTCTTGTGAACAGGGTGTGACCAGAGGGTTCGGTTGGCACACTACGCTCAGAGGAAAGGCAAGATGGACATACGACCAGCACCATTAGTATTCGAACTCTGCGCTGGCTGCTGAGCGCGTATGCTAATGCCCAGAGTGCTGTGATGTCAATTGATGTCAATTTTTGACTCAACTCAACTATTGTTAACAGGGTTGTACTTCAGCTATTTGGCGCCTATGGCCCAAGGGTCAGATGTTTTTTTTAAAATTTGCATTAGACACTGCTCTATTGTGGGCTAATTTGAAAGACTTTGCAGTGCACAATTAGGTAGCCTGTTTAATGCTTTTTTTTTTCCCCGGCTCTCAAGCGTAGTTGGCTAAACCGGATTGCACGGAGACCGGGTGACGAACTCCTTGTGGTCCGGGTTCGATCCCGGGGGTAGGCAGGAAAGCCACATTTTCTCCCAGATTTACGGTATTTACAAGGGAATCAAGGCCGAAAGGTTGCGATATCCATAATACCGAGCCTAAGGGTTAACAACTCATGGCTTCTGGATACTAAAACAAACAAACAATGCCGTTTTTTTAAAAAGTAAAATTCAAAGGATGGAAAAATACACTTGGTGTATACTGTTAAATTTTGTGTAATTTACGCAGTGCAAATTCAGATATCAGAAGGCTAATACTGAAAATTTCATTGTGGTTCCTTTAGATGATGTGCTGTCACTTCAAAAAAAAAAACACAGAGTTGTTTGACCTTCCCCCCCCCCCCCCCCCCCCCCCCCCCCCCCCACTTTTTCTCTCTTTTTTTTCTCTCTTTAAATATTAAGTGGCGACCAAGGCAACTGCCCTACCCTAGGTATGCCACTGCTTGTCTATATTACTGGATGAGTCAGAAATCTTCAGTCAATATCTAAACCCATTAAAACCATTACCACCATTTTCATTATTTTATTTCAGAAGCTCCTATTCAATAAGAAAATTAGAACATGCACTCAAATTAAACTAGTAGTGGGGTTAGATATGATCATCTAAATTGAAGCCCACCCTCTGTTCCTGTCCCCAGAACTCTGGGTTGTGGGCTGTGGCAGGCAGGTATGGCATCAGTTTAGGTGGGGTGCTGTCTGGGAGGGTTTCCCAGTCGATTCCCTCATAAAACTTGTGGTTTTTTAAAGCTTTCATCCCCTCTGGTTTGGCCATGCCAAGGCGTAAAGCTGGGTCCACAACCTGCACAATACAGTGACAAGAATTTCAAGATATATATAAATAATACAGTTGACAACAAAATAAAAGTGAAAACAGAGCATAAGACTCCTTTCACAATACTGGCACATCTTCTCAACTTACACTCTATGTGACTTATGACCATGTGTACTTACAACCACACACACAAATAAGTCAATACAAATAGTCAATAAAGACTACATTGGTAGTTCAAAAAGGTTCTTGGAATTGATACCTAGAGTGCAGCAGGGTCTAATTTTACATACACAGATTGCATTTCTGTATTCTGATATACAATGTTTTTTTATAACCTGTTATGAAAATGAAAATGTTGAAAAAAAAAAGTTTAACTTATGACCAGTCTGACCTGTGATCTATTAGAAAGGAACTTGGCCGTTAAGTCAGACACATAATGTTTTGTAAAGACCAACTGGCACTCGACGGGTGATGTAGTCAACATCCTTCAGGCTGCCTTCACTTTCTAAGGACATTTCCTAGTACCAGTTTAAGACTAGATCAACCTTTGAGCCAAATTATTGAAATCTATCTTGATGCGAAATCGAACACAAGAACTTCAACAACAAATACCCATGGCTAATTCTTACACAAACAAAAAGGAGAAAACCGAAATTTTAAAAAGTCATAAATTAGGTCATAAAAGAAAATGGCATAGAACCAATTCTAAATTACATATAAAGAGAGCAAATCAAATGTCTGGCCCACTTAGAGAGAATGCTTTGTGATACCATACCATACAAGGCATACATCAAAGAGGAGAAGGATGTAGATAGAAAGATCTTCTTTTTTGTTTACCCACCAGCTGTAAGCTCCAGCAAAAAGCCAGGTTGTTCGTCCATATGGACCATGGTTTTGTACCAGGGCCTGAGTTTTGCATGTACCTCCATTTTACTGGCTTACTCGTGTGCAGCTGGTTGTTCCTTGCCTCGCAGGCAGATGAACTCTGACTTCCAAGGAAGCTCCCAATTAGTCAACATCTACAACATGCTTGTTGGGGAGGCTGTAAGTCCATTCTTATTTTCCCAACAATGGGGCCCCAAAACCCACACTGGGAAGATGAAAAGATAACATCAGAGAAACTCTACAATAGCATGATGTGTCTATGGGAGAAGTAGAACATCATATCTCCCTCAACACCCGAAGCAGTAAAAGAGAAAGTGAAGAAGAAGAGAAAATCATCACATAACAGGTCCATCGCAGAACTTTGTTCTTACCAAGTCAGGTTAAAAATTCTCTCTCAAGATTCCCAATTTGTTAACTTCATGCCCAGGTGATTCTTACCGTTACCCCATCAGAATTCTAACATTAACAACAGGGAAAAAGGATGTCACAATGATTTTCAAATAGCCATTCTGTTCAAAATAAAAACAATCGTATGTTTCAGAGATGGAGCGTAAACAAGTGTGATAAATACTAAGGATGTTGTGTTTACGTAAATTTCTTGTAATACAGTTTTTAGGATAAAGCTACATCAGGTTCAGCAAACTGGTAGTGGATTTAAATTAGGGCTGTACTAAATAGTGATTTTTACTATTCGGGAGAATACAAATAGTGTATAGTGTATAAAATATATCTAAAAAAAAACAACAACAAAAAACATTCATAATGTCAAATGTACGCTGAACCTTTACTTCACATAAAGTAGCACAGAACATTAATCTTCTTCTTTAGCATTCTAGGCCCTTGAGGTTTACTGCTGCAGATATCACTCGTCTCTATTCATCTCTCTGGCTGGCCTTCTTTTCACAATTTGTGACACCAGTTGTTTGCAGGTCTGACTGGACATTATCTCTCGAACTTCGGTTTTGTCTGCCTCGTGGTCTACGCCCATTCCTCTCTCAGGTGTTTACAGTTTTACTTCTCTGTCACCTGAAATTCTTAAAATATGCCCCAACCATTATAGTCTTTTAGCTCTCATGATGCCAGTGATCAATGGTGATTTAAACAGATTATGTGTTACGTTGTTGCTTCTCACTCTCCATTCCCCGCTGTTAGCATCTCTGATGGGTCCAAAGATTTGTCGTAAGACTCTGTTTTCGAAAACCTGTAAGCTTCATCTCTTTTATTTCTGCTTCAAGTTTCACAGCCACATAAAATGACTGGTCTTATCAACGTTTTAAATATTTTGATCTTGGTGTTGCGAGACAGTCACTTTGACTTTAACAGATGTTGAAGGGCATAGTATACTTTATTTCTAGATTGTATTCTAGATTTTATTTCTTCTCTCAGCATGTTGGAGCAGTTGAAGTTTGCACCCAAGTACTTATAAGTTTCCGTTTGTTTGATTTTCATATTATCGACTTGGATGTGGCCGGAGTTTATATTCTTTCCATGTCTAGTTAGTATTCGTACAGAATAGTGAAAATTTGAAAACATTTTAAATTTGTATCCTTCAGTCAGTCTCTGGTAACTAATAACTAGGAATGAAAGAATCCTAAGTATTATAACAAGTAACTAAACTTGGAAATTGTCCCTGACAGCTTAGTTAATGCATGAAAGCTGCATTAGCTTTAAACAAAACCAATCATTCCATGTTGTCAGCATTAAGGCTGTGTATGCTGAAGTGGGTGTAAGGTAACTACTATTCGTATTCGGCCCGACCGCAACTATTCGGCCTAATACCGAATAGTCAATAGGTCCACTATTCGGCCCCGAAACGAATATTTGGTACAGCCCTAATTAAAATACCCACCAAAGCCTGCTCTAGATATCTTAGATGAGACATCATTACAATGGTGGGAACAAGATCTGTAATTAGATGTACTGAAAAACAAAGAATGGAATGGATTGGAGAGCTGGTCAGAATGAACCCAGCATCACGGGTTGCAAGAGCATACAATATGAGAATGGAAACAAACATCAAGAGGCAGAGGAAAAGCCAAGAAGAATATGGACAGATGGAGTTAACAACTTGCTGAAACTCAACAATATCACTATGCAGCAAGCTAACGAGCGCTCACTATCCTGGAAACCAGTAATTAGCCGTGTCTGCGATGCCTAACAGCATTAAGCAGAGAAAGACATCAGACAGATTCAAAAGAAAATCCCCCACATGCTATTTTTATTAAATATTTTCATATCCTGACATAATAAGTTCTGCACAAGCACAAACATGACCAATGCCATTAACCAGGTGTGTCAAAAACACATCACTGTAAAAATAGGCAGTTTTTGCTTCTCTCTTATCTGCCATTCTCTCTTATCTGCCATTCTCTCTTATCTGCCATTCTCTCTTATCTGCCATTCTCTCTTATCTGCCATTCTCTCTTATCTGCCATTCTCTCTTATCTGCCATTCTCTCTTATCTGCCATTCTCTCTATATGCCCACCCAATGCAGTCTGTACATCCTAATGATGCCAGTAATTAGTAATGTAAATAGACTGTGAAGTTCGTGGTTGTTTCTCGTTTTCTACTCTCTGCTGTTGGCATCAGTATAATATTTGGAGAAAAAGTATCTTTACTGCCTACATTTACTAATTATTTTTTTGGGATGGTGTTGGACGTAGCGATCTTGAATCTTAGGTTTCAAAAGTTCCATGGCTAAGGCAATCACCATGAACTGTGTAGGTTAGGATTTTTACTTTACTCCCAAAAAGGTACAAGTAATGTTCTGGTCTGCAGAAAGAGTGACTTCCCTTCCCATTCATGCCTCGTCGAGTCGTAATCTTTCCTATGTTGCGGGAGTGTCATGTATTCCTTATTGTCAATGCTTTAACCATTCTCTCTTTTCTCATTATGTCACCGCTCACTTGCATGATTATTTTCACATTCTGCTACTTGCGTGACAGTTTGGGTGTATGGAAACTGCATTGTTTTGCTATTTCTATGTTCCTTGTCAGTGACTTCTTTTTTTAGGAAGGCTGGGGGCCACCGCCAACGAACACAGAAATACAAAAACATCCGGTTTCAATATTCATGAGCCGTCCCACCTGTGGTTCTTCCCCCTGCAATACTTCTTACTTGTACAGAGGCTCACAACAACACAACCTCTATTTAACATTATATATGTCGAGCGAACGCCGAACAAAGCCATATCATAACACCCCTGCAACATAGGAAAGGTTGTGCAACCCGACAAGGCATGAATGGGACGAGAAGTCTCACCCTCTTTTTGCGGACCAGGTCTTCTGAATGAGAGTCCAGTGTTCTAACCACTCTGCTACTTCTTTTCTTATAATATACTGCTAAAAAATGAATTGTCATCAATCACAACATGCAAACAAATAGAGAATAAACTCAAATAACAATGACTACAAAGCTCAACAATGGACTGGGGGAATGCACAGAAACAGCTGAAAGTTTTCAGCGAATTATACTGCAGTCACCCTTTTTTTTTTTTTTCAAACAAAAGAGAGACCACTCAATCTTACCAAGAGTTTCTGCACCAAATCTTTAGCATCGGGATTAAATCCTTCAGGAAATTCGTATTCTGCTTTCACAATCTTTTGGAAAGTCTGGTATTCATTTCTGTCAACAGATCACATAAATACAGATAAAACACACAGTAACATTATCGCTTCTGCTACTAGAAAAAAATTTTTTTTTTTTTTTTTTTTTTTTTTTTTAAAGTACATAATTTTTTCATGCCCCTAGGCATATTGGGTTTATAGCGCTAGATCTTAATTTTATAGATTGTTTTTCGTCCAAAACGAGTGATGAAGACCACTTTCATCCAAAGTAGTAATGATCAATGATTATGAGCACGAAGGTGGCTGATTAGTCCAATATAAGCCTTAAAGTTCTTGAGCAGTGCAGACAACAGGTGGAAGCTGCAGTAAATGTGGGATTAGCAGTACGGTTCTTTCTAGTCTGCCTCCGTTTCTCTGCCTGTGCAACCTCCGCTGCCTGGCAGGCCAATGCACCATGCCTGAGGGATGTACGCCATCCAGAACGGTCTTGAGCAGCAGCCTTTCACCTCACTGTGTTGATGCCAAAAGAATTGAGAGCAGTCTTCAGAGTGTCCGTATAGCGCATTTTCTGTCCTCCCTGGGACCTCTTCCCTTGCTGGAGCTTACCATAAAATACTTTGTTTGGGAGGCGATAGTTCTGGCATGCGAGCTAGGTGACCAGTCCAACGCAGCTGACAATTCTTCAGTATTGTATGAATGCTAGGCAGGTTCGCTGCATCAAGAACCACAGTATTTGGGATCTTATCTTGCCATTTGATTTTGAGCAGGTTATATGAAACTTATTCAATGTTTTAGCATGGTGCTGATACACAGTCCATGTTTCACAAGCCTAGAGCAGTACTGGAAGAATTACAGCTTTGTAAACCTTTAGCTTAGTCAGCAGGGAGATACCACTTCTGTTCTAGACACTGGTATAAAGTCTGCCCAAACTGCTGCTGGTCTTTGAGATTCTTACATTGATCTCATAATTTTATAAATTAATCAGCACTCATTAATGCTGGCATCATTGGGGGATGTTGTCACTCATTAATGCTGGCATCATTGGGGGATGTGGTCACTCATTAATGCTGGCATCATTGGGGGATGTGGTCACTCATTAATGCTGGCATCATTGGGGGATGTGGTCACTCATTAATGCTGGCATCATTGGGGGATGTGGTCACTCATTAATGCTGGCATCATTGGGGGATGTGGTCACTCATTAATGCTGGCATCATTGGGGGGATGTGGTCACTCATTAATGCTGGCATCATTGGGGGATGTGGTCACTCATTAATGCTGGCATCATTGGGGGATGTGGTCACTCATTAATGCTGGCATCATTGGGGGATGTGGTCACTCATTAATGCTGGCATCATTGGGGGATGTGGTCACTCATTAATGCTGGCATCACTGGGGGATGTGGTCACTCATTAATGCTGGCATCATTGGGGGATGTGGTCACTCATTAATGCTGGCATCATTGGGGGGATGTGGTCACTCATTAATGCTGGCATCATTGGGGGATGTGGTCACTCATTAATGCTGGCATCATGGGGGGATGTGGTCAATCATTAATGCTGGCATCACTGGGGGATGTGGTCACTCATTAATGCTGGCATCATTGGGGGATGTGGTCACTCATTAATGCTGGCATCATTGGGGGATGTGGTCACTCATTAATGCTGGCATCATGGGGGGATGTGGTCACTCATTAATGCTGGCATCATTGGGGGATGTGGTCACTCATTAATGCTGGCATCATTGGGGGATGTGGTCACTCATTAATGCTGGCATCACCGGGGGATGTGGTCACTCATTAATGCTGGCATCACTGGGGGATGTGGTCACTCATTAATGCTGGCATCATTGGGGGATGTGGTCACTCATTAATGCTGGCATCATTGGGGGATGTGGTCACTCATTAATGCTGGCATCACTGGGGGGATGTGGTCACTCATTAATGCTGTCATCATTGGGGGATGTGGTCACTCATTAATGCTGGCATCATTGGGGGATGTGGTCACTCATTAATGCTGTCATCATTGGGGGATGTGGTCACTCATTAATGCTGACATCATTGGGGGATGTGGTCACTCATTAATGCTGGCATCATTGGGGGATGTGGTCACTCATTAATGCTGGCATCATTGGGGGATGTGGTCACTCATTAATGCTGACATCATTGGGGGATGTGGTCACTCATTAATGCTGGCATCATTGGGGGATGTGGTCAATCATTAATGCTGGCATCATTGGGGGATGTGGTCACTCATTAATGCTGGCATCATTGGGAGGCTGTGGTCACTCATTAATGCTGGCATCATTGGGGGATGTGGTCACTCATTAATGCTGGCATCATTGGGGGATGTGGTCACTCATTAATGCTGACATCATTGGGGATGTGGTCACTCATTAATGCTGACATCATTGGGGGATGTGGTCACTCATTAATGCTGGCATCATTGGGGGATGTGGTCAATCATTAATGCTGGCATCATTGGGGGATGTGGTCACTCATTAATGCCTGCATCAATGGGAGGATGTGGTCACTCATTAATGCTGGCATCATTGGGGGATGTGGTCACTCATTAATGCTGGTATCATTGGGAGGATGTGGTCACTCATTAATGCTGGCATCATTGGGAGGATGTGGTCACTCATTAATGCTGGCCTCATTGGGGGATGTGGTCAACAGCATGCTGGCTGTCTTTACTTTCTAGGAATGTACTTGGTACCAATTTTAAGCTAAGTCAACCAGTCAGCCAAGGTGATTTAGGAACAAAATGGGACTCAATGCGGATTTAGAATCCACAACCTTCAGGCACGCCTGCTTTTTACAGTACAGTCATAATATCTCTGAAGTGAATTATGGGGCCACTATTTTAGGCAGAAACAAGAATAGACTCACCCCCTGCACAAAGACTGCTGTGAAAGCCGACTAACTAAAAAAAAGGTTTGCTGAAATCAGCTGTGTCGATCCAAAAGGTGAAGAAGATACAGTCTAGATGTAAACCACAACATAAGGTGTCAAACACTCTTTTAAGGAAAAACACAGAAGAGGAGGAAAAACCGACAGCAGCAGAAAGTTCTGGTTGACTGTCCACTTTTGGACTTTAGTCTTGTTTCAAAAACTGAACTTTGCCTGTACATCCATTTACAGATCTGGTATGCAGACTGTCGATTCCTTGTCTCTCAGGCAGATGCACTCCAATTTTGAAAGAAACATCCCTAATTAATCGAATATGAAATACATGTTAAGAAAAATTAGGTCAATTACCACCCCCCCCCCCCTACCCCCTACAATGGGCCCCTGGAAGCCACATGGCAAGATAAAAATTGTAAATAACTAAGAAACATAAGAGCGACATAACAGGCACAGATACAAAAATTATACATTTAAACAAGAAATTCTTTCATGAAAGTCAAGAAACAGAAAATATATTTACTAATTAAGGGAAAAATATGAACAGACAGACATTCACTGTTAAAAAACAATAAACTCCGACTATCCACCATCAAATGTAACCCAAAAGGGTTGAACGAAACAAGGTTTAAAACATATTGCTGAAATTGACAAGCATGTTGCTGTAATTGACAAGCTTACCCAGATCGAAACGGCAAAGACCCAGAAAGACACTGATAAATGATACATCCCAGCGCCCACAAGTCAGAGCTGAAAATTAAAAGTTTCATGAGTAAACTTATTCTATAAAAGAGAGAGACATCTCCTAATTTAATCAGCCATAATTTCTTCGCATTAATATATTTCTGTGAGACTAAGCACCGCCAGCATCATCATCAAGTGTTATGTCAAGTGTAACCATACCTCTTTACAACCCTTGCTCTTATGTAAATTAAAGGACCCTTTTTATGCCAGTGACGCATTGGGCATATGATGCTACACATTTTCTATTGACCAATCAGCACTTGGTGGGTAATGTGAACATCACTCCAGTCACTTGTACTTAACAGGACATTACCTAGTGCCTATTTTGAGCTTTGCCCATAATATAAATACATGCTGATTATAAAATCTGTGCCATTTCCACAAAGAAGGTTGTCTGCCATGGATATATGAATCCACTGATCTATATGGGAATATTGACATGACGAGAACCCTGATCTCTCCCATGGTACAACCCAAAGCTTTCTTCTTATTATTTTTGTGTGTGGTCCATATTCTGCTGACGGTAGGGGTATCAGGTTAGCATATGATCGGTATCCACACTAGGCGTGTTTGGTGGCCCGGTATGCTGTAATGTTGTAGAGTTTCAAGATATCAATGACTCATTCAGTCCATCTTCTTCTTGGTCCTTACCTATTCCTGGGGTATTCAATTTTCATGTTCTACGCTCTCATTGCTGGCATCATTGGATTTATTATTATTAAATGGCCAAACAATTTCAGTCTTTGTTTTTTGATGAATTTCATTATAGGTATTCCTGTGATAGTTATTGTCATTTCTTTGTTTCTCACATGATTGACAGAATCCCGGCCTTTCTCATTTCGCATGTCGTCACTTTTCTTTTGTGTTCTTCAGTCAACTTCCAAGATTGACACTGATAGCACAAGTTTTGTAAGAAGACTGAATTTATAATTTGTCTTTTTGTCTCTACTGGGATAGCCCACGTCCTCCACCTGAAAGCCACAAGAACGGTCTACATCTAAAAAGCCAACCAAGGAATTCTAACCTTGGTAGACTGAAGATTATGGGAGACACAAGACATGGTGGCATGGTGGGAGCTTGCACTAAGCCTAAAATGGATACCAGGTAATGTCCTGGGAAGTACAAAGTGCCTTTGTGATGTTGACCACATCACCCATTGAATGTCAATAAGTCTTACCTATACAGATGGGGTTTCATACCAAAAGCGAATGGATGTCACCTAGTGCAGCAAAGCCTTGCATATGATATCATAAAGTTTAGTTTGAGAATGGAGGTGGAGGCAGTTGACTGCTGCCTTCCGCTGACATGAGAATCAGCTGTACACACAGGCCGTGATCGTAACTGACTCAAAGAGCATGTTGAGAAAGGTAAAAACAGGATGCTTTGTGCAGAGTGGCAAGCATCACTTCAGAGGTCCTGGGTAGTTAGCATCCTTTGGATATTTTCTCCAGGTCATGCGGGTGTGTTGGGAAATGAGCAGGCCCATAGACTGGCTGGCTCTGCACTACTTGGTGGTGAACTGATGTATGACAAGTCAGACACTGTGAGGGCCCTTTGGGAGCGAGTGAAAAGTGTGGAGGTGCAGATAGATCATTACAGTCTAAGGAAATTGGCGCTGCGAGGAGTTATCAGGGGATCTGGCTGACACTCAACACTCAGTGGAAGGATGAGACGGATATACAATCAGATGGTTACTGGTACCATCAGAATTGGAAATCTTTGCTTGCTGCTGAAGATGGGGACTGAGCACTTATGGAAGTGTCCCGAGTGCTGTGAAGTCGATTCTTAATTTAACATTCAACATTTTGTCAATTAGTCCATAAAAATAATATAATATATTTTTTTTTTTTTTTACTTTCGCTAACAAATTTTAATATTGACTTCCTTACCAATGACACCACTAAGGATGTCGTGGAAAAAGGAAACCCTACGTTTTTTTTTTTCCAAGACCTACAACGGATTCTCTTAACACCTCTGCCCTTTTCGACACAAGACTAACTAACTAACTAACAAATTTTCAAGCCATATAGCTGCACCATAATATACAGCAGTACTATTCAACTGGTGGCCCACAGGCCAAACCCGAGCCCATGGGGGCCTAGTAAGTGGTCTGCGGATCATTGCCAGGTGTATTCTATTAATGATCTTTCTAAGCTGGGTCTCAGGCCTGTGGCTATCCTCATTTTGGCCCCTGAGTAAACTTAGCTTAATAGCCCTGGTATACAGCTACATACAGCTACTTACAGCTACATACAGCTACTTAGTGTTTTCTCTGTGTTCCTCTGTCTTTTTTCTATCAATTCTAATCAATGTTACAATATATTCCGGTGCACGCAAAATTCAAGTTCTGGAGTGAGACTAAGTTTCAGAATTAGACAAATAACCAGAACTTTTTGCTAGAGTTTACAGCTGATGAATGCGAAAGAAGAAGAAAATAAAGTCACAATTTGTTAGGATAGAAGGAGTTTAAGGGACACCTGGAACTGAAAGTGTTAAAACGCTGTCAACATTTTACACAGGCTAGAATTCTATGAATGTGTCTGTGTGTGTATGTGTGTACTTAGATATTTATTTTGTGTGTGCATGTGTGTTTTGTATGTATATATGTATGTACATATGGATGTATAAATGTGTGTGCACATGTGGTATGTACCTATGTATATGTGTATATAAACAAGTGTGTGTGCGTGTGTGTGTGGAATGTATGTCTATTTGAATGTGTGCATTTACCATCCACGCTTTTATGTATTTTACTTGATATTCAAGTTGTGTATACTGTTATACGAACATAACGAGATATATAGATAAAATACAACTGCAGTATGAAAAAATGAGTGTTTGTGAAAAGGCTGAATGTAAGACAGGCATGTGCACTCAATTTGAGACCCTCTGAAAATAACAGTTTATTCGTTTCTTAACATATAATTGTGCAGACAATAAACTACCTCAAATGAAGTTCTTACCCAAAGTTAGCTGGCTGGTTGTTGAGCACTTCTGGAGAAACATATTCTGCTGTCCCAACAAAAGAATTTTTCCTCTTAGCTTCCACCTGATTTTCTGCTTTTCCTGGGAAAATGTAACGGGAATAAAATGATTACAAACACAATATAAAATATGCTGGCAATAAATCCAAGTAACAGGCAAACAATCATCCCTAAAACAGTGACTACTTTTTATAAATACTAAAAATATATAAATGACTGTCTATATAACGGCTATTCAAAAGCAGCCTGAGGGCCCAATCTAGCTCGCAGAGGCCTGGCAAGTGGTCACTGAATAACTGCCAATAGCATTGTAGTAATAATCTTTCAATGCTGTGACGCAGGCCTCTGGCTTGCTATAATTTCCATTTTCAACATTCTGGCCCTTGAGTAAACTTAGCTGATTAGTCCAGGTCTAAACAACAGTCATAATTATAAGTTTCTATTTCAGAGAAGAATCCTTAGAATTCCTTGGACAGCTAAAAAGAGCAATCCAGATGTTTTGAAAAAGGTGAGGGCTCAAAGACAATTTATCACAAACATCAGAAAAATGCCACAAACATCTGCAGATCGCAGACTATGGAGAGGCATGATCGCCAGGCCAGTTAGCAAGGCACTTGATGATTTCTGATGTGAAGCACTGTAGATAGGAATTGTTAGTGGTACAGATGGGTGCCACTAGCTATGTCATTCACAGTCAAAGAGACAATGCATGCTAAGAAAGGTGGAGAAAGCCATTCTACATTCAGAATGATGAGCATCACTTCAGAGGTCCCCAACAGTTAGCTTCCTCTGGATAATTTCTCCAGGGTATGCAGGTATTTTGAGGAAAGAACAGGCTTACAGACTGGCTGCTGCTGTATCACTGGGTGGTGATTCAATTTGTAACAAGCTAAATATGGTCAAGGCCATCTGGAAGCAAGTGAACAATGCAAAAGCATGAACAGGTCAACAGGGTGTGGAGAGAACGGTGTGGTGGGGAGTGACCAGGGGATCTGGACAACACACTACACTCACAGGGAGAGAAAAACTTAGGTCTTTACACACCCACTCCATGATGAACTAAATACATGTAAAGGCAACAACAGACTTAAACGAGGCCAGTCTTGGTTGGGCTAGCAGAGATAGTAATACAGCGGGCGATTTCCCTTCAAGACATAACTGTGGACAGAAATGGATACACATACTAAATGAATGCAAGCAGTATGATTTGGCGCCACTAATAGTTGCTCCAGAAGTGAAAGCACTGGTAGAGGAACACACATCACAAGAAGTTACTATTTACAAAAATGGTAAAGAAACACAGCAAGAAACAAAGGGAAAGTCTTTAGAGAAGATAATGGAGCCTTTGCTTCTACCACCAGCAGCATGACAGTGGAGGTCATGGTTGTGACAAAGACTCAGTTCACCAATGCATATTTGTCAGCAACTCAATGAGTAAGCTACAAAAGATCAAGGTGGTACATACGGAAAAAGCCACTCCATCTGATACAGAAGGCAGCATTTCGCAAAATCACCCTTTTTGTCCCAGGGTATGCTAGTGTGAAAGGCAATGCAGGGCAGATGCTCTGGCTGTCAGTGCGACTATCAGGAATGGGCCCTCTATGGACAGGAGAGACATCATCAATGCCATAGGAGAGAATAAACACTGTCAGGTTTTAAGTTTCGTAGAAAATGATTTTTCACTGAACAGACTGCATACCATGGGTGTACCAACTGGAGCTGCGAGAGAGGATAACCATTTGGGAGCCACCAGTTGTTACATCAACAAGAACAGAATTGGAGCTGTCAGCCTAAAAACACTTGGAGACATACTCAGGAGAAGATCAAAGCACTTATGATCATGTGCGATGAAGCTGATTGCAGAAATGAACAATGAACAGGAAGAGTCAGACTGACATATAATCAAACTGCCACTGGTACGAATGTAATCATAATCCCTCACTAACTGACGAAGATAAGAACAGAGCCAATCTGGGAAAGTCTAGAGTTGTGTGATGTCAGTTCTTGAATCAGTTCAACTTAAATGACAAGTAAATAAATACATCAATCACTGAGTTGGTATAGTCAAAAAGGACAAGTAAATAAATTTAGTTATAGCTGAGAAGATACAGTTAAAGCGCAAATAAATAAAAAATAAAAATAATTAAGACCAGACAGCTTAACTCTGTCAGTAACAAGCATAATTAGTGGGTTAGTCGACAGCTTATCCTCACTGCTCTTTGAACACATACATTCCATAACTGCCTGGATCCCCTACTCAGTAAAACCTGCAGTGTGTAGTGGCTGATGAAATCAGTTCTGTGTTTTCTTATTTTTCTTTGGCTTACTGCATAGTGCTCTTGTCTAGCCACACCCCTTTTCATCTGCTATTGTTACTGTCTGGTCATGGTTGCAGATTTACAGAACTAGGTTACAGTTCTTGCAACTGCCTTAATTCTCAGCGAGCATTCAGTATATGAGCCTGGCCTATGGCTCGTCCACCCTTCACTGTAGCTCTACCTGCAAGCCTCATTTTGCTCATTTCCTGACACACCTGCATGCCCTGGCACAAAAATGAAACTGATCTTTGTTAGCCCCGTCCGCCTCAGAGACACCAACCAAGCATGTGTTAGTCAAACTTGTTCTATTATAAAAAGCTGTTACTTTAATTAATGTATTTCAGTTTCAGGGGTTGAATCAATAATACAGTGGGACAGAATGAGTCAAAGAAAGAATTGGAGCAGAGTAAATTATTCAAACAACTGAATGGGACATAAAGAGCTTAGAAAGGCTCATCATGTCAGTTGAAACAAACACACTTGTCCTTGGGTACAATATGAGTTCAAAGAAAGGCAAATAAATAAAATCATCAACAAGAAACAGGCAAAAGAATAAATCTTTAAGGGCAGGTAAAAAAAAATTTTTTTACATAATCACTGTCAAAAGACAGTCAAATTCAAGTGTTAGAGAAATATTTTACGAATTCCCACCTTCAGAATCTGTAGATAAAATCTTGGAAGTTCCAAAATCTGTTATCTTGATATGCATGTCCTCACTCAGCAGAATATTTTCTGGTTTCAAATCCCTGCAGAATTCATAAAACAAGAACACACTCACAGCTTTATTAATCATATGGGAGGAGGACACAGAAAATCTAAATAAAAATAACTTATAGAAATAGAGGCAGACAAATAAAACACATGGAGAAGGAAACTGAAGTTAAACAGATGGGGAGGACATAGGAAGATAGAAGGACTTAGCGTGAGTTTGTTGAGGGGATAGAAGATAGAAAAAGAATATTTTGCTTCAGGATTTGCCATTAAAAGGGTGACTGGCATTTTGTGTTGAACAGCTAGGCTGTGATATCTGTGACTTTCAGCTTAACACATCTGATTTCAGAAAATCCTTAATCAGTTGTTCTTTACGATACTGGGTGTAATCCCCACCCCCTACCAAATGGGTTCTCTGAACCTACAAGGACAAAATACAATTTAAAATATGACAACACGATTCTAAAAACTAAGAAGGGAAAGCCCTGCTAAAAAACATACCTGTGAATGATTCCTAAGCCATGCAAATACTCTAGTGCAAGGACAATTTCTGCTGAATAAAACCTAGTACAAGGTACATCAAAAGCTGATAACTTGTGAAGATATCCCAGGAGCTCTCCATGACAAGCGTATGTCAGAACGTAATCTTTATAATGTTAAGAAATGTTCATGTGCATGAAAACTGTGACTAACACTTTTTCAACAGAAAATATGCTTTAAAGTTTTGATTCTGTACTCAGTTACTGAAAATATTCACACATTAGAAGAGACTGGGGCTGAGATTTGTAAATTCCAAAGACAGCAGTAGATACTTCAAAGGTCTGCAGCCAATCTCCACTGTGGAGGTCATCACAGAGCAGCTAGAGGGTGTAAAAGTGTGGTAAGTTGTAAAAGTAATGGATCCGTTTTTTTATGCCTTCAGGAGTGCTCAGCATACACGGTTAGACTTGCAAAGATTTGTAAATTCCAAAGACAGCAGTAGATACATGAAAGATCTGCAGCCAATCTCCACTGAGGAGGTTATCACAGAGCAGCTAGAGGGTGTAAAAGTGTGGTATGCTAGTAAAAGTAATGGATCCGTTTTTTATGCCTTCAGGAGTGCTCATCATACACAGTTAGACTTGCTAAGATTTGTAAATTCCAAAGACAGCAGTGGATACATGAAAGGTCTGCAGCCAATCTCCACTGTGGAGGTCATCACAGAGCAGCTTGAGGGTGTAAAAGTGTGGTATGCTAGTAAAGGTAATGGCTCAGTTTTTTATGCCTTCAGGAGTGCTCAGCATGCACGGTTAGACTTACATAGACCAATTGGCACGCGGTGGGTGATGTGGTCAGCATCACATCGGCTGCCTTTACTACTCAGGATTTTATGTGGTACCTATTTAAGGCTGGGTCAATTAGAAGCCAATGTCATTAAAAATAAATTGTCAGGCTCCGTAACAACTTGAACCCATGGCCTTCAGATCTGCAGGCTAGCATCTGGCAGATACTCCATGGCCTTCAGATCTGCAGGCTAGCATCTGGCAGATACTCCATGGCCTTCAGATCTGCAGGCTAGCATCTGGCAGATACTCCATGGCCTTCAGATCTGCAGGCTAGCATCTGGCAGATACTCCATGGCCTTCAGATCTGCAGGCTAGCATCTGGCAGATACTCCATGGATTTCAGATCTGCAGGCTAGCATCTGGCAGATACTCCATGGCCTTCAGATCTGCAGGCTAGCATCTGGCAGATACTCCATGGCCTTCAGATCTGCAGGCTAGCATCTGGCAGATACTCCATGGCCTTCAGATCTGCAGGCTAGCATCTGGCAGATACTCCATGGCCTTCAGATCTGCA
Source organism: Candidula unifasciata (assembly GCA_905116865.2). Lineage (NCBI taxonomy): Eukaryota > Metazoa > Mollusca > Gastropoda > Stylommatophora > Geomitridae > Candidula > Candidula unifasciata. Next base: position 167,449 of record CAJHNH020003968.1, read on the forward strand.
GGCTAGCATCTGGCAGATACTCCATGGCAGCTCCCTGTGGAGTACTAGGAAGTTCTTCTTCTTAGTGTTCAACAGTAAACTCTGGCGCAAAATTCTGGTTATTCATCCACCTCTGGACTTTGGTCTTGATCCAGAACATAAGTTTTGCATGCACACCCATTTTACAGATCTAGCTTAAATATATATGCAGACTGTTGGTTACTCGCCTCTCAGGCCTGATGCACACTGACTTTAAAGGAAAAACCCCAAATTAGTTACATCCAATAACATGCTTATTGAGGGGACAGTGAGTCTGCCCCCCCCCCCTCTTTCCCCATGAAACACAAAACCCACACAGGGATTTCATAAGCAAAGTTATATCAAACTGAGGAGAAGATGCTGTTAAGTGGGTGTCAGAGAAAAAAAGAAATTTATAGAAAGAGAGATACAGTGAGAAAGAGACTGCAGTAGGTAGATAGAAGAAGAGAGATGAAGTGCCAGAAAGATATCAGGAAGGACAGAGAGCGAGAAAGAATTAAGGTGAACAAAAAGGAGAGTGAACATATAGGACAAACAGGATGGAATGAGATGAGAAATTAGTAGAGAAACAGAGGGTGCATAGAAAGAAAGAAAAACATGCATAATTCTATGCAACAATGCCTTCACATAATTCTGCATTACTGTTATATCACATAATTATTACAACTATGAATTAGATATAATTCTACACAACTATGTCGTACATTTCTGCTCCCAAGCCCAGATGAAAAAAGAGGAGGGCTTGTACGTGAGGCCAGCTACCTCACCACAAGATTTTCTTTATAGCTGTAGAAATTGCCAACGATGATGATATTACATCTTACATCACATAATTCTGTATTACTGCTATCACATAATTCTCTATTAGTTTTACTTCATCACAAAAATCTGTATCTTCATCTTCAGCAAAGGATACACAGTCGCTCAGAGTCCTGGAAGGTATAGGCTAGTTTAATGAAGAAAGAGTGGTCAAGTTTCATGAGAACCTCTTTCTCTCTCATGACAAAGTGGGTCTTCCGTTCCCGGATAAGATGCTTCTTGTCACAGACTTTAACTGAAATGAAAATGTATATGAATCTGTAACTTCTCCATTTGTGCGTTTTGTAAGCGAAGTCACTTATAGTAAAAGTGTGAGCTGCGAAGTATGTCTTAAGAGGCAGTTAAGTGGGGTTGACATGATGCTAGCTATCATATTCCATAAAAAATGTTATCTGTGAAATTCAGTGAATAAAGAATATGCTTCTTCTTCTTAATTTTCTTTCGTTCGCTTGCAAAAAATTATCTATATCTGTCTCTAGAATGAACTTCACTGTCTTTTATAATTCACTCAGCGACCCGTAAAGTTTGGCTTCCACCGATGTTTCTCTTAGCCAAAAATTTTGCTTTGATATGTTTGGTTTATTTGGGACAGTCTTGGAGGACCCGATCTTGTCTCAGGTGCCAATCCACATGTGCACATGGCTGATTGGCCGATTTTAAATTTTGTGTACATGTAGCTGAAAAGTCGATTGTGTCCTGTTCTAAGGCGTAGAATAATAACTTGCTCTGTTCTGTCCATAAATTGGTAAACGTCTTGTGCTGGTTTTTATGGCTTTCTGATAGATTTGATTATTCTCTTCTTTTGTTGATAAGAGACTGGTACATCAGGTTGTTCTTAATTTGCACCTTGCTTAGCTAGTTCATCAGCGCTTTCATGTCTAGAAACTTCACAGTGGGATGGTATCTTACACTGGCCGCCTAGTTTGGAGAGTAGTGTTTGTAATAGGCAGATGGAGGAGGACAAGAAGGATGAAGAGGGGTAGAAGTAAATTCTCCTGTGGCATATCACGTAAAAATCCTAGACTTTAAATAAAGCAACAATGCAAGTAACTTTCTGAATCACATTCATCTAGCAACTGGTAACGATAATCTAATGCTAGTACTTACTAATGTACCACAATCCACACAAATATTATCATGTAGATATTAGATAAATATTACCATATATTTACTAGAATGAAATAACCATACAGATACTAGATAGGTAATACCATATAGAAATCCTTCTGATATAAGAAAGTTATCAAAAAGATATCATAAAGATATCATACTAACATATAGATAAGTAAATAAATAAAGGACTTTTTATGCCAGTGGGACATGTGGCATATTTTATAGACCAAGAGGCAGATATCACCATATAGATACTGGACAGATATCTTCATACAGATAATAGGCACAAGTGTAGTAACCTACAAGTGCTTCATTATACTTCTAACTCAAGCCTGAGTATGAAGAATCTCAGCGGACTGCACGAACTCCGTTGCACCGGCAAGGATCCCAAATACTTTGAGCAGATTTTTAACTCCAAATTTTGCACTAAGTAATATTACTGTCAACAACGCAAAAAACATACTTGCAAACTGCCTCTGAGTGCTGACTTCTTTGGCGAGGTAAACCTGAAAACAAAATGAAACAATATCATAAACTGTATAAATCTCAAAGTAAAATTGACCTATTATGAATTTAAATGAGGGTATAAACAAAATACTGCACAAATTATTCTCTAGCATTTTTCAGCTGCATGTCAGTCAGAATATGCATGGCAGTAGCATTAGGAATACTGACTGGCAGTTCCATATTATGCAAAGAAAGTGATTAAAAAAAATGAAAACAACAGAAATGAAGGCTATCCTCCAAATAACGGCACAAAAGATGGCAGGCGCTGGTGGCCAAAAATAGGACCTCAGTCACGTGTCAATTGCGCATTTCCGGCAACCTAATTTGCGGTTCTCCGGTGACTACCGCCACCCCAGAGAGTATCCCCCACGCCGCTCACGCGATGTGGATTGGGGCTAAACTAGATGACTGGGACTCACGAGCAAAGCTGCAGGAGATGCGGAAGCTGCTGCTCGTGGGGAATACTCCCGGCGGTGGCAGTAGTCGCCGGAAAACCGCAAATTTAGTCACAGGAAGTGCGCAATTGACACATGACAGAGGCTCTGTTAGGGTGTTTTTGCGGCTGCCATCCTTTGCGCCCTGGATAGCCGAAATGAAATGTCTACGGCGAATCATAAATGTAACTAGAAGAGACAGGATCAAAAATGGCGATATCAGGAAAGAAGCTGGGATGGAACCAGGTTTGAGGATCAGATTAACATCATGGCACACCGTTAGTAACCCATAAGTGCTCCATTCTTCTTTCAACTCAAGTCTGAATACAAAGAAGCTCAGCACAGTGCCCAGGCTCTGTAGCACTGGCGAGGATCCTGAAAGACTTTGGGTAAATTTTTAACTCCAAATTTTACCCCCGGCAGCACCGTTAGGCTACTCGTTTTTATTTCCAACAGCCAAGGGATTTTTTACGTGCACGACAATGCACACGAGCGTCCGATCTCACTACCCAAAGACCAGGGGGAATTACTAGAAGTTGAAGTCCATGTGAAAAAATTCCAGCCCTTACCGGGGATTGAACCTGGAACCTTTAGCTCTCGAGGAGGACACCCTGCCTCAAGACCATGCAGCCCCCTGGGATGGAACCAGTATTAAACTACAACAAGAGTCAATAGACCATCAGTATAGGAACTCTGCGCTGGCTGCTGAAGATGAGGACGGAGCATGCATGGGAATGCCACAAGTGCTGTGATGTCAATTGTTGACTCAACTCAACTAGATCAAATGGTTTGGACATGCATCAAGACTTCCACCAGACAATGCACCACAGAGAGCCCTGCTACTCAGAGATAATTGAAGCAGAGCCAGAGGTCGACCACGCAAGCTACAGACAGATGAGACGGAACATCCTGAGCTGTAAATTCCAGCATTTACATAGCACGTAACAGAAGTAAGTAAAATAAAGGTCCCTTTTCCAAGCATTTAAGCATATATAGCATATATGGCTAGACCTATATTTTAAAACCCAATCGGCACAAGATGGGTGATGTGGTCAGCATCACGCAGGTGGCCTTTGCTTTCCAGGACTGCACCCAGTACCCACTCAAGGCTTGGTCGACCTGCGAGCCAAGGTCATTTTTGAAGAAAAAAAAGACAGGCTCTGCCAGGGAGCAACCCATGACCTTCCGATCCGCAGGCGAGCGTCTAGCCGTTCCGCCATGGGGACTCCCAATAAGAAGTGATAATGTGGTTAGTCTAGGATTCCTATGTTAAGATGTAGTCGGAAACCATGTTATTTATGTACTTCAGTCAAAAGGATTAATGTTGGTGCGTCATTAAATGTCGACCTAAATTCTACAGTCTGCACCTGACAAGATACAGTGAAATCTGCCAAGCAAAACATTCTGTAATATAGCTGTCTTCACTATTTAAATACTTAAAAAGTTCTTTTCTGTTAAAGTGATAATTAATCACGTCTTTATAGTATGCGTTAACACCTTTCAAGGCAGCGTGGGATGCAGATGAAGGGGTGGGGGTGGGGCCTTGAACCTTAATATTCAGGGTAGCATGGCTAATGCAGTCGCCACAGACTGTGCAAGCTAGGATTTTATTTTTTCCCCACGGCTGAAAAAAATGTATCATCTCACCAATGATTCAATCCTGTGCCTCCCGACTAAGACCCCAGGGTTCCCAACCACTCAAACAGCTGCTCCTCCGATAATTAATTAATTGTAATTACACCTCGCTGTTTTATAAGTCCTAAGTTACCAGTACTGCTTATCTTTTCTTATACAATTCCTCAATGCCAAACTAACATCTTTTCTCTTGATCTCCCCAAGTATCTCTACCCCTCCAATTCTCCTGTTGCCTTGGCATACTTCAAATTTCCCCACTTTCATTAAGTATTCAAAATATAAGGGTAGTCTCCTAATGCAAGTAAATTCTTTTAGTGAGACAATTTCTTTCAAGACATCTTTGAGAGTTTACACTTTTTATCTGTGTATGGTGTTATCATCATTCATTTTAAAAACACATCTTTCGACCTTGCAAAGAGATTCTCATTAACCTCCTGGCTGTCGATGCAACCATTATCAATAAAGAATTCATTCATTGGAACATGCAGGAGATATTTACATATACAAGAATTAGATGCAGAACAGGACTCCATATTTCCTTAGAATAGAACTAAAACTTACACACACACACACACATACAAAACTGCTACTCTGATGAGTGGTAGTCACTGTCATGTAGTGTCTAGACACTCGCCTGTGAATCCAAAGGTCATGGGTTCGGGTCCTGACAGAACAGGACTTTTTACAAAAATGACTTTGGCTCCCAGGTCCACCCAGCCCTGAGTGGGTATGAGGTGCAGTCCTGGGAAATAAAGGTGGTAGGCGTGATGCTGACATCTCCCACCAAGTGCCGATTGGTCTATAAAATATAGGTCCAGCCCTATATGCCCAATACACCTGAAGATGTGGAAAAGGGTCCTTTACTTTTACACTGATGAGCCATGGTAGCCCAGCAAACAGCTCATTTCCCTCCCTGCCTGGTAGCCATATGTTCATCGAGTGTGAATTTTATTTAAAATGACTTGAATTCCAAGGCAGACTCAATCAAAAAGTGAGACTTCTTCTTCATCTTCTCTGGTCCTGTTCTGTTTTCCAGCATCAGGTTTTAAAGAGGCACTGGTATGTGCCAGGCAGATGCTGCTGATAATTATGGCCTCAGATATTCCATCTATCCATTGCTTGCGTGGTCGACAACTAGCTCTGCTTCCACTATGTCTGACTGACAGGGTTCTTTGTGGTGCACTATCCGGCGGTAATCTTGACACATGTCCGAACCATTTGATCTGTTGTCTCTTGATATAGTTTAACAGTCGTTCCATCCCAACTTCTTTCCTTTTATCATCAGTTTTGATCCTTTCCCATGTGGGTTCTAGTGCCCCACTGTGGGGAAAACAAGAACAAACCGAACCCAAAAGCATGTTGTAGAAGTCGACTAATTGGGAGCTTCCTTCAAAGTCAGAGTACATCTGCCTGAGAGGCAAGGACCCAAGAGTCTGTATGTAAATAAGCCAAATCTGTGAAACTGATGTGCATACAACAGTTTCTGGGACAGGAATAAAGTTCAGAAGTGGACAAACAACCAGATCCTTCCACCAGAGATTACAGCCGGTGAACCTGAAGAAGAAGAATTATAATCCTGTCTCTTCTAGTTACATTCAGGATTAATCATAAACATTTCATTTCTTCTGTTTTGATTTTTCATTTTTCTTCTGTTGTTAATTTCCACGTTTGGCACTGGTACCCTAATACCCTGGTAACATGAAATATTTGGGAAGTAAATGCAGCTGGAGGTCTACTACTAATAATGAAATCATTCAATGAGTGTTGATTCGCATAAGGGGTAGCACAATATGTCCAAGTTGCTTCAAGGTGTGGAAATGGAAACTGCCTTTACTTTTCTAGCAAAACTGCTGTATAGTGAACTATACAAAACTCTGGAGGTAGAACTGGATTTGACAAACTATGGCACAAGTAATAACATCACTCTTGACACCGAAGACTATCTTTGTCTGCCAAGTCAAATCTAATGAAAACTATTTTTCTGGCCAACTTTATGCTACCACAGGCAAACATGGACTCGTACTACAAATAATCAGTGCAAAGTCACAAAAACAGAGATGAGATGCCTTAAAAGACCTGCAGGAGTAACAAGATTGATACAATTAAAATAAAGAAATTAGAAGAAGGCTAGAACTGACACAATTCATTAAAGAGAAACAGATGAGACGTAGCCATCTGATGAGAATGCCATGGTATCAACTGCCACAGAGAGGCATGCTGAAACAAAATATAATCAGCACACAGCAAGGGGAAGACCATGCAAAATATGGAGTGATGGCATCAAGAAAAGCCTTGAAGAAATGAGGATCAACGTATGCAAAGCATAAGAAAAAGCACACAGAAGATCCTTCCATCTCTCCCCAACACAAGATGGCGGATGAGAAGAAAAAACAGAAGTAACAGCATCTGCTTTAACTCTTTGAGTCCCAAGGAACGCATCATATGCTCACAGGTTCCTACCTAGAAGCCGAATGAACGTATGATGCGCCGATTTTATGTCTCTATTCACTACCTCTTGGGCCTGTGATGCTAAATGCCCTGGGACTCAAAGAGTTAAAGAGATATAATGCAAATACTGCCAAATTATTTTAAAGACAAAAAATGGGCAAAGAAAGAACAATTATTTTCATCATGAAATCATCATCACAGATTAATAAGGGACATAAAATAAAGAATAAAATGATAACATTTAGAATAAATATATGTGACAATTTTGCAAATAATTTTTTTGTACACAAAATATAAAGAGGTTAAGAACAAAAGCAAAGTTAGGCCACCAAAATTATATTCTAACTTACCGTTGAATATGAACCTTCGCCTATAACTTTGCCAAAGACAAAATCATTTGGTGTTCTCTTTGCTTTCGCTCTGGCAGCTGCTGCAGCTTCAGCTTCTGAAAGTTTAGCTGTGATCTGTTCACCTGTGGCAGGCACTGTGGTTACAACAGTGCTCTTAACTGATGTAAAGTTGGCCGCATCTGCCGATGCCTTCTGCTGTATCTGGTTGTGTGTGTATGGACTAGAATAAGCAGGCTTCACTGGCAACTGAGATGGAGGTAGAGTAATACGAGGTCCTTCAATCAGCTGATTAGTTAACTGGCCTGATTTAAAAGTGTCATTCCCTCCTGTGGTATCTGCTTCTGATAAGGCCGCACTGACAAATCCTTTGACTGGAACGACACTTTCAATGCCTTGTAATGAAGTTGATCTCGGACCAAAAGGCACCTGGTTACCAGATTCTTGTCTGGAATATGTATTACCTGTAGTTTTTGGATGCCGTGAATCAGCTTCTGATACGACTTCAGCACTGTCACGATCTGAATCTACATATATTCCTGAATTTGCACCGTTTAAAGCTTTGCACTCTGAGTTTTCAGCACCTATATTACTTACCAACTGATCACAACTAGTTGTATTTTCTACTGCATCATGGCAATATGATACATTTTTGTTTTCTGTATCTACATATTCAGTAAGCTTGTCAATATTTCTTCCTAGAACAGGCTTCTGTAGACATAACTCTGCACTAAAATTTGCATCGTGAGGTTTTGTCCCTTGAACCTGCATGGAATTATGGCTGTTTGCTAAATCTGTGCACTCCCTGGCAGCAGCATGAGCAGGAAATGCATGACTATGTACATCTGCAGTTTGACATGACGATGTGTGTTTGCTGTCCATCGCTGTGCTTAAGCATTCTGAATTTCTCTGTGGTAAAATGGTGTGATCTGATCTTATGTGGCGGGCAAGATTCTGTTCAACCTCACTCAGAGGCTTTACTGAAATGTCAGGCCTGTCCGTAGGCATCCCACTACAGTTTGTCATCATTTTGTCAGTTATGTAATTCAGGAAGACCCAACTCTCTCAAACTGTAAGAAGAATAAACACACTTACTATATTGACAATGAGCTACTATTTTTATCTTTTCATTTGAGATTTGGTAAAATATAAATGATAAATGAACTACAACTGTAAGAAATCCGAGACTAGTTTTCAAAATAAGTACCACCATTTACCAAATGGTAATTTACTCATCATTATCCTGTTGTGCCATTTATGTCATAAGAGGATGGCATGCTTACCAGAATTGCTTCCTCTCCTGCATGTTCCTGTAACCCACACACACACACACACACACAAAACAAAAACTTTTACAGAGTGAGGGAGCTGGTGCCATGCCCAACCCTCCTCCTTTTTTATCCTGGCTTGGGACCGGCAATGGCAGAGATGGTGATTTACTAAACACATTAAAAAAAACCTATGCTTAAGGAAACTGATGAACATCAAATGGGATGAATTCAAGAAAGGCGAAGAAATCAGAGAACTGTGTTCTATTCAGGTTGTTCACCCCATCACCTCTGGCGCAAGATTTCATAGACCCCCCCCAGGACAGTCCTACGGTCTAGGGGTGGTTAGGTTTAGGGTCAGTCTTAGTCGCTGATCATTTAACACTAGCACTAACACACTAAAACTCCTATATTCTAGCTGGGTCATGTGTTGGTTCTTTTCAATGCTTTTATTGTTTTTTGCATCATAACTTTCATTGTCTGTTACTTTCATTAATTTCCCTCTGCCTCTAGAAGTGCTGTCCTTACTCTGTGACTTGGCCTTCGCCATAAATTCTCTTGACCTGTCAGTATTCCTTCATCTAACACTAACCCTAATGCTTGAACAGTCATTCAGAGAAGAAAAGCCATAAGACTCCTAGATTGTAGGACTGTCCAAGGGAATTACCTATGAAATCTCGCGCCGGACGAGATGGGTGAAAAACCTGAATAGAACTGAGAAATGTATGTGGCAACCTTCACTATGGAAAAAGCACCTGACTGGCTGATCTCCATAAGTGTTACGGCCTTCACAATTCACACCAGAAGAATCACAATAGTTGATGAAATCCATAACACTAATGGAATCCAAATCAGTCGACACAGTCTAAAATAAGGACCAGGTAAAGTCCTGGAAAGACAAGGCTGGTTAGTCCATAAAATATAGATCTAGCACTGAATACCCAATATGCCTAAGGGCATGGAAAAGGTGTCGCTTGCAATTTGTCAGAGGCATTGCACGCTGGCCAGTGTCTATGGGATTTGAAAAATAAGTGTCAGTCCTCCACATCGACACACTGGATTTCCTCCACCCATCAATCACGCCGCCCACTTACCTTGGCACGGCTCATGCTGATGGTGATTATAACCAGCTTTAATTATAATGCAGGCACAGGCAATAAGCTAACACGTCCATAAGTAACAACCAACATTATCTACGAGTAATGTAACATAACAAACCCCGCCAAGTATGACCTTATAGTGCGATCAGCTCTTTATTATGGACAAACACATTGTGACAATGATTAACTGGTGATCAAGGGCACACTGTCAAGTCTTCTGTTGCCTATTGGCAGTCTCTCCGCAGACATGGACAAAACACCCCAGCAAACTATTTACCTGGGGCCTGCTACCGGTAACTCACACCTGATAGTGCAGATACACCTATGGGACAAGGCTGTAGCTGTTCCTCCTTTAACGGACCCCGCCCCACGGACTCAAAGTAGATGCACCTCTTGGTGAAAGAATCCAGACCTCCCATCTGCTACCCCAGCCAATCAGTGAAGCATCACTGACTAACATCCTGTTAATCAGCCTCCGATACTTCCTCATCACAATCCCGTGTTGGTCAACTCGCAGAAGTTCCCTGGCACCTTCTATTCACTTAAGACACCGTTAATCAATGCCACATAGTCACAACCATGTCGACCCAACACACCTTACCGACACAAGTCCATTCTAGAAATCACAATGACGTAATTCCGAAACATACCAAAACCATTGGACAGTTCATGAGAGCTCCACAGAATAAAAACTCAAAATACAACCGTCATACCAAGTCCATACGTGCACAAGACTTGAACAAAATGTGCACTTGCGTCTACACAGTTAGAATGACTGAAAGCTAACTAACTGATTCAAACTACCATGAATGTCTTCCCACCTGCGCTTAAGTACACATGGATCTCACTTTCTCGCCAACACTCAGAGTTTCACAACACCCCTTGTGCTGTCGACCCACATGGATCGCATGAAATCCATCATGTCCGCAAGATTTATGTCCCCAGTGGCTCACGCTACACTATCTTCCAGTGGCCCCAAATGATAAAGTCCTGGCTTCATTAACTCTCTACACCTCACAGCGATATCACACACAACAAAAGGGTCCTTTATTTAATGAATCCATATATGTGTAAACTAGAATACTAAATGTTATAAGACTTTTTTAAAGGTGAGTTTCCTTCTTCTTCCATGTTCACTGAGTTTTACAAAAAATAGTGGGCACACTGTGTTCACGGTTTACAGCTAGGCTGTGATATCTGCACCTTTCCACCCACCATATCTGATTTCAGCCAAACCTTAATTAATCGCCTTTTACGACATGCCTGAAATTGGGCAAGTTGATCTACTATTTTCCCCAAAATGGAGTAACAGAAAAACACTGGGAAGGTGGGTTTTATCATTTAACAGGAAAATAAATACTACTAAAACTGAAGTAAATGCAAGGCAGTAGAATTCCTAGTCTGCTACATATAGGGTTTTCAAAGAGGTAGAAAATTGTAAGGAAGAGAAAAAAGGGGTAAGAAAGAACAAAAAGTGTATGTTAGCTTTACAAAATCGATCACAATAAACAAACAAAGGACACTGCGGCGATTAGCTTTCTTCAGCATATAAAGAACAACACAGAACACATCAAAAATATAACTATGAAGTGACAACGTAGGACTCTCATGTACAAAATAAATTATACTCATCTGTGTCTCTGGCGAAAAACTTCGTTCAAGAGGATGAATAGGACAGGTACTAGCCTATATATCGCCAACTCGGCAGACATGAAACGAAAACTGGGTCTGTATACCTGGGAAATGGGCGGGGTAGACGCCAGCAGACACTACAGCGTACACTGAGTGTCTAAAGGGGGAGGGAGGAGTTGACCAATATGGTGTAACCAGGGTTGGGTTGTGGGGATGACACTAGTACATCCGCATGGAATAAAAATGGTGCCTGTGCTAGACAACAAATACCAACAGTCAGACATATAGGGTTGAATGGTACTTGTCTGAAGCAGGTCACAGAATTTAAATATCTAGGAAAGACACTCTCAGAAGATGGGAGAATAGTTCAAATGCACTTATATACCAACTGACACCATTATTAAGACATCCAAATATGAGTACCAAGAAGCAGAATATAAACAGCATATTCATACCAACACTGCTACCAGTGCCAGACTTTGACATTATAAACAGATTAACTTATGTAAGTGAAAAGGCGAAAAATGCAATAGTATGGACATGTAATAAGATCTTACAGCCTCTCAAAAACAGTACTGCAGGGCTCAGTAGGGGGAAAGAGGAGAAGAGGCAGACCAAGAAAGACCTGGTTAGAGAATCTGACTGACTGGACAGGCCTCAAGCATGCAACCATGACGTCCATTGCAAGTGACTACCGAAGGTGGGGAGAGCTGATCAGACAGTCAACAGAAACTGGTGACCCAACGACACGTAGTGTTACGGGATGATGATGATGAACTTACGTAGAATTAACACCAGTTAAATGAGATGTCTGAAAAAATCTGTAAACTTAACTATCCAAGATAAAGTTAGAAATGATATTATCAGACAGACTCTAGGATCAAAACCATGCAAAAATTCACTGAAAAACAGAAGATTGAATGTTTGGGTCATTTAGAAAGAATGCAGCCAGAACAACTACCAACACAGCCAAAACACATTGAAATATCTTATGTGAAAGCAAGAGGTCGCGTTTGGAGAATATGGACTGATTACATTAAAAGAGCTTCTACATCGACATGGAAGGAAAATAACCACTTCTGCCCTACAAGCAATGGATCACAAACTGTTCCTCCACACAATGGTTAACTGCAGAAGTTGACATTCATTATGATGATGAAATTTAAATATCTGAGCAGGTTTCAGTTCAAGGACAAGTAGTCAGGTTAGTAAAGTATCTAAAGAAAATTTTAATTAAATTAAATGTTTGTTTAGCAGTAACAAAGCAGTTTAAATAATGTTCCTTTGTCAGGTCTATCCTGGAAGTCAATGATGTTAACGTAATTTAATATTAAATTTACTCTCCGTGTGGATTCCGGGGCCCTATTATAAGGGGAAACAAGAATAGACCCCACTGCCTACACAAAAGCATGTCGTAAGAGTCGAATAATTGGGAGCTTCCTCCAAAGTCCGAGTGCATCTGCCTGAGAGGCAAGAAACCAGCAGTCTGCATACAAATGCGTCAGATCTGTAAAATAGATGCACACACAACACTCAGGTTCTGGAACAGGACTGCAGTCCAAAAGTGAATAAACAACCAGAACTTTCCACCAGAGTTTACAGCTGGTGAACGCAAAGAAGAAGAAGAAGAAGAAGAAGAAGAAGAAGAAGAAGAAGAAGAAGAAGAAGAAGAAGAAGAAGAAGAAGAAGAAGAAGAATTTAACATTTAGGAACATATATTTTTTAACAACCTAATCACTGACTATCAAACCTCACCAGACCTGTTCAGTCTCTCTGTAGTAACATTTGTATTTTTAATTCTTAAACTAAACAACTAGCAGATAGTTCTACTTTCATTCATCAAAAATGATTTGGAATATGCGATCACTATTACTTTAACCTAATAACACTTACAGGGAAATGATTTCAAATAATAACTATACTTAGTATAAAAAAACTGAAACAGTAACAACTGGATGAGACAAGATTTAAGCATATATGAATGTAAGGAGGAAATGATTAATTATTTATTAAATACTTTGTCACCCATGGTGATGGTCAATTCCTTTTTTTTTTTTTTTACACTGAGTTAAAACTAAAATCAGATATAATAATTTAGGCTCTCCTTTAAATAACGATCGCTAGCTGGAAAGCCGACGGTCGCTTAGTGGGAGTTCACTCACTTGGTTGCAGTGCAAATACGGACCGTAAAGCGGCAACGAAACAAATGACATACTTACCTATCATCATACGGTTGCGTAGGGTGTAGGGTTAGGGTTAGGTTTAGGATTAGGGGTAGGGTTAGGTTTAGGGGTAGGGTTTGGGTTAGGGTAGGGTTAGATATGAAAAGTGTGACGCAGGAGTTCCACATAATGGCCGACACTCTGATGCTTGTTGGAGTGTCACCACTGGAGTGCTCCTAAATATGACGGCAATAGCGCGTGGCTGGTGCCCAATTGATGGCGAATTGTCCGTGTGAGTAGCATCCACAGTCCTTCAATTGTTTGGGTGTGTATGTCACTGTGCGCGATTAGTTGGAACTCCTGCGTCAAAATTGTCACATCTAACCCTAACCCTAACCCTACCCCTAACCACACAAATTTATCGGTCATTAAGTCATACAGATCTGCAGGAGTCACATCCGTGGCAACTAATAGCACCATTATATAAGGACTAAGCGACCGTCGGCTTTCCAGCTAGCGATCGGTATTTAAAGGAGAGCCATAATTTATTATATGCTGGAAGCCAACTATTGATGAAAGAATGTATCCTGGGACACTGTTAACTGATATTAAATATTTATATTCATCCCACTTGTAAAACGGTCCCAAATTAACGAGGCTGAAAATATACCCTAACAGGGCCTCAGTCACATGTAAATTGTATACTTCCGGCGACTTAAATTGCGGACTTCCTGCGACTACCGCCACACGGGGCTAAACTAGATGGCTGGGACTCATGAGCAGCAGCTACCGCATCTCCTGCAGCTTCCTTTATTTTATTTGCTTGTGAGTCCCAGCCATCTAGTTTAGCCCCACTCCGTGCGTAGCGGCGTGGGAGATACTCTCGGCGGTGGCGGTAGTTGCCGGAAGTTCGCAATTTACATGTGACTGAGGCCCTGTTAGGGTATATTTTCAGAGGACAGCCGTAAAATGTATATCACTGTCTATCATTTGCTCCTCCGCCTTCAGTTCAGCTTGCCCGGGACAGTCCATTCATAATTCTTTGCTTTAAATTATTTTGTCTTTTTAATCCCAAATTTTTTTTATCTTTTTTTAATGAAAATAAGTCTCCCAGTCTCTCCAAAACCTCTGAATTTCGCTACGTCTTGAAGAAGACACAGAAATAAACACACGACCTTATTAATATTATTAGTTTGTTTTTTACTACTTTTTTTTTTTTCATTTAATTTTTTAACTTTTCAATTGTTCATCATCATCCCAGCAAAACACAAATTACTTCCGACATGTCACAGATCAAACCCCTAACCATGCACTATCGTAAAGAACGGACAAAATGACCTGCTTATTATGAAGAGACTGAATCCATATTGTGGTCAACTGCGGCAGACGAACCCACACAATGTCACTTCCAGCCTGCAGCTCTGCACTTCTATTCATCATCCACCATCCTTTTTGACTGGCCTCGTAGAGTATCGCCCCCAGCGAGAGCACGAGATTTCTCACAGCTATCATCAAGTGGCTAGTTGGCACACACAAATTTTTTTTTTTTTTTTTTTGTTAAATTTTGAATCAAGAATCGACATCACAGAACTCGGGACCCTCCCATAAGTGCTCCGTCCCCATCTAAAGCATCAAGCGAAGAGTTCCAATTCCGATGGTACCACCAACTGTTTGATTTTCTTATTGTGTATTGTTAATATACCCAAAGATATACCTTAAGGCAAAACAATTGTATCTCAAAGCACTATAAATATTCCCAAAATAAATCGCACAATAAGATTATCATAATTATTTAAATAGTACAAAATACGTTACAATTAATACAGTATATATTCAATCCGGTGTGATGCTGACCACATCACCAATCTTGTGCCGATTGGTCTATAAAATATAGGTCTAGCCCTATATGCCCTATACACAAAAAGGCATGTAAAATTTCCTTTACTTTAACTTTACTTGTATGGGCAATATTCATTAAGCAAGCATAATTGATAGCATTATGTGTCCGATACTGACAAAGCCCGGTATTTGATACAAAAACGTATAGTTTGAGAGTGGAGGTGGAAGCAGTAACTGCTGCCTTCCGTTAGCTTGAGAATCATCTCTTTATACATGTAATTTTAACTGACCCACGCAGCATGCTGAGAAAGATGAAGATAAGTATGTTCCAAACACAGCGGCTAGCAAAGTTCCAGGGTAGTTAGCGTCCTTTTTGCTCTAGGCTATGTCAGTGTGCTGTGAAACAAACAGATTGATAGACTGGCTGATTCTGTACTGCTTGGTGGTGAACTGATGTATGGACAGGAACTCACCAATGCGTGCTTTCTCAGCGACTCAGTGAGCATGCTACAGAAGATCAAGACGGGTCATATACGAAAACGGTGGCTCCACCTGATACAGCACGCAGCGTTACGCAAAACCACCTTCACTTTTGTCCTATTGCATGCTGGTGCCAAAGGCAATGAGAGAGCAGACGCTCTGGCTGGCAGTGGGACAATCAGGAATGGTCCATCTGTGGATATGCGAGATGTCATCAACGTCAGAGAGAATAAAGGCTGTGAGGTTTTCAGTTTTGTGGAAAATGATTTTTTACTGAATAGACTGCAGGCTCTGGGTGTACCAATTGGAGCAACGAGACATGAAAACCACACTGGAGCAACCCGTCGTTACATCGACCAGAACAAACCAGAAGCTGTTAGCCTTTAAAAAAAAAAACTTAGAGACATATTCAGGAGGAGATCGGAGCACTTATGGTCATGTCCGATGTGTGATGAAGATAATCTTAACATGAACAATGATCTATGCATGACAAGCTAAATGTTGTCAGGGCCCTTTGAGCGACAGTGAACAGCGACGAGGCTCAAATACATCATGATGGTTTGAGGAGAGTGGTGTCACGAGGAGTTACCAGGGGACCTGGCCGACGCTCAACACTCAACGAATAGGCGAGGCGGATATATAGACAGTTATTGATACAGTCGGAATGGGAACTTTTTCGCTTGCTGTTGAAGAGAGGGACCGAGCTCTAATGGGAGAGTCCTGAGTGCTGTAATGTCGATTCATAATTCAACATGCTTCTTCTTCTTCCTCTTCTTCTTCTTTTTCTGCTTCAGTTTTCTACTTTATGTCGTGCGGTTTTAAAAATCAACATCTGCCCATAGCCAGTCCGTGTGAAATATAGAGCTGTTGTCTCCTGAATTGACATAAAAAATATCCATAATATTATATCGTAAATAGAAGGTTTGCTTTCTCGGGGCTGAGCAATTAAGTAGATTAAAAGATTCAGTAACACATGTCCGAGACTGAAGGAGTCAATATCTAACCACATTCTGCTCTATTGAACTATGTAACCTATAATTCTGCTTGCACACTTTAGAGAAGACAATTGCTTTCTCAACCGACGTTTTTGGGTTCGAATTCTTACGGGAATCAGGTTCCAGAAACTGAGTATTGCGTGCAAATCTGTTTTTACAGGCCTAGTTTATTTTTGTGCAAGCTGTTGATTCCTTCCCTCTCAGGCAGATGCACTGTGACTTCAAAGGATGTCCCCAATTTGTCAACTTCTATGCTATGCTTGGTGGAGAGGCAGTGAGTCTATTCTTGCCACCCCTCCCCAATATGAGGTCCTGGTAACCACACAGGGATACTACGAAATAAATCTATGGAATCTTCCAGACTGATTATGTTGTGTACGTTAAAAAAAATACCTAGCAGCCACTACTCTAAACCTGTCATGTATTCGTACCTGGCCAAGGCCATCTCAAGTATAGGCTAAGTAACATTTCATGTATAGAAGTTCCCTTCCAAGTACATGTATGTGTTCATACATTACATCACTTAATACTTTCTAATATTTAGAGGTACCTCAGTAATCGTCCGACTTTGGTATACGTCCAACTTGGTATACGTACTATTTAGACGCTTTTTTTCTTGGTATACGACCTTTGTTTGGAATACAACTCGTGTGCTAATTTTAAAAAATTATGAGCCACAACAAGGCGCTTTGCCAATGTTTGCCTTTCTTTATTTCCCATTCAACTAACTAACTAACTAACTAACTAACTAACTAACTAACTAACTAACTAACTAACTAACTAACTAACTAACTAACTAACCAACTAACTAACTAACTAACTAAAACTAACTAACTATTTTCAATCTATATTAATAAAATCTTAATTTTCCGGTGTCGTTACTTCTAAACTCGGAAACTACTGAACTGATGCTTTCAAATTTGCACACAACGTTGCCTCTGACTCAAAGCGTTATTTTTTGTCATAAAATCGCACAAACCACGAGCGACGTAGCTTCAGCAACGGTCAAATAATTATTTGTTTCGTTGCCCGCCCGAATTTATTTTTAAAGAATTGGCCACCTTTGACTGTGCAACACCGACCTTCAAATTATTATTATATACTTTTATTTCTACATAATGTTTGAGTATTAGTAGCGTAGTTAGTTGTAAGCACTTCGCTTTTTTTACTCGGGTGATAGGGGTTCGAGGGGAGTTGATGCCAGACACTGTTAACTGAGACAGCTTAAAACATTTTTTTTTACATTTCTCATTTCTTAACTATTTCTATTTTAACAATGTCGCCACATAATAATGTTTCAATCATTCGGAGAGGGAGATATAATTGGGCAGATGCTTGAGTCTTTGGTAGCGTAGTTGTCTATTTTGCGTGTTACGTGGGTGACTGGCGATCAATGCCCCGCTGGGTGATACAAAAAATTTTTTTTGCCTTTAACTAAGCGCCTGGCACTTTTTCTTGTGGTTCACAGCTAGGCTGCGATATCTACGTCTTCTTTCCGCTCCATTTGGGGGTTTACAGCTAGCCTGCGAGATGTTGGTCATGTCACGGGTAATCTTCGTTCGTCTTTGAGAGGGTGGTTGGAACGTTGTGTTGTGGTTTACAGCTAGGCTGTGATATCGGACCCAAACTCTTCAGTCTTAGGTAGTATATTTGTACGTATTCGGCCCT
The DNA here is from genome assembly GCA_905116865.2 of Candidula unifasciata. NCBI lineage: Eukaryota > Metazoa > Mollusca > Gastropoda > Stylommatophora > Geomitridae > Candidula > Candidula unifasciata. Next base: position 185,914 of record CAJHNH020003968.1, read on the forward strand.
TCACGTGGTTGACCGGTGTTCAATTACCCACTGGGTGCTACTTTTTCCCTCCAGAGGGTTGTTGGCATGTTGTGTTGTGATTTACAGCTAGGCTGCGATATCTGCACCTTTCGCCCAAGGACATCAGATTTAAGTGAAGTGAAGTCCCATTTATCCTCCCCGCGACGCTTCACTCGATAATAAACTATTCGTAGATGACAGAAGCTGTTAACTAAGACTGCTTAAGTCCAGTTTACTTTGGGTGGACACGGATGCCAAGGTCATTTAACATTCGTCCCTTCGGAGAGGGAAGATGACGGGTGGGGGTTTTATTTCAAAAATTTGTGAGTATAGAACGAACTATTACTGTGGGTTCCATCACTGGGTAGATGATAGATTTTTTTTTTTTTTTTTTTGGGGGGGGGGGGGGGGAAGCTCAGTTACACTAAACAGTCCGTGGCGACATCATGCAGCGCTAACCCCTCTGGCTACACCGACCTGCACAGACTGTAGTGACTGTTTTTTGTTTTTGTTCTGAAGGTGGTGGTGATAGTGGTAGCAGTAGTACTGGTACTGGATGGGTGATGTGGTAGCTGTTACACTGGCCACTTTTACTTCTCATTACACATTAATGCTATCCATCTGTCTCTGGGTGGACACGGATGCAAAGCTCAGTTCAGTTACAATATTTCGTCAGATGATGACTTTCCCATCCTTCGGCGAGGATGATATGATTAGTGGGGGGGGGGGGGGTTGATAGCAGACACTATTAACTGAGAGACCTTAAAACAATATTTTAAAAGTACCATTTCTTAACTATTTCTATTTTAATAATTTCGCCAAGTGATGATTTTTTATTCCTTCGGAGTGGGAAATATTATTGAGGGGGGGGGGGAAAGGGGGGGGGAGGGTTATGCCAGACACTATTACCTAAGAGAGCTTAACACATTATTTTCAAGTTCTCATTTCTTAACTATTTCTATTTTAATACTTTCGCCAGGGATGATTTTTCAATCCTTCGGAGAGGGAGATATTACTGAGTAGAGGGGAGAGGGACGGGGGTTGAGGGTTATGACAGACACTGTTAGTTGAGAGCTACTTTCTTTCTTTTTCATTTCACCGATTTGGGGCCACAGCAACGCGTGGCAGGGCACAGCTAGTGCTGTAAAGATAGCAATTTGTACATGCTGTAAAGATAGCAATTTATACATGCTGTAAAGATAGCAATTTATACATGCTGTAAAGATAGCAATTTATATATGCTGTAAAGATAGCAATTTATACATGCTTTAAAGATAGCAATTTATACATGGTATATAGATAGCAATTCAAACATGCGGTAAAGACAGCAATTCATGCATGCAGAAAGAGGGGGGAAAGGAGGGAGGAGTGGACAGAGAAGTAAAAGAAGGAGGAGGGAGCAGAGGAGGAGGATGAAGAAGAAGAAGAAGAAGAAGAAGAAGAAGAAGAAGAAGAAGAAGAAGAAGAAGAAGAAGAAGAAGAAGAAGAAGAAGAAGAAGAAGAAGAAGAAGAAGAAGAAGAAGAAGAAGAAGAAGAAGAGAAGAAGAAGAAAGGTGGAGAAGGAGGAGGAGACGGAAGAAGTCATAGGTGTGCCGGATCGACCGAACCTACAATTGATATAGGAAAATATCATCCGGAGGTAAAGACGGCCGGTGTCGTTTTCGACCACTTTATCGACCATTGAATGCTGAGTGGTCATACGCCAAACGGGAGGGGAGGGATGTTGCTGGGGGTGGGGGAGGTGTGACAGGTGAATAAACAAGGGAAGACAAGGGCAGAAGCAAGAGTGTACCAGAATAGAATGATGTTTCGATAATAATTGGGTGATTGTCTACGTTTCGCTGGCATATAAGAGCATAAGAATCTATAGAAGAATGGCTGCTCTAGGAGGTCCGCAACTGAACTTATAATCAAGTCACTGATTTAGACTCTTCGGGGTGTTGTGATCAAAGGTTGGATGCACTCTTCAAGCGGTTTATCTTCTCAAGTTTTGAATATGTCTGCCAAGTTAATCTACATGTATTTACTAAAAAAAAAAAGAATCAACGGAAATGCCGAATGGCCGTTCTCAGTCATGGCTGCTGACTCTAGTCAAGGTACAAGCGAGGCCTCTACAAATACTGAGGACCGTCCAAGCACTCAAGACGTTGCTACAGAAACGGATGAGAGCCCAGTCACTAAAGAGGTCTCGACCCAAACGGAGGATAGTCCTCAGCCCGAGCCAGCACCAGAGGATATGGATGCCTGCGAAGAAGAAATACTATACCCTGCTATCCTCAGACAGCAGTGGATAGCAGAAGTAACAGAGGCCGCACACGAAGCAAGGCCCAAAGTCTTCAGTTTCTTTTTCTCTAGTAGGCCACCTTTGCAACTGCTGAACGCGATGGCTCATTTCAAGCATTTGAGGAATAATCACTCAACAGACTTATCTGAGTCTGTGACAACTCTTGAACTATCAAGAGGGAGCAGTGACTCAAGTGCTATGGGCGACCGGCCAGCAGGTCGGAGCAAGTGCGAAACCAAAATTTTTTTTCGGAGACTCTTCTCCTGCACACGCAGAGAACACCGTTGATGAACTTTTCACAAAGGCCCTTCTAAGGGCCACTAATTTATTCCCCTTTTACAAAGATTTTAGTTCAATTGGTAAAGTACTTACCTAATTAAAAATGGTATGGATTGAAAGAAAGAGTGAGACAGGGTGGTAGGAAGATAGCCTTAAATGTAAAGAGCAAGAAATAGAGAGAGAGAGAGAGAGAGAGAGGAGCGATGGGGGGGAGGGGGGGTAAAAGACAGAGATAGGGTTGGAAAAAAGAGTCAGTGAATAAAAAAGATAAAGTGGAAGGAAGAGGAAGGAAGAGAATAAGAACGAAAAAAGATAGAAAGAGATGGCTGATTTGAAAGACAGACATAATGCAAGAAACGGGGAACAAGAGAAAAAGAGAGATTAAATCGAAAGAAGGAGAGAGTGAATGAGAAAGATGGAGAGGTGAATACAGAGGAAGAAAGAGAATGCGAGAGAAAAATAGATGGAAAGACAGATGGCTGATTAGAAAGAAAGAAAGAAAGCGAACTGATAAAGAGAGATTAGATCGAAAGAAGGAGAGAGTGAATGAGAAAGAGGGAGAGGTGAGTACAGAGATCGAGTTTGAAAAATAGTTAAAGACAGTTGGCTTAATAGAAAGACAGACAGAAAGCGAGACTGGGAGAACATCCGATAAAGAGAGATAAATTCGAAAGAAGGAGAGAATATATTAGAAAGAGGGAGAGGTGACTACAGAGGAAGAGAGAGAGAGAGAGAGAGAGAGAGAAAAAATACATGGAAAGACAGATGGCTGATTAGACAGACATAAAGCGAGACAGGGAAAACAACCGATAAAAAGAGATTAAACCGAAAGAATGAGACAGTGAATGAGAAAGAGGGAGAGGTGAGTACAGAGGGAGTGAGAGAACGAGATCGAAAAACAGTTAAAGACAGTTAGCGAAATAGACAGACAGAAAGCGAGAGAGGGAGAACAACCGACAAGGAGAGAAAGAAGTGAAAGAAGGAGAGAGTGAATTAGAGACGGAGAGGTGAGTAGAGAAATAGTTAAATTAATGTATCAATCAATCAAGAACTTACATCACTGCACTCGAGACATTCCCACACGTTCTCAGTCTCCTTCTTCAGTAACCAACAAAGAGATGACATGTTAATAGTACCAGCTGCACCCTGATTAAAAGTCCGCCTCTCTTTCCCATACATTGCTGAATATCCTCCAGAATCTATACTCACCCCTGTTGAATTAGTCGTTCGCTGTATGGATTTCTGATCTGTTCTTTTGCACTCTCCATTTAATTCTTAGAGCCTTCGGACCACATGTGCTTTATCACTATAGTAGATCATCGCCTAGAGGAGCAACAGCAGCCAATCTATCAGACTGAGCGTTATCTCGCACACTTGAACATCCTGGACAGAAAATCAATACGCTTTTGATTGGGTCTTGTCAAGCGTTGGAAGCCGCTCAGCGAGCAGGACACCAGTTTCACTTTTCCCAAGCATGCTCCGTGTGTCTGTTACAGTCACAACATGTCGGGCTGTGCCGTTCTCAAGTCATTGGAAAACTGCCTTTACTGCCTCCACCTCCATTCTCATACCGGATATAGTACGCGAGGCGCCCTGTTTTCAAGCCGTGTTCTTAAATTTTTGCAATAAAACCATACCCATTCTTCTTACCTATCACTGCAGAACTGACACCCCCTCCCCCACCCCCCTCACCCCCCCTCCCCCGAAAATTACCCCAACCCCACCTCCACCTAAGCACCCTGGGGATTTAGGGCCGCAAACCCCCCCCCTCCCCGTTTATTTTGCCCATGACAAAAAAAAAAACGACCATTTACTGCCTTTATTTACCACGTTTGCGGTGTAAGCAGGTGGTTCTTTAAACCTGGGAATTTTAGGGCCGCATAGCTAGCGCTGTCGCCACGGACTGTGCAGGTGAGGGTTTTATTTTGCCCCTGACACACAAAAAAAATTTCAAGTCTTGGAGAGGATCTGAACCTTTCGTTAATATAAATTTCTGTAACCTATGGTGCCATTTCAATGGGTTGAAATGAATTCTGTCCGTATTCCATAGTCGTGGATTTCAAGCTGTACGATAGACATAGCCAATGAGACACCTTTTTTCGGGGGTGCCGAGTTGACCATGTATCTCAGTGCACTTGTATTCATGGCGAGGCGAAGACGCCGTCTGGATGTGACAGGTTCAATTCCCGGCACGGTAACTATAGCTTTCGATTTTTATGTTGTCTAGTGTGTTCTTCTATCTTTCTACTTCTTTCTATGAGTGCCGCTCACAATGCTTTCTGTTACTTGATCAATTTAACTGTTCAGCAAGCCGCTCCTCCACTGCAGAGCAATCTGTGTATATTATGATGTCACCTGGGCGTGAATTGTCATTGATCAGCTCTTGCAGCGCTGACTCTGTGTCACCATTCCATTCCTGGCAGGCACCCTTGGTCCAAGGTAACTATCACTCTGTGCAAATCAGTTTTGCTGGGCGGCACCGCGACCTATACTTGACCACGCGCTGTCTTGTTAGCATAAACAGTTCTGATCGTGACTTCTGTCTGTGCCATCCCCGAGCCACCTCAGTTAACTCGTTATCTCTTGCCATATCCTAAGGCCTCACGCAGAAAAAGTTCCCAGTCGTGACGACTTTAAGGTACATTTTTCACCTGTAAAACTTTGTCTCTCTCATATAAGGATGGTAACGCAAGTATGTGCCGCATGTACACAACGGCCGTGTCTCGTGTATCTCCCAAAATGAATCGCATGTCTTCATTTTGTATGCGTTTCAACTTTTCTTTTTAGGTGTGTGACATAATGGTATCAGCGCCAACCAAACTCCAACAACAAAATAATCAGTTGCTAGTAGAGTGTATAGGACATTTTCTGTTCTATGTCCGCTGATGCCATCACCTTCAACGTGTTTATTCCTTACCCTATCTTTGAAACTGCCTCGTCCAATTGGTGGGATCCCGTCTCTCTCTCTCTCTCTCTCTCTCTCTCTCTCTCTCTCTCTCTCTCTCTCTCTCTCTCTCTCTCTCTCTCTCTCTCTCTCTCTCTCTCTCTCTCTCTCTCTCTCTGTTACTGCCGTTTATTGTGATGTCTCGCATCCCATCTCTCACAATTCTATTAATTACAGAACACCACATTACCACCGCCACATCGGGGTTGATGACAGAGCCTGTTTCCTCACACCACTCACCGAACTGCACTTGTTCAGCATATAATAAAAGTAATTATATATTACTACATAAATTTAAAATCAAGTCGAAAGTCATCACCCTCCCTCCAGTCCACTCCCACATGGATTTTCTAGGGGGCCGACACTCGTCCCTCTCCCCTCCAAGCGCCCCCCCCCCCCACCCCCTCTAATTTTTTTCTTTGCGTCTGCCCTCTGACTTGTACTGTTTTTAGTAGTTACTAGGTTTTTTTTTTTTTTTAATGACGACAGGCAGGGATCCTTAGTTAGGTTAGCTGCGTATCCTTAACAAGACGTTGCAGAACCAGTGTGGTTTTTCTAGGCAAATTTACGTCCAGTAGTTTGCCATAGGATCCTTAGTACCGGCATCTTTTTTTTTTCAAGGTGTCATCTGGTTTTCCTGCGCTACTGTGGCTTAGGCAAACGACCTGTTCGACCCTCGCATTGAATTCAGTAGTGGTTTTGGGAGCCGGCAGGTCATCGGGCAAACTGCTGTATGTAAAATTACCTAGTGAACCCAAAACACCCGGCAAATGCTAGTGTTGTTTCTGCAACGCCCTGTAAAGAATATGCAACTAACTTTCACGGTAACATACACTTTGTGGTGAGTACCAGCACCATTTGTTTTCTTTCTAGGGGGTATATCTTCTTCTGAAAAGATAATATTATTGGCATTAGAGCATACTAATCTATTCCACCGTCAGCTTAAACGACTTTCCCTCAACAAATAAATTCGCCCATATGTTGAAATAACGGGATTTCACTACACGCTTCCCCGTGTGGTTCTGCGGTTCCTTTGCGGGGGGGGGGGGGGGGGGGTTTAGATCCATTACCCTCCTAACAAGCATGTCGTAAAAGTCGACTAATCGGGGGGGGGGGGGGGTTTCGAAGTCGAAATGCATCATCATGTGCCTGAGAAGCGAGGAGTCAACAGCCTGCTTACAAATAAGCCAGATCTTGGTAATCTTAGTTTCAGCTTCATAGCGAACGGGACACCCCATAGTTGCACTTCCACCGCTCTGTGCCAACGAAAACACACAGAATGTTTATCACAGTCCTTGTGGAAAGATTGACAGACTGCTGTCTCTGCATATGCACTAGCTTGTCAAACTGATGTGCACGCCAAACTAAAGTAAAGAAGCAAGACATTAGTCCAGAAATGGACAAACAACCATGACTTTCCACCGGAGTTTACAGCCAGTGAACGCGAAGAAGAGGAAGATTGACCTAACAAGTTAGGGTGGTTTGTTGCCACCGACCCAGCCTGGCCGCTTTCTGTGCAAGGTGTGTAATCAATCAATGTGGCTTCCTGTTTGATGTTGTTGCTGACTTTTCCGTGCTGAGTTTTGTATACTTGTGTACTAAAGTACATTTTTTGGCGTAGCTTTCAGTTCCATGTTAAAATCGTGAGCACTGGGGAGTGCTGTTTTCATTTAAGAGTTGATTTAACGAGATTTACTGGGTATAATAATTACAAAAAGTGAGACAGCTGCTATGCTGTGTTAGTGTCAAGAGACTAAGTCATTACTGTAGTGTTCAGTGTATTTATTACACTATTAAACTGTTAAAATACTAAAATAGAAACTACAGTCACTTTTTCTTAAAGTTTTTAAGTATATGTAATTATATCGGACGATACTAGTCATTACAATTGATTGATGGCTGTATCTGCAACCACTGTTACTGTTTCCTATGTGATGACGATTTGTCTTACTCTTATTAATCGTATGTTTGTTATCGACTGATTACACCTGTGTTAAAACATTACTAGTAATATTAATAGTATTAGTATTGTTATTAAATATTATCACTGTTTAACTGTAATAATAAAACAAAGTCTTGTAGACTTATTTAGTATTATTAACTTCTGACCAGTTTTATACAGTACTGGGTACACAATATTATATTATAACTGTTAAGATTACCATTGTCCTTACATAAAATGTAATAGTTAATAGAATGATCAAAGAGCTTATCTAAACAATAAACCATTTTATTTGGGCTTTGTGACTGGATCAGTAAAAGGTATATATGTATTTCTGGTTTATTCTTATTGTTTTCTTCTGCCTTTCCAGCCCCCTATGTAGCATAGGCCCTCAACAAACTCTCACCGAGTCGTTCTATCTTTTGCTATCACATGCAGCTCTACCCATGTCCTCCCCAACTTTCTAATTTCATTCTCCAGCTCCCTTCTCCATGTGTCTTTTGGTCTACCTTTATTCTTATGCCCCTGGGGGTTCCAGTGCAAAGGCATTCTAGTTATATTGTTCTCAGGTTTTCTCAATGTATGTCCTATCCAACGCCAGCATCTTTTCTTCACCTCTTGGTCCACTGGAGCTTGCTTAGTTCTCTCCTAGAGCTCTACATTAGTGATTCTATCATACTTTTTAATTCCCTCTATTCTGCGCAGGCATATTTATTAGTCAGACAAAAATGTTGAATAGAGACCATGATTTTTCTGATAACATTTAACTTTTGTAAATTAAGAAGTGAGGAGTGGCTGGTCAAATAGTTAAAAATGCAGGGCTCTCATGTGCATATATCCCCTTTTGGGTTCGGGAGCCACAGTGTGGGAGAAAACAAGAATGGTCCCACTGCTTCTCTATTAAGCATGTTCATGGACCTCAGAACCACGTATCATAGCCTTGGAACTGCCACGGGAATCTGAGATCTCGCCTGTGCTCTTTAACATGTATATGTGCACGATTGCAAGCCTAGAAGCCCCATGGTTGGAAGGATACTGAAATTTGCAAATGAAATTCTTGCATATAGGCTGGGGAGAGGGAGGATAGGTAACAAACAGCCGAGGAGATATGAGCGACAGTAGACAAAGTCATTGACTCGTGTACAGAAATAGGTGCTGTCATCCACCAATAAAAAGGTGTCTGTTTTTTGGTGTACTGTAGACAGCAGTATTATTAGAGCCGATGTCCCAGGTCTCACGATAGATGGTAGAAATGTCAACAGACAGAGCAAACCGAAGTATCTGGGAATCACATTTTGCAAGAACCTGTCCTTCAAGGACCATGGGGATGGAGATGGTTGTTACAAGATACTAAAAGAGACTTAATGCACTTAAAACTATGGCAGCAATGGTAATAGAGCAGACAATGCTTTTCACACTATATCAGCACTTGGTCCTCAGTAATTGATTATGGACCAGGACTGCTCACTGTCTAAAAGAGCCAATAGGTTAAACTAGAGCGCATATTGAACACAGCTATGTGTGTCATTTTTTGATGTAATAGCAACACTCCACTAGTGGTATGTGATACATCCTTGGTTTGCTGACAGTTGCAGGTAAGCTCAAGATGCTTCAGGCGAAGTCATACTTCACAGTAGCTGCATACACAGATCACTCTTTGCACAAAGTGCTGGATACAGTTAGGGTCTGTGGTTGATAATAGGGAAGTCATGGATGGCTCAGGTGGAGGACACGATCAGACAGGTTTGCATCCAGGAGAGCATTAGTCGAGGAGAGAGTGGGTCAGAGTGCTAGAGAAACAGTCAGACCTGTGTAGAGTCATAATCACATTGAGCCAGGTGTGCAGGAAATGGCCAGCAGGTGCCACTAAGGTGGAAAATCAACAGTTAATTCAGGATAATACTTGCTCGGGTGTGTGATTATTTATACAGGTGGTTAGTGTCAAGAGGCAAAAGAAGTACCTGTGGGTTCTGAGCAAAAGCTAATGGTTGACATTTGGAGCAGGAGAGCCTAACATATGATACCACAAATCTTAAGAATGGAGGTGGAGGCAGTCACTGCAGCTTTCTGCTGGCTAGAGAACATAATACACACACAAACACACTAATGATAGCTTTAACTGACTCAGAAAGCATGCTGAGGACAGGCAAGCTTCGTGCAGAGTGGCATGCTTCGCTTTGAAAATCAAGAGTGAAGAGCATTGTCTGGATTTTTTTTTCTCTGTGTATGAAGGTGTTTTTGGAAGTAAACAGGCAGACAGATTAGCTGGCTCTGCACAACTTTTTGGAATTTTGATGCATGATAAGGCAACTGTGGTTAGGACCTTATGGGAGCACATCTACAATTTGGGACAGACTGTTCATTATCAATTCTGGTGAGAGTGAGGCAGCGGGGAGTGATGAGAGGCTGGCTGTAACTCGATGCTAAGAGGAAATACAAGGCGGACGTATAATCAGACTGCTTCTGGCACCATTGCTATTGGAACTCTTTGTTGGCAGCTGAAGATGGGGACAAAGCACTTATGGGAATCTCCAATGGCTGTTATGTCGATTCTTGAATCAGCTGAGCTGAACTAAGCATGTCATAAGAGTTAACCAATTAGAGGATTCCTTTAAAATCGGAGTACATCTGTCTCAGAGGCAAGGAAAGGATTATTTCTGTGCGGACCGTTGGTGTCATTATTTATTTTAACATGTATTTTATATTAATTGTAACAATTTAAACAGACCATTTATTTTCTGTGTATTGTAGTTTAAATTTATTGCTTTTGAGTTGTGCATTACACAAGAGTTTGTGTGTCTAACATGACATCTTTACTGTGCTTCCACAGGTTTTTGAGCAGCAGCTGTAACCAGTTTCCACCCATATGCTAAAAAAATAGAATTCATCTTCTTAGATGTAAAAGCTGGGAACTTTTTACATTGCATACACGAAAATTGTGTTCAGATTCAGCTGTAGATTGATACAGGCACCGTGATGGAGAACAGTGAGGCTGGGGATTCTACAGACAACTCTTTGAGCACTTCTCTGGGGTTGTCATTACCTACCCCAACATCACCACCTGACCAAGCTTCAATATGCATGGACAAGAACAGGGAATGTTAGTTAACTTTTTTCTTTTCAATAAAATATTGTTCTTTACCTTATTTAGTACCAGGCAACTCACCTCATGGTTGTTCAATGAATCATTGTGGTGCCACAGTGCAAGTGGAATTAGTTTCATTTTTGTGCCAGCACACTTTGGGGGTAAGAGGGTATAAATGAGCAGATTGGCTTGCTGGTAGGGCCACGGTAGGTACAGGAAAAGCAATGGACCAGGCTGACACTCTCAGTGCTCTCGAGGAGGCAGGACGAGAAGATGATTCAGGAGACGACGTTGAATCAGCAACACTCAAAAGACTACAAGAACTTCAGGTCAAAAAAGGTGTCACCAAACATGAACAAGAAGCCAAAGAAAAATCGTAACTGGTATTACCAGTCGCCACACCCTGAGGGATATACTGAAAATAGGATCTGAGTGCTTATGGACTTGATGGATGTGTAATGAGAATAATCTTTCGATTAGTTAACTAACTTCTTTCTTCTTCGTTTGTCATCTCACTGATACCAGGTTGTAGCCCAGTGTCATAGTTTTTTGTATTTGTCTTATGCTTCTCGGGTAGCTTGAGTGTTGGATTTGTTCATCTTTTTACAGGTTTTTAGTTGTCTCTCTCCCTCTTTAAAAAAAATTTGTTGAAACTAAATAATTTCATCAACTTGTCATTTTACCCCTTCAGAACCTCTGTGTTTGATTAATTTTTGTTCCGTGAGGTACAACCTATTCTTATCTCCAGATTCCGATTCTGTCAGAACCCGAACCTACACCCTTCCGATCCACAGGTGAACGTCTAGCCGCTACACCACCGCGACTCCCTTGATGAATCGGATGACGGATTTATGCGATTAAATTACAGCATATCAGAAACACCTGCTGATTGCTCAATTCTGCCATATCTTTGGGTAGTGGATTATATATCTCAGTTTCCTTTGATAAAGGCTAAATATAGGAGGTCCCAAATATGCTCTGTACATGTAAACAAAACAAAAAATCTGTCAGCCCTGGATAATTGCAAGATCAAGCTCATAAGGCTGCTATAATAAGAACATGTCTAAATTAGAGAACCTACCTACAACTGTTGACATCTATGGTTTAGCAGTTGTGAACACAGGTTCACAGTTTACATTGATTTTGAAAACAAATAGTTTAAGTGTCTATCATTCAGAAAACAGTGACAGATCATTGAAAGTAGAATTGCCTAGTAAAATTACAAACAGCCAATAAATACAGAGCTTCTGAGAAGATTAGGAATTAAAAAAGAGTTGGTGACGAAAACGAAAAAAGAAACCAATGAAATATTTTGGCCATATTTAAAGTCATAACACTCTTAAAAAAACCATACTAGGGGCAAAGTTAAAGGCAATTGAGCAAATGGCAGATAGCGATTGAAATGGGAGGTTAACATCAAGAGTTGGACAAACAGTATACATCCAAAGGTTAAAGATAGAGCTTAGTGGAGATCCACTGCAGCCAGGCTTCAGTTTGGAGACAGCTTCTGATTGATTTGCAAAAAACCTTGAAGAGGCGTGCAACTAACTAACTAATTAAGAACAAAATTTATAAAACTATGAGTAAGAAATATCTAATTGTATGGCCAGAATAGAAATAAAATATGTTTGTGTAAGAAGTTTATTGTTTTATACCAGTGTTTACAGTTTCTCATGTGTGGACATTTAAATTTAACAGTTATTTCAGATGATTGTCGATGATTTTATTTTTTTCCTAGCTCTCAAGAGAAAGTTGATGCTGAGGAGATCTGTCACTGAACTGGTGGATCAGGGCATCTATCCATGTTAGTATACATTTGCCTTTTCTTATGTGTCAAGGGTTAGTGCATCTCCGGGACATTTTAATGCAAACCATAGATGACTATGACAAAAGAGTGTGTGTTGATTCAAATTAGACCTTAAAGTAAAAGGAAAACAAATTGGTGTAATAAATCTCTGTGTGTGTTCCAGAGCTCCATTTTGGGGTGGAAAAAAAAAAGAATGGATTCACAGCCCTGTAACAAGCATAGTAAAAGACAACTGATTAGAATTTTACTTAATTAATCTCGCTGAAATAGAGTTCATGTTTCTGTATAGAAGTTTTCTGATTTTTGAATGGTAATAGTGGCTGACTCACAAGGCCTTAAGCATATTAAGGAGAAGTTGCCAGTTTCCTTAACTGTTAGTCATATTAGTGGATTCTCAAACATGGGCAGTGAGTAAATATGAGATAACATGTTTGGCTTTTTGTTATTCCCCATGTAAGTTCTGGGGCTCCATTTCGAAGAACAAAGAATAGACCCACTGCCCCCGAACAAGCATTTGGTAAAAGGGGACTAATTAGGGATGTTTCTTTCTAAGTTGGAATGCATCTGCCTGAGAGGCAATGAACCAACAGTCTTCATACAAATAAGCCAGATCTGTAAAATGGGTGTGCAAGCAAAAACCCACTTTCTGGAACAAGATTAAAGTCTAGAAGTGGGCGAACAAACCAGGACTTTTCACTGCAGTTTACAGCTGGTGAATGTGAAGAAGATGAATGAAGAAGAAGAGATATGTTATCGCAACAATGATGACTGGAGGATTGAAAAATTTACAGATGAAAAGTGAACTGAAAAAAACCAGAAAGGGAAAGCAGGTAAAGTCCTGGAAAGTAAAGAGGACCCGTTAAATAATGGCCACATCACCCATAGAGTGCCAGTTGGTCAAGAAAATATGAGTATAGCATCATATACCAGATGCGCCACTGGTGTAAAAGGGGCCAGCTACTTTGAAACTAACCACCAGCCATCGTCATCATTGTGTAGCAAGTCCTTTTGCAGAACATTGCTCTCAGTTGATTCTTGATTCTTTCGACAGTTCCCCTGCATCATGCAATTTTTTGCCCAAGATGTCTTTAAATCCTGTGCCCATCTATCTGTTGATTAGCCTCTACCCAGTCTTTCAAGAACCCTGCCCGTCTTTATTGTTCTTTCTAAACTGTAGTGAGTTTGATGTGGAAGTTTTTAATTTCTGAAACATAATACTGTTTATGACCTAATTTTCTTTCATGATTAGATAAATCTTGTAGAATGTCCGTATTTTGTTGTCACTCTTTTTGATCCAAATTTTTTTAGAATACATCTACATTTATATTGAAAAGCTTTGATTTTCTCCTTTACGTAGTTGTCGGATCATACATTGAATCATACTAACGTAGTTGTACCTGGTATTAGTATAAATAAAACTGGCATCAGGATTTATTTATCTTTGTTGCTTTGGAACAAAAAACGTCCTCATAGCGTTCTTTCTTACAAGGTGTTCTAGGCAGTTGGACCGAACACAAGTGAGGTTCCAAACTTTAGATTTGTAATTGGTACTGTTAAATAACATTTCAGGTCTTCATTCCAGTCTCAACTTTCCTCGTATCCCTATTTTCCATCAGCCTGTCAGGGTTGTTATTCGAGACCAGCTTGCCAGTCATTTCCCTGTAAAATCACTGGTCCTCTGACCTTGTATTTTTTTTCTGGAACTCTCTGGGATTTCTCCGGGAATTCACAACATTACAGTGCCCATCTATCTGTTTGTCAGCCCCTACCCAGTCTTCCAAGAACCCTGCCCTTCTCTCTTGTTTTTTCTAAACTGCTGTGAGTTTGATGTGGAAGTCTTTAATTTCTGAAACATAATACTGTTTAGACCTAATTTTCTTTCATAATTAGATCTTGTAGACTCAGTATTTTTGTTTATCTTATTTTGATCCACATTTTTAAAGAATATATTTACATTTGTATTAAAAAGCTTTGATTTTTTCCTTTACTGTTATTGAAATGCATTGTATACATTTTAATAAAGTGGTAAAGAGCAGTGTAAATTGTTACCATAGCTAGTTATTTTCTTTTTTGTTTGCATTGTTATTAAAAACTCCTCCAGCGTTTGCTGACAAGATGAGCCTCTGTCTTGTTACTGTTAGCTAGTGAGTTCTTATTTCTTTTTTATGAATTTGATTGGTACTGTTAAACAACATTTCAGTCATTGTTACTGTCAATCGTCCTCTCATTTTTGTTATTATTAATCAGCCTGTCAGGGTTGTTATTCATAAACAGCCTGCTGTCATTGTTGCTGTCAATCAGCCTTTGAGTCATTATTATTTTTAATCAGCTTCTCAGTTATTATTTTTAATCAGTTATTTTCAGTAATTTTTTTATTCACCTCTGTCAGTCTGTTAGCTAGCTAACGGTTGTATTTTTCACCCTGAGCCTAGTAATTGTTATTCATGATCAGACTCAGTCAGTATTATTTTTAATCAATTTCTTAATCATTGTTATTGTTCATAAGTGTTTCAGTCATTGTTACTGTAGCTAGTTATTCCATTATTATTTTAATGAGCCTCAGTCATTGTTACTGTTAGCTAGTTATTTGGTAATTATTTGTGATGAGCCTCAGTCATTGTTATTGTCAAACAGCCTTACATTTCATCATTGTTACTGGTAGTCCGTCTCACTTAATCATTGACATAAGTCATTATACAGCTTACAGACAAATGTTATAAGTTAACCATACAGTTAGGTCCTCTAGTCATAATTACTGTTAGCTATTGTTATCTGTAACATTTTTTTTATGAGCCTCAGTCATTGTTACTGTTGGCTAGCTATTCGGTTATTATTTTTAATAAGCCTCAGTAATTGTTAGTGTAACTAGTTATTTGGTTATTATTTTTAATGAGCCTCAGTCATTGTTAGTGTAGCTAGTTATTCTGTTATTATTTTTAATGAGCCTCAGTCATTGTTACTGTTAGCTAGCTATTCGGTTATTATTTTTAATGAGCCTCAGTAATTGTTAGTGTAGCTAGTTATTCGGTTATTATTTTGAATG
Source organism: Candidula unifasciata (assembly GCA_905116865.2). NCBI lineage: Eukaryota > Metazoa > Mollusca > Gastropoda > Stylommatophora > Geomitridae > Candidula > Candidula unifasciata. Next base: position 201,298 of record CAJHNH020003968.1, read on the forward strand.
AGCCTCAGTCATTGTTAATGTCAAACAGCCTCGCACTTCATCATTGTTACTGGAAGCCAGTCTCACTTAATCATTGACATAAGTCATCACACAGCTTACAGACTAATGTTATGCAATAACTGTACAGTTAGTCCTTGGTTAGACTAAATAATACCAACTTACATATTGTTAATTATAACATCAATTTGATTCTAACATCCAACAGTATAAGTTGTAGAAATACTTAAAATGTGGAACAAAAGTTAAATGCATTTGAAAACAAATCCCTGAGGAAATTGGTCTGAATATGATGTGTTGAAGAAACATGAAGAAATCATAGAAATGTATGTACGACTGTGCTTCTTTTGGTATCAACAGGTTATAAGAGAAAGAAAATGTTGGTACACTAAGAACACTCTGCAGGAGTCCGACATGGAATAAGTATTGAGGGTATATGAAAGATTCCTGTAATTAACACTCACGAGAAATGGCAAAGTGTCTGGACTGGACTCTGTACACATTAATGAACAAAACTGCACTAACATAAATCGATAGTGAGTTACCATAATGAATTGCAGAAATGATCACATTATTGAATCCACACCTCTCTGTGTGGGGATCCTGGGGCACCACTGTGGGAAAAACAAGAATAGACCCACTGCCTACCCAAAAGCATATCGTAAGAGTCGACTAATTGGGAGCTTCATTTGAAGTCAGAGTGCAAAGGTCTGAGAGGCAAAGAACCAGCAGTCTGCATATGAGTTAGATGTGTAAAACAGATGTACATGCAATACTACATTACCCACAGTGCTGATGGTCTGTAAAAATATTGGACGCTCTGCCCATATGCCCGATGAGCCGAAAGGCGTGAAAAGGGATCTTTACTTTACTTTTTTTTTTTTTACATGCAATACTCAGGACTAGAGTCCAAAAGTGAATGAAAAATTAGAACTTTCTGCTGGAGTTTACAGCTGATGAATGCAAAAAAAAAAAAGAAGAAGAATCCATGCTGTTTAATATTATCTATAGTATATGTGACAATTTGGAAATTGGCACCTACAGAGATGCATTTTTTTTTGGCCTGTCATTTTTAAAATACTGATGCAGAGAGACAGAAACTATCTATTGCACTTTATTTTCATGATTATAAAAAACTTATTTTCAGACAGGCGATTTGCTGCGCCACAAAATCCAGCAAAGACCAAACAGGCAATTGCTTGTGCAACAGCACATTCTTGAAGGTGAGTGTTTCTCATGTGGGTTCCAGGGCCTCATTTTGATGAAGACATAAATAGACCCACTGCCCTGTAACAGGCATGTCATAAATGTCAACTGTCTAGGGAGTTTCTTTCAAAGTCGGAGTGCATCTGTCTGAGAGGTGAGGTACAGTTTGCTTACAAATAAGCCAGATCTGTTAAACAGATGTGCACAAGATTAAAGTCCAGAATTCCAGAGTTTACTGCTGGTGAACTCAAAGGAGAAGAAGAAGAAGGTGAGTGTCTGTCAGAGGCAATGAATAAATAAGTAAATAAATTATTCATCTGCTCATCTGACTCTCTTTTGAGCATTTACTCATGTATTTCTCTATTTCATGATCATCTGTACAGTTTTCCCTTCTATTGTATAGCTCAGGGCTATTCAGCTATGTTTACTCAAGGGCCACAGTTTAAAAAATTATGATCATCACGGGCCTGAAGCCTGAGCAGAAAGAGGCATAGGAAGATCATAAATATATTTAGATTTGGCCCGCGGGCCACCAGTTAAATAGCCCTGGTAAAGCCTATTTTATGTGGCATTGGTAATCTGTCTGTCCACAGCTTTCTGCCTCATGTACTTTCAGTCAAGTCGGACACCGACGTTCTTTATGCCAGGGCTATTCAACGAGCAGCCCGTGGACCAGATCTTTCTTGAGTTGGCCTGGCAAGTAGCCCACGGATCACTGCCGGATGTATTAAATCAATGATCTTTCAGTGCTGGGGCTGAATCCTCTGGCCCACGACGATCCCCATTTTCAAAATTGTTGCCCCTGAGTCATCTTAGTTGAATAGACCTGCTCTGTGCCTGCCATGATACAAAACTTTCCAGCATCTCATTTTGTGTGTGTCTTCTTCTGTCTCATTTTCTCGTCAACTTTCCCATTTTCATGATATACTCTAGGTTGTCTGCTCTCACAATCTTACCAAAAAAATAGACATTATGTCCGTCTGATGTTGATAAACATTTCTCTTCAAGAATTTATTTTTTTTTAAAGACCCTATAAGTCAGTAATAACCATATCTCTGCTGCTTCCACATAACTGTTCACTAATCGGCAGACTGCCAGTGATTCCTCCCATACACCAGGATTGGCTCTGCACAGCTCTAAAAACATTTTTCTCCCCTTGGCAGACAGATAGATTGTGTAGAATATTATTAATATTGCTTTTGCTTGTGCTTTTCTATATTTAACTTCTTTAACGTATCATTCGTCTGCTGGGGTCAGAATTTTTACTGGGCTAATTTATTTTTTATGTGTAAACCCAGTTGAGAAGTTACATTTTAAGACTGTTTTAAAATTCATGAGATTTTCTTTAATAAAGAAAAACAATTTAGACTGATAATTACTTGAGTGTGAATCCTCTGGAAGATTGAGGTTAATATTTTAACCCTTTTTGCCTCAAGAATCCATGAAACCAATACATTCAGTTGTGTCCTGCTCTGCATAAATGTAACTTTTCTAACTTGTCTAGACTTGCCTGTTTATGAGATGCATAGTGAATGCTGAGTTTGAACCTGAACAAACATTTAGGGGATCAGGATGTGGATATAGTTTCTAAAAATAGCATTTAGGAGGGTTTCCTTGTAAATCAAATAGTTTTTCAAAAAGCCAGGTTGACCTCAAATTTTCCAGTAAACCTCATTGATAGAGGTCACAGGGTCATGGCGTAAGTAACTCGATACATATTTTTAGGCTCTAGGGAATGTGTTCCATTTAATGCTTCACTTTGTATTTATTGATAACTCCTTTTATATGACTTTAGATCACTATTAGTCTAAAGTATATAACAGCTTTGAGCAATAAATTGTAGTATAAGCTTTATTATCCCTGTGTGGATTCCAGGGTCCCATTTTGGGGTCTAAAAATAGACCCCCTGAGACCCCTCACCCCCACCTCCCAAATGAGCCTGTTGTAACAGTCACCTGTTTAGAGTGTATCCTTCAAAGTCAGAGTGCATCTGCCGGAGAGATGAGGAACCAACAGTCTGCATACAAATAAGTCAGTTCTTCTGGGACAAAGCCAAGGTCTAGAAGTAGATGAACAACAAGAACTCTTCTGCCTGAGTTTCTGTCAGTGAGTGCAGAGAAGAAGAAGCTTTATTAATATTTTTTTCATTGGTATAATTGGTTTATTAGTCGGTCAGCTTGTCTTTGTCTCTGTTCACAGATACAAATATAGATCCATCCTTACATGAAAGGCAGAGGTTACTGAAACGGTCCCGTCTGCTGGATGACCTCAATGATAAGTTGTCCCACAGACCAGGACCCTTGGAATTAGTACAAGAAAATATTCTGCAACCTTCGCTTGAACTGGTTAACGCAATCAGAGGTGAGCTTTCTGTTATTGATTTGTTTGTGTAATTTGTTAATATTCTAAAAAAATTTTGTGTCATTAAATCTCATATATTGTTAATAATACATATAGTTAAAAATTACATGACCTTTTCATGTCATTGGCCTATTGGGCATATGATACTAGATACATATTTTTTTATAAATTCAGGTTATTGAATAAATATCATATTATTCAAGTGTTTCTTTTATTCTCAGATGGATCAGTTCAGTTTATGTCAACAAGTGATACCGAAGACATGGACCAGTCTGGTCCATCCTTTACATTTGTTGACGGTAGTGGAAGTGGTGGTATTCAATGTCCGTCATTTGATGAATCATCAGCACTCTATGTTGTTAGTAGCCCAAGTCCAGTACCCCATGATGAGTGTCTCCCTGTTTCTTCTACATCAGCTAACAACATAACAGTACCAGCCACTGTCTGCCCTCAGATTCCATTTATAGTTTCCACTATGTCTCCACCTGGTTCCGCGGCTGAAGTTCTAAGCAACCACCCTGGGACCAGCAGCATAGCTTTTATTTCACTTGATAATAATAATAACAGCAGCAGTAATAATAACAACAGTGGCAGCAAGTCTCGCATTAAGAAACCAAAACCCAAAGTTGTTCCCAAGTCGAGAATTATCAAGTTCCATGAATACAAAGGTCCACCCTCAGCTGTGAAGAACCAGCCATCAAATACACCTGCATCAAGCAGCAGCAATTCCGACGGAGACACACCTTATAATATTATGTTGCAGCAGCAGCAGCTGTTTTTGCAGCTGCAGTTGCAGTTTCAGCAAATGCAGCAACAGCAGAGTTCAACCTTGGTACCTGGAGCACAAACAGATCAAAACTTAGCATCATCAGGTATGAAGTCAGTTGTTGTAATGTCACCACCTGTGACCCAGCCGATCCTTGCTGGCAATACAGCTTTGGTACAGACAATATCTTTTCACGAGCCTCAAATTTACGACACAAACCTGGACCCTCAGCCAATTATTAGCAAAATAGCTGTGTCGCCTATGACCACAGCTCAGACTTCAACCGGCCAGATTTTGAATGCACAAACAGTTTCAACAAGCCAAGCATCTCTTATTTTGCCACAAACACGTCCTACACAATCAGCCCCAAGACAGACTGCCAAGGCACTCACCTCAATACCAGCAGGTGCTTTGAGTGTACCCAAGTTAACTGGCAATCTAGAGGAGATGAAAGTTGCAGATTTGAAGGCAGAACTGAAAAAACGCTCTTTGCCAGTTTCAGGGTCAAAACCACAACTTATAGAACGTCTTAAACCTTTCACAGACTCCAGTAGTAGCATGCCTTCTTCACCAGTGTCTATTATCCCCAAGTCAGACTCAAGACCATCATCACGTATGTCTACACCTCTGCAGTTCAGTCAGGCACCGGTTGCCAGTGCACCAAGTAACAGTTACGCCAATGTTGTTTCCATTACACAGTCTAATACTTCAGCACCAGCTGCATCTTTTGTGAACACCTCATCTCAGAACAGTAGTAGCAGATCGGCTCCTAGTTTTTCACTGCTGTCTAGGGCCACAAAACAGGATAGAACAATTGTTAGTGTCAAACCATTTATTAAAGATGAGTTAGTAACCTCTACAACCATTTCTTTACCAAGTTCTCCTCAAACTTTGATGACCACCAATTCTGGCACTGTAAAAACTATCATCAGTCCAGTGCACAAAGTCAGTTCGGCACCAGCGCTGTTGAAACCAGCTGTCCCCAGTTCCAAAAACCTTAGATTTGCAGATGCAACCCAAAAAACGTTTCCTTATGGTGAACAGGACAGTGTTTCTGAGACTTTGAATCCCCAAGCATTAGCTTCAGTGACTACAGAGACTTCACAGCCAACATCTGCTGGGATGATGCAGATGGAAGTGGATCGTGATTTACCACCACTATTTCACCAGTATGTCAGCAGTGTTCCCATGAACAACCATTCTGCCAGCATGGATACAGGTCTTGATGATAGTGTTGTCATTAAAGAAAGTAACATGAATCCAAATACAAGTCCATCAACAAGCAGGATCATCCGCCTTGGCTCCAGTGCAGATCCAGCTCTCAAAATCAGTAATCACAATACTGAGCCTCTAGGATTTAAAACTACAGTTGATGATGTAACAGCACATTCTGCAACTGCTGGAGTGCCTGTTCCACCTCAGGTGTCCACACACATGTCCCAGGCTCAGCTGGCAGCTCCATGTGATCACACTGTAAGTTCGTATAGGCCATAAATGGTGTTGGTCATCATGTCTCTGGACAATCTTCACTCTTAAAATTTCTGATAATGATGTCCTTCCATAATTCTTCTTGATCTCCATCTTCCCTGTGTGTGTTTCGGGGCTCCATTTTGGAGAAGTGAAATTAATAGACCTTCTGCGCGCCTAACAAACGTGTTGTAAAAGTCGACCAATTAATTAGGAGTGTTTCCTTCTGAGTCAGAGTGCTTCTGCCTGAGAGGGGAGGAACCAGCAGTCTGCTTTCAAATTAACCAGATATAGATATATAACAGATATGCACAGAAAACTCAAGTTTTGAAACAAGACAGGTCCAGAAGTGGATGAACAACTTGAACTTTCTGCTGGCGATCAACACGAAGAAGATATCCACCTGCTTCTATTTCCCTTCAGCTTTACTGTTGTTACTTAAAATACAGATCATTAAATAGTTTTTAACATGAAGATTAACATTTGATGTAAATATATATCACCTGCGGATCGGAAGGTCGTGAATTCAGGTTCTGATAGAGCCCGACTTCTTTTGGAAATGACCTTGACTCCCAGGTCAGCCCAGCCTTGAGTTGGTACCAGATACAGTCTTAGAAAGTAAAGGCGACTGACATGATGCTGACCACATTACCTACTGAGTTCTGATCGATTTATAAAATATAGGTCTAGCCTTATATGCCCAGTACACTTGAAGGCGTGGAAAAGAGTCCTTGATATATTACTGCAACTGATTGGACATGCTTGCAAGATCTACAGGCTTACATCAGAGGTGTGGGTGGGTGTGGAGGGGAGGGAAAAGGTCTCCATGGTGTAATGCTTCTTCTATTAGTTCTTCATTCCAGTGGTTTTCAGATAAGGTCAGTCTTTCGTGATAGGCTGTGGTGTGATGCATGTCCTCCGCTGATCCAATGGCTGGGTTTCTACCAGAATACTGACTGGCCAGAGCTGTGATCTCTCTACTCCATGTAGAGACCATGCATTCAGGACATGTTCAGTATTCTTTGGAGCCTGTCCATATCGGCAAAGTTCTGAGTCCCCAATCTTGAATATCCTGTACATATGGCTGCGAAGTCTGTTGTGTCCAGTTCACAGTATAAATACAGTGGTTTGTACCTTTTGTCTGAGAAGATTGACCGAGCCTTTGGGATTGGTGAAATGGCTAAGCCAGTGACTTAACATTCATAAAATTATGGGTATGGTTTCAGAATCCGTTTTTTGGGTTTCGTGAGTACGCATATTGCAAAATTCCTTAGGATCATCACTACAGCTGCGGTTTCATGCTTTGTGTGAAAGTCTTGACAGGTGTACAGCCACTCTGCAGAAAGAAACTGAGCCATTTGGGTTGTTGAATTTTGAACTAGGAATCGACATAACAGCAGTCAGGACACTCCCATAAGTGCTCCATCCCCTGTCTTCAGCAGCAAGCAAAGAGTTCCAATTCTGATGGTTCTAGTAACTGTCTGATTGTACATCCGTCTTCCCTTTCCCTTGAGTGTTAAGCGTAAGCCAGATCCCCTAGTAACTTCCCACAATGCCATTCTCCTCAGACCACAATGATCTGTTTGTGCCTCCGCACTGATCACTCACTACCAAAGGGCCTTCACAACATTTGGGTTAAAACCTGCGGCAGTGAAAGTGATCCTCTCACTGTTTGACACCAGCGTTGTGTGCTCTCACTTCTTTTTTTTCCCCCAGTTTATGCATGGGCAGAGTGAATACTTTGTCTTCCTGTTCTCTATCTGTAAACTCCGGCAGATATTGAACCAGAAGTATAACAAACACTAGAAAAATTTCACTCAGCTACTTTTAACAGGTAGCTAGAATTTTGTCTAGGAAGATAAAGATCAGTTGTAAAACTATATTGTTTTATACTCAGCATATGCAAAGTACAAGAGAAGAATATGGAGACAGTATTGACTTTTGTCTTTCCAGTGGCAACACTGAAATTTCAGTCCACGGTTTGCACAGATTTTGTATAACAGGAACTCTTTCTGTCCCTTGGAACTATATCATTTCATGTTCAGTATATCCAAAATACAAGAGGAAACATGGAGATGGTATAGATTTTTGCCTTTCCAAAGGCAACACTGACATTTAAGTCCCCGGTTAGCGCAGATTTTGTTTCTCACAAACTCTTTTTCCTATCCCTTCAAGTTTGTGTTAGCTAGGGTTTACTTTAGTTAATTCAAACAGCCTTCTGTTGGCCATCTTTTGCCTTTGACAATGATTTTTTTTTAAATTAAAATTTTTTTTTAAAATCCAGAAACCAAGAGTTCTTAACCCTTTGGCTCAGTACTATGGACATCGCAACCCTTTGGCTTTGATTCCATGATAAATACCATAAATCTGGGAGAAATGTAGCTTTTCTGCTTACCCCCAGTCTTGAGCCCGGACTACAAGGAGTTCGTCACGCGGTCGTAGCGAAGTCAGGTTTAGCCAACTACGCTAGCGAGCCGGTTTTTTTTAATAATAACATATTTGTTCTGTGGTGTGGCTCTCATCCCATGTTATAATTTCTCTTATAGTGGTTAATTTAAACAGTCTTCTACTGGCTGTAATTTATGTTGGGCAGTGAGTGGTCTCCCTCGACACCCACAGCGGTAAAAGAGGAAGTGAAGAAGAAGAAGTGAGTGGTCTACTTATTTGTAACTTTATCTCAACTCTGCAATCCAGTATATTACATATTACTAACTTTAACTTTCTAGGTAACATCATCGGCTTCGGTTCTTCAATTGCAGCAGCTTCAGCAGTTGCATATGCTGCAGCATCTACAACAACAGCTTATGCAGCAGACGCAGACACAGCAGCAGCAGTTTCCACATCAAATATTCCAAGAGCAATCACCGTCTTCATCTGTTCAGTTGACAGAAAGCGACCACATGGTTTTGGCTCAAGCAAAACAGATTGAAGAACTACAGAGACAGTTGCAAGAATCGCACCAAAGGCTGGAGTTAAATCAGCAGCATCATGAACAGCAGCTGATGCAGGTTCATATGCCATCCGATTTTGCGCAAGTGAGTTTATTTTCATAGTCTTTATTGTTGGCATCTGTGGCTAAGGCCTTGCGAACCCGCATCATAATGCTAGAGTGCCAGGTTTGATCCCAGCTGCGGACAATTTGTATTGCGTTGGTTCGACAGTGGTATGGAGAGCTGACTGTTCAGTGGTAGTGGCAAATAACTGAAAGTAAAATTTGCCTATAAAAACCACAGCAGCCAAACAATGCTGGTGTTGGTTCTGCAGTGTTATAGTACACGCAAAGGATACGCAACTAACTTTATTATAAACTTTTGTTGTCTATGCTGTAAACTGACTTTTATGGATTTTTCTACACTAGCTGTAGCAAGACTGCCGCACTGTGTTAGTAAGTAACAAGTAATGGACACTTCTCATGCTTTTGGTGCCTCCAGCATATATAGTGCCATACTATATATTATTAAAAAGGCTCAAGTCAAGAGGATCGACTTCGTTGCACCAGTTTCTATCCCATATGGCTTAGTCTCATCGCAGAACATCTAGTCTCTTGCCTAGAGCTTGGTGCAGAGCAGGAACTTCTTAGCTGCCAAGGATCTCCGTAAAAATTGCACTCGTGAACTGAATGACTTAGCCATGAAACGAACCCATAACCTTCAGTGTGCGAAGCGTTACCTTGATCACTTTGCCACGGAAACCTCTGAAATGCATACTTATAAATATTATACAGTACCTGTATTTTTATAGTCGAATCTTCACTCGATGGGTGATGTGGTCACCATCATTCTAGCCACCATTACTTCCCAGAACACTACTTGATACCAGTTTTAGGCTGGGTCGGTCTGGGAGCGAAGCCTGTTGTATAATAGAAAACTGCTTGATGTGAATTTGAATTCTAAACTTCAAGTCTGGTAGGTGATTGTCTAGCTGCTACACCACAGCGGTTTATGTTAATTAGTATTTGCTAAATTGTATTGGTTGATTACCTAGAATCATGCTTAGTAAAACTACAAACAGCTAACAAATAATGGTGTTGGATTCCAACATTCTATAAATTATATTGCAAAAGTTTTTTAGTTTTTTAAACACCTTTTCAAAGGAATATGTAGGTCAAAAATTAGTTTAGAATGCTAAAGCGTTTCTTAATGCCATTGATTGTGAATTCTTCTGTATTATCCCAGCGTGTCCTGTTTGTGGGTTCCAGGGTCCCCATTTGGGGAGGGGGGTGTGGAATAATAGACCCACGACCCCCTAATAAGCATGTCATAAAAGTCAAATAATTAGGGGTGTTTTCCTTTGAAGTCGGAGTTCATCTGTCTGAGAGGAAAGGAATCAGCAGTCTGTTTACAAATGAGGCAGATAAAAAAAAGTGGATGTGCATGCAAAACTCAAGCTCTGGAACAAACATTAAGTCCAGAAGTGAACGAAAAACCAAAAGTTATCACCAGAGTTTACAGCCAATGAACACGAAGAAGAAGATCCCAACAAATGATTCTTTTTTTATATTGCTACAATATGATGTTAGAATGAAGAAACACACACAACTTTGAGAGTCACCCTTTCATTTCCCTCATATGCAGCAGCAACAACAGCAACCATCTCCTGTTATGCAGCACCAGCGTGAACCAGTATCTCTTGGTTTCAATGATCCTTCTGGGCAACCGCCACCCACTGTTTTATCAGGTTTGATCACTGTAGTGTAACTGTTTTATGTATATCGTAGGTTTTTTTGTTTGATGGGGTGGTTGTCGTTAATATTGTATGAGGCATGGTCAAATTAAACCGGCCCAATAAGTGTTAAAGTTAAAGATGAGAAATCAGCTTCATATTACCAAGTTATCCTGTAAGGCTCAGTCTCTCTCTGCAGAATTGCTAGCCACCTCCCGAGAGTGCATGCAAGCTTCTAACAATTGCTTTGTTTAATTCTGCTACAACTGCTAATATACCTTTCATATGTTTCTGATAAGGCCATCAAGATTGGGTTTTGTTGGTCACCTTGTATTTTTACTTTCCTGTGAAAAAGAGGCATTTGTTCTTCGCACTGATTTCTGTTTTAGTATTTTTAGGATGTTGTTTTCTTCTCAGCAACCTTTACTTTTCTTCTTCTTCTTCTCAACTTGCTCTTTTACTGCTCCAGGTGCTGCAGGGAGATAAAAGGTTCTGCCTTTTGCTCTTCTTGCTGCTTTGACCATAAACACATAGTGCTGTTATAGAGATTTTCTGTTGTTATCTTTCCATCTAGTTTGTGTCTACCACATGCTTTTCCTCCATCTCTTCTATTTGTGTATGCCCTGTACTGTATGGTGTCACAAACCATTCTAAGTGGATAAACCATTTGATTTGCTGTCTTTGTATTTAATTTAGAAGTGGATCTGTGCTGACTTTTTCTCTTATGACCTCATTCCTGATTTGATCCCTTCTGGCCACCCCTTCAGCCCTTCTCAGACATCTCATTTCTATGGTTACAAATTTTTTTTTCTGGCTTGTTGTGAGTGACCTAATACTCGATTTGCCTTACTGCATCGAATATTACATTCTTTATCTAATTTACCATCTTCGATGAATGTTTCCAGTGTTGATCTGTACTAGCCATTTTGTTTTAATTAATCCAACTGACACATCTTAACAAGCACCTGCATGTTGTTGTTGTTGCAATTTTATTTTCAGTCCCTTCTTCCATACTTGCTCAAACTCTTGTTATAAATCTACTTATCTTGCTTGCATGTTCTTTATCTCTTAGAATGCATTCTCTGTTTCCTGAGCTATGTGTTATTTGATCTTTACTTCCTCGTTCTATACTTTATTCAATGCTTTTTCTAAATCTACTTTGAATGCTTGTGAATTCTTTTTTTTCCTCTTTGTTATTCGATCCTAAATTGATGTATATACTTTCTGAATACTTCTTGTTGTGGAGGAGAGGGACAATTTTTTTCTCTAGATTCTACTTTAGTCCGATATTGATCGTGTGTTTCAGTAATTGTCCAAAGACGTATAAGCATAGCTTCCTTTCATACCTTTGAGACCATTTGTCTCATCCAGCTACGGTCTAGAACACTAGTAATTGATACTTTTATGTCCTTTGACTGGTTTCTCCTGAACCTGCTAGAACAGCTTTGTTGTTTTCAGGCGATCCGCATGATAGCTTGATCAATTGACTTGTCCCCTCTGAACTAAAGGTTTACCAAACCACCCTGAAATTTTAAAAATGGCAGACCAATAAGGCAGGTCCCAGATACCCTGTTTAGCTCCAAAGATGTTATAATTAGGGCACTCATAATGATTACACTAACCATGTGTAACCTGCATTCCTATGGAGGTGATGGCGGCTAGCTTATTTTTATATTAGTGCTTAGTTTTTATTTTGTTTTTCAACTGTAAAAGATGGTGTGTATTATAAAGGTATGAAATAATTAATGTGTTTTATTGACTTTTTTTTTAAAACATACACTTACTTACAGGTCCATCAACATCAAAGTCACAGAGGTCAGACGATCAAGCCATGGTGTTTACAGATCTTCCTACCACTGATGCACCACCAGATTACAAAAGTGGTATTGTATCTAGGTATGGTGGCATTTTATCTTTTTTTTTTTCTTTGCATTGTATTTCTGGATGGTATTTGGATGTGTTTGTACACAAGAAATTATGGCTTTTTCAGTCACAATAAATAAACTCATAGGCCAACATTTTATGGGCTGCAGGAGTGACAAGAAAGATAAAATCAGGAATGAGGTCAAAAGATAAAAAAAAAACCAGCCCAGAACCAGTTCTAAATTATATACAAAGACAGGTGGTTTACCAGCTTTAAAGAGTATACCGTTTTTATTTTTTATTTTTGTTTGTTAAGTTTAGCACATTAACAGTACTGTTTTGTTGGCACTGCTTTTATTTTCCCGTCATAGAACAACATCAGTGCCGCCATCGTCACTGGACACAAACCAACAAAAACTGAATATTCATCGTTGTTCTTCTGCTCCTTACATCAGTGGACAACTGAAAGAGCCACCTTATTACCATGAAGCTATCAGGCAGAAACAGCAGCAGATGGTAAGTATTATTGTATTTCTGGAATCCTCTTCTTCTTTGCGTTTACTGGCTGTAAATTCTGGTGGAAAAGTTCTGGCTGTTGATCCACCTATGGACTGTAGTCTTGTTCCAGAACCTGAATGTGTGTATGTGTCTGCGTGAGCATCAGCATGTGTATGTGAGTGTATGTATGCAATTGCGTGTGTGTTTGTGTGTCTGCGAGTGTGTCTGTGTGTGTGTATGTGTGTGTCTGCATATGTGTGTCTGTGAATGTGTCTGTGTGTGTTTGTGCATTTTTGTGTGTCTGGATGTGCGTATCTGTGTGTGTGTCTGCGTTTTTGTGGAAATATCTGTGTGTGTATCTGTATGTATGTATGTATGAATGTATGTGAAATGTGCGTGTATGTGTGGGTAGGTAGGTGTGTATGTGGGCAATGAGTGTGTACCATCTAGATGAGAGTATACCATCTTGAAGAGAGTATACCTTCTTGATGAGAGTACCATTGGGATGAGAGTGAACTGTCTTGATTAAAGTGTACTGTTTAGCTGAAGATGTACCATCTTGATGATAGTGTTTTGTCTAGCTGAAAGTGTATAATCTTAATAAAGCATACCAGTCATGATTGTACAGTCTTTATGAGAGCTTACCATCTGTATGAGAGTGTGCCATATTGATAAGCATATACCATTACAATGAGATAATATGCTGAAAATATATAGCAAATAGCGTTTGTCCTGAAGATGGTCACTGACCTGATCATAAGAGTTGGAAATCGTATGTTTTTTTTCTAACAGAATTCCCAGGGCAATATGAAGAATAGCACTACTAGCCTGCACTCGCCAACAAGCTGCTTGAACCTGCAACAGGTTGCTCCTGACTGTAAATCACAAGCTATGGATGATGTCCTGGAGATTCTTATCAGACATGGAGGTTTGTTACTTCTTTGTAGTGCTTGTCTTATGGAGGTTTGTTACTTCTTTGTAGTGCTTGTCTTAGAGAGGTTTGTTACTTCTTTGTAGTGCTTGTCTTATAGAGGTTTGTTACTTCTTTGTAGGGCTTGTCTTATAGAGGTTTGTTACTTCTTTTTAGTCTTATCTTATAGAGGTTTGTTACTTCTTTGTAGTGCTTGTCTTATGTATGTATGTATGTATGGATGGATGGATGGATGGATTAATTGATTCTTTATTTTTAACGGTAAACTTTTCTCCCTTCTCTCATGTTGTCACTGCTAAATTGTGAGTTTATTTGCACATTGTGCTACTTGCGCAATGGTTCATGAGTAACGAAACTGGCCTGTTTTTGTATTTCTACGTACATTATCAGTGTTTTATTTTTTACAGAGGGAAAGCCACCACCAAGGAAGGTAGAAATACATAAACATCCCAGTTTCGATATTCACGAACAGTCGAGCCTTCAGCGCTTCCCCCTGCAGCACTTCTTACTTGTACATAGGCACCTGTGGTGCCTTAGACATACTCATGACAATACAGCCTCTTGCAAACAGTATAACTCATGACAATACAGCCTCTTGCAAACAGTATAACTCATGACAACATAACCTCAAACAAACAGTATAACTCATGACAACATAACCTCACACAAACAGTATAACTCATGACAACACAACCTCTCACAAACAGTATAACTCATGACCACACAACCTCCCACAAACAGTATAACTCATGACAATACAGCCTCCTGCAAACAGTATAACTCATGACAAACATAACCTCACACAAACAGTATAACTCATGACAAACATAACCTCACACAAACAGTATAACTCATGACAAACATAACCTCACACAAACAGTATAACTCATGACAACATAACCTCACACAAACAGTATAACTCATGACCACGCAACCTTAACTAATGACAACACAACCTCCCACAAACAGTATAACTCATGACCACACAACCTCTCACAAACAGTATAATTCATGACAACATTACCTCCCACAAACAGTTTAACTAATGACAATATAAGCTCCCACAAACAGTATAACTCATGACAATACAGCCTCCCGCAAACAGTATAACTCATGACAACATAACCTCTCACAAAGAGTATAACTCATGACCACACAACCTCTCACAAACATTATATACGGTGAGCGAACACCGAGCGAAGCCATCTCAAAGCACCTCCACAACATAGAACAGGCCATGGGAATGGAATGGCCACGGCATGATTAGGAGGGGAAGGAACTCTTGGCAGGTTTGTGATAAGTACCTACAAATTCTAAATAATCTGAAGAAAATACAAAAAAGTTACAATCTAGTGCAGTGTTTACCCAACTTTTTATGTGTACCATGCCCTACCTAAGCCTTTCTAAAATTCCTATCCCCCCCCCACCGATGTAACTTAAACTCTGGACGAGTCCATTTTCTGATTGCTCCCCCCTCCCTCCCCCAACAATTGCATGGGTCCCACATTGGTAACACTGGTCTAATGTATTACTGCATACAGTGTTTTAGTATTTAGTATGTTTAATTATTCGTTCCAGTATGAATACATTTCTATTATTATATCTCCAGAACTTCCTCCAAATGCAGCAACTGAGGCTTTCCCATCATCTGAACAGACTCGTGTAAGAACTTTGCCACAGACAAGTGCAGCCACAACATTCATAAGCTCACCCCCAAGTTTACCAAAATCATCATCAAAAACACCTGTATCTGTCACAATGAGTAATGACCAAACGAGTTCCTACCCATCCTCTGGATCACCCGTCACCTCTACCACTAGAAGTATGACAAGTCAGCAACATAACCAACCCAGCACCAGCAGGATTGACTCCAGCAACCCCATTCTCACTTTGGAACACCCTGACATTTTTAACACAGCTTTACTGAACGACACACAGTTCTCATCATCAAAGATTCATGGTGATGCTGCACCGTCCTCTCCTTTGATGAATGAAGATACATCCAGCTCAGTTTTTGGAGAATTTCCAGACTGGGGAGACATGATTCCTTCTGCTGATTTGTCAGCTATGGACTTTTCTGTGGAGTTTGGTTTTGACCAGTTGTATTTGGGAGATCCAGACCGCAGTTTAGATACTAATATATGTCAGGACAATCAGTTCAGTCAGGAACAGACCACATCCAGACTTGACACTTCATCTGGTTTAAATACAACACACTTAAATAATGCACCACACAGTCACAGTGACAACAGCAGCACCACCAACATGTATATGCATGGCTTGGAACCTCACTCCAGTCTTGACCAACATGGACATTGTAATGAAACTCTGACTGCTTCAAATCAAATGGACACATCAGAATGGCTTGATGCCTTGATGCCCGATTCAAATGTTAATCGAATGAATACAGAATTAGCGAATAAACCAAGCAGTGCCTCTTTCACAACTAATTCCTATATGATACCTCACTTCCAGCAGGAGAGGTTTGATAACTATAGTGATTCAGGTGTTATTCAATCTCCTGTGGGCTGGGAGCAGCTGATCAATCCAGGAACAGGCAGTTAGTTTGTGCTCTATACTGCAAGAATTCTTTACACCAGTACTTAAGATAAATGTCATCCCATGCCAGATGCTACTATTTAGATGAAATGTTTGGTGTATACATAAACTGGGCTACAGTATGCAGAAGTGGGGTGACTAGCTTCTTCTCCTCCTCTTCCTCCTCATGCTTTTACTCACCCGTTAAGCATAGACCCTGAAACAATTCATGCAAAAACCATTCTATCTTTTTCCATCTCTTTCTGCTCCCTCCATTTCCTTACAATATAATTAACCAGTCTCTAATTCTCCTTTCTGTTTCCTTTTCTCTGTTGGTTTGATCCAGATAAAAGACTTTCTGTTTGTACTATTAACAGGTTTTCTCAGTGTATGTCCTACCCAACACCAGTCTTTTCCTCTTCTCTTAATTCAAACAGCTCCTTTGGTTCCTGCTTTTTCTTCCCAAACAGTTTCCAGAAAATTGTCTGGTACCAATTTAAGAGACATGGATTAAACGCAGAGGTGTACTGGTCAGAAAATGGTCTGCCACTTTTGAGGTTTGAACCCAGGCTGCTTTGCACATAACCAGTTCACCTACCAGTATGCCACCATAGCATTTACACCACTACCAAAGCCAGGTTCAGGTTACATTTAACCTAAGACTATTTCAGATTTTAGTCTCTTGGACTGACTTACTAACATACCTGACTGTTGTATAACCCAGCTAATGATAGGACTGGAACTAGTATATGTAAAGACTTAACACAAATACCTACAGTAGGATCTACCCTGGTTTTAGTCTTATCTGTTTGTTTCAGGTTAATGAGCTTCTCATTACAAAAGGTCTTTCAACATAACTTTGTTAAAATAAATTTGTTGTTTAGCCCTGTGTTCCATGGGTAGCATAAAAATATGATGATGAGTGAATATGCTAAGGCCAGAAACATACTCGTTGAACAATTCTTGTGTTGTTGCAACAGCGATTAATGAATTTTTTTTTTTGTCAGCTGTTTCAAGGGCATGAATCAAACAATTTAGTTTTCAGGGACCATGGTTTCAGCAACAACAAAAAAGTTGTGTGCAATCAGCAGTTCATAGCTTGACTACTTGCATGGGGTTCAGTGAACCAAGACTTGGGACTTAATTCCTTTACTGTTAGGTTGAAAACAAGCTATAGATCCTCTGAATGACTGCAGACGACTTCAGGGGCCAAGGCTGCAGCAACAGTAAGTAAACAGAGGGGGGAACCCTTGAGAGCGTAGAAATGTTATATATTAAACAAACAAACAGTCTGTTGATAAGCACTCATAGAGGAAGTAGAAAGATAGAAGGGGTGCCTATTTTGTCATATTCTTAATACACTTGTTTCCATAGCAAGGCACACATGCCATTTGGAGGTGACAGGTTTGATTCCCAGCACACTAACTATAGATTTAAATTTTTATGTTGTCTAGTGTGTCTTTCTACTTCCTTCTATGAGTGCTGATCAGTACATTGTCTGTTTGGTTATTAAAAATATAATAGCCACAATAGGTGTGTGTGTGCAGACAATTCATAACTTGACTTCTTGCATTGGGTTCAGTGAATGGGGCTGAGACCTAACTCTACCTGTAGTTTTGAAAACAGGCTGGTTATTGGATTCATCTGCCCCGTATGAGTTCCAGGACCCCTTGGTGGGGAAAACAAGGACAGACCCACTGTCTCCCCAGTGGGATTGTCATAGAAGTCAATTAACTCGGAGCTTCCTTTGAAGACGGAATGCATCTGCCCAAGCAGCAAAAATCAACCAGCTGCATACAATTAAACTAGCAAAATGGATGTACACTTGAAACTCAGGCCCTGGCACAAAGTCCACGTTGACAAACAAACAGGACTTTCCACCAGAGCTTACAGCTGGTCGACAAAGAAGAAGAGGATTTGTCTGCTGAAATGTGTAAACATCACAGCTTCAATTATGAAATTGAGACAGCTCAAGTGGCATTCTTTTCAGAGTGAGTGAGGAGGAGGGATTTAGTAATTGTCTTAAATGCCAACATCTTAGTTGCATTGTGTTCTTTTGTGGTTTCTTAGAGGTGAAATGAGATAACTGATATGTTTGAAATCATCTATTTAGAAATACTGTAAATATAAACTATGCACACACATTGTACATATCATATATCTTCTGCTGAAGGAGACTGATCATGTGTAGATTTGCCTGAAGTGCAGTGAAACCAGTTTAAATAATAGTCACTTTAGTTGTTTAAATTTAGTTGGCATTTTATAATTGCACTTTTCTGTATGACTGATTACTTTGACAGAGTTTGACATGTGCTTCTTATCTTTGTGAAGGATACAGTGTCAAAGAATGATCATGAGTTTAATGTTTTGACTTGGTTCTCTTAGACTATATCCGCTAATGTTTCATGATTTTACTTTTTCAGTCACATAGATCTAGCGGCAGATGACCAAGCAGTGACCACAGTGAACGTATGAATGGTGTTTGTAAACTTCATTCCTGATTTGATCTCTTCTGCTCACTCTAATTTCCATGGTTGCCAGTTTTCTTTTCTGCTTTGTTGTGAGCGACCATGTCTAAGACTTTTGTGGGGGGGGGGGGGGTGCCAACGCTTTGTATTATATGTTTTTTGTTTTGCTCTGGTTAGGTCTGTCTTGTGTTTTAAGAGAGGTGCCAACTGTCCTAGTACTTGGTTTTTACTTTGCTTTTCTACTTCTTCTTCATCATGTTTACCAGCTGAAACTCCTGCGGAAAATTATGTTTCTTCGCCGGCCTCTAGACTTTAGTTGTATTCCAGAACCTGAGTGTTGAGTACACATCCATTTTACAAATCTGGTTTATTTGTGTGCAGACTGCTGGTTCCTTGCCTCTCAGGCAGATGCACTCCAATTTTGAAGGACGTCCCCCCCCTCCCCCACCCCCTCATTTAGTCAACTCAGGCTATTTTGGGGGGGGGGGGGGCAGTGGGTCTATTCTGGCTTTCCCCACAATAGGGCCCTAGAACCTACACAGGAAGTTTGCTTTATTGAACTGGATGTTAATTATTATAACAATTTACTAATGATAATGTTTGAATATATCTGACACAAGATGTTTTTTTGTGTGTAAAAGGGCAGCTTATCATTTGTTTTATGTTTTGATGATAACAGGTATACTAAAGAATTTGTATTGTTTAGTTCTGTTGTTGATTTCTTGTTTTTTCAATGGTATTCTTTCCTAGACGGTCCTGGATGTTCATTGTAAATTTGAAATAGCTTCCAACCAGGAAAGTAATACATTTTTATGTACAACATACTGTTTAGTGGTGATTAGCTTCAGAATAAATTGTCTTTACTGCACTTATTGACCACCTTTTACAGCCACACAGGACAGGAAGATCTTGAGTTTAGGATTTAGAACCGCATGCTGCATGTGGCCGCCATGAGCTGTGCAAGTTCTGTAACTTTGAACCTGGTTCTCCACAATGAAAGCCCAGTATTCTGACTGCTTGGCCAGCTTTTCTTTACATAAAAAATACAGTGTTTGGTTAATTGTGAGATGTTGTGATATCATATCCATAATCATACTTAAATGATACCATGAATTAGGGCTGTACCAAATATTCGCTTCGTATTCGCTTCGGGGCTGAATAGTGGACAATAACTATTTGGTATTCGGCCAAATACTTGTGGTCGGGCCGAATACAAATAGTGGCTACCTTAAACTGGTTTTGCATTTACTGCGATGGACTTAAATAACTCTCTCATTAACACAATAGTTGCTATTGCCTTAGTCTGTCGTAGCAAGGGAAACTGCGACCCGGTTGCGTGGTACAGTAGCTGGCCAGGTCTTTGCTTGCTGACTCGGCCGAGGCATTACAGCAGAGGTTCTCAAACTGGGTGCGTATGCCAGGGTTGCCGCGGCGAAAATCAAGAAAAGTCTGCAATAAATTGTTACATTAATAAAGAAGGCATGAAGATACTTAAAAGTTAAAATTTAAATTGTCTTTCCTCGCCACTGTTGAAAAAGTTTTTTTTTCCTTGTTTCACACTCTAAGTGTATCAGACTGCATAAAATGCCAACCGCAGTGTCCTTAAAAATTTCTTTTTATTTATCTCGAGGTGCGACTGATCCTCCATCTGTATTCGTGAAGGTGCAGCGGATAAGTAAGGTTGTGATTACATTTTGGCTTAAATTTTAAAGTGGAAAATGTGGTCTGTACAATAGTCACTGTTAGAGCCTCGTCAAGTAAGCACTGATATTTAAAGGCAATGCGTTGTGAGTCCTGGACAATCGGTAGGCAGGCTAAACAATTTCTTGAGGCCTCAGAGATGTGGTTTTACAGAACAATGCTTAAAATACCCTGGACAGCCAAAAAAAAAGCAACCAAGGGGTTTTGAAAGAGGCGGAAGCCCCAAGACAACTAATCACAGACATCAGAAGGAGACAGTCGTCATTATTCAGCCATGTTATGAGAAGAGGGAAAATGGAACATGTGGTGACCACTGGAAAGATCTGTGGAAGGAGCGATAGAGTAAGACAACAAGAGAAGATTCTTGACAGTCTTGTTGCATAGCATGGAGGTGTGTGGGCACACCAACTGATACATGCTGCAGGAGATCGCAGATTGTGGCGAGGCATAATCGCCCACGCCAGTCGGCAAGGCGCCTGATGATGATGATACACTATTCGTATTCGGCCGAATAGTTGGTCCTGCTATTCGTATTCGGCTGAATGGTAAAAATCACTATTCGGTACAGCCCTACCATGAATACAAAATCGTTATATTTCCTGGCACAACATGATAGTAATGGCACGTATACTCCCTTACTGGACATGATTCATGTAACTAATTCATATTTGCTCAAATTATACAATATTTTCACATCTTGTTAATTATCACAGAATAATAAGCCTGCCCTTAAGCATGTTTTTTACGTATGAATCTTTAACACGCTGTGTATGTCCAAATTAGTTTCTAAGTTAAAACTCAGAACAAGTCTACTCATCTCTCTTAGAACACCACATTATGTCTCTTCTTGTCTACACATCTCTCTTAGGACACCACTATAGGCTCAGGCAGAAGACACAATCAGACAGGTTTGCATCCTTGAGAACATTAGGCGAGGAGAGGAGTGGGTAAAAGTGCCACCTGAGCAGTCAGACTTGAGCCGGGAATGCAGAGACTGGCCAGCAGGTGCCACAGAGGTGGAAATTCAGCAATTAATTCAAGATAATGCTCGCTCAGAGGATTTGATCATTTACACAGAAGTGCTTGGGGCTTTTTAGCAAAAGTTAATGGTTGACGTTTGGTTAAGGAGAGCCTAGCATATGATACTACTACATCCAGCTTAAGAATGGAGGTGGAGGCGGTCACTGCAGCTTTCCGCTGGCTAGAGAACATGACACACACACACATTGTAATTGTAACTGATTCAGAAAGCATGCTGAGGAAGATCAGAAAAGGTATGCTTCGTGCAGAGTGGCATGCTTCGCTGCGGAGGAGTATTGTCTGGATTTTTTCACCGGGTCACGTCGGTGTGCTGGGAAATGAACAGGCGGACAGACTGGCTGGCTCTGCACAACTTGGTGGAATACTGCTACATGATAGGGCAAACGTGGTTAGTGCCTTGTGGGAGAGCATGTACAATGCGGAGGAGCAGATGGATCACCACAGTCTGGTGAGATTGATGCAGTTGGGGGTGACGAGAGGTTCTAGCAGAACGCTTAGGGGAATGCCCTGAGTGCTGTGATGTCGGTTCTTGAATCAAATCAAATCAGGACACCACATTATGTCTCTTCTTGTCAACTCATCTCTCTTAGGACACCACATTATGTCTCTTCTTGTCAACTCATCTCTCTTAGGACACCACATTATGTCTCTTCTTGTCTACACATCTCTCTTAGGACACCACATTATGTCTCTTCTTGTCTACTCATCTCTCTTAGGACACCACATTATGTCTCTTCTTGTCAACTCATCTCTCTTAGGACACCACATTATGTCTCTTCTTGTCTACACATCTCTCTTAGAACACCACATTATGTCTCTTCTTGTCTACTGTACTTGTACAGTAGACAGACTGGCATATATTGTTACTTTCCGATCTAAATTTTGTTGTCAATGAAATTTTTTTTTTTTTTTTTTATGCAGACATACTCAGAGTTATTCTAACACCTTTAATGCACATTGAGCACACCCATCAGCAGTCATATCACTAAGTTATCTTTTCATTGTCGATAATCTTTTTCACATTTAGTCAGATAGGCAACACTAAAGTGCATTTAATTGTGTATTGTTTCTTGTACTTTGTAGTGATTGCCGATTTTAAATCTCAAATCCAGTATTAATTAGTGAATCATTACAAGTGAATTAACCTTACCTTCTCTGGTTACAATGTTTTAAACTATCTCTGTTTGCATCATTGATGCTTCTTGTTAAATATTTTAAATAACAGTGTACCTTCTAAGTGGTTAAGCAGTCTGGCTTGTGCTCTGAAGGTCCTGGATTCATAGCACAGATTGTGTCATTCTGTTCTTTAGTTATTTTTTATGGAAACTGGGAAGCTGCAGGTTTGTGCTTCATGTGACATTCTTAGCAGGCAGCTAGTCTTTCTGTGGAATGGAGCAAATTATACGGAATAAACCCGGTACAATGTAGATGATCCTCTCTACCGTAAGCCTTTACTTTACCTTAGTGCAATATAATTGATATTTTTATTCCTACAGATGTTTGTTGATTCTTCTTTTTGTAACACAATTTTTGTTGTTCTTTTTGCCTGTGGTTTATTATCTTCTGTACCTGTTTTTAACAAATACAGTGCAGCTCGATTAAGGTGATCTCGGATTGTGGTGAATTTCTGTTGTGAAGAATAATTTGTTTATCCCCAGCAGTTTTTCTTGAACAAACTCTCATCTGGATAAGAGGAATTTTTTATAAGAAAAAACATTTTTGGGGCCTCCGGTGAGTTATCCTTATCAGGTTTGCACTGTATAATCATTTGTAACTGCAATTAGAGGTATCCCATATGTTAATGGGATTAAAAAGCAACTTGAGCCAACTCACACCAAGCCACCATATCGGGGTCACTACACAGCATTTTTTTCAATTTATGACAAAAATATCACTTTTTCAGTGTGTTCATTTTTGTAAAAATCGGCATTTGTAGAATAGATTACACACAAGATTTATGTCATTTGTAAACAATTTAGCATTGAAAAGTTAATACTAAAGATCCCACCCATGCCCTTTTTTAAGATAACAAAAAAGTTTTATAGTCAGTTTTTTCACAGTTCTATGTTTCTGTTTGTTGTGTGTGTAAAATCCTAAAATCTCAGCTTATTTAAAGACTAGAAACATGAAATTTGGTGTGGATACTCCTTAAACAATATTACAGGTAAATTTTTTTTAAATTTGATTATTGTCTTATGATGCTAACTTTGTTTTTCTTTTTTCCACCTTTTCAACAAACCTACATTTTAAAATTCTTTGAAAAATATTTAGAAACATTTCAACAAGTAAATAAACTACACAGGTACCACAACAATACATATGTGTTTTTGACATTTTAGTATTCTAAGTACATGTTGGTTTTTTCTCTAAGATGGCGGCTATTACCATAGCAACTATGATTTTTTTTAAACTTAAAGTATGCAAATATATTAACATAAATCCCTACAAATGACCATTATAAAATAATTGGTCCAACACTAAATAAAAAAAATTATTTTTTGGTGTAGTGACCCCTTTAGACCCCAATTGTCTTCTTCTAGCCCTTAATAAACTGATGCCAAATTATCCTGTTTGTTATTTTAGGCAGCTCACCCCCGTATCCTTCTCCCCTGATTTACTTGTCATCTAATTCCCTTCTCCATGTGTTTTTAGTCTATCTTTATCCCTTTGACTGTGGGTTCCATTGCAAGGATTTTCTAGTTTTGCTCAGGCTTTCTGTGTTTCCCATTTAACACCAGCATCATTTCCTCCTCATTTGAATCATTGGAATTTGCTAAGTTATTTACCAATGCTAAATATTAGTGATTCTATCAAACCATTTTTTTCTCCATTATCCGCAGCCACTAGTAAATCAGTGTTTTAATTTATTGAGCAGTTTTTTTTCTCTATGTTGCAGCTATATACAGCAGTACTGATTTGACACTGGAGTTCAATATTCTAAGTTTGATACGTTTTAATTTTCATTCACCTCTACAGATTTTCTGGTGCTATGAAAAATCCTCTTGCCTTTTGTGTACTTTTGTATTCATTGGTATTAAGTTTGTGATGATCATGTTTATTTCTTTACATTCATGGAAATCCCCGTGTGGGCTCTGGGGCCCTGTATAGGGAAAACAAGAATAGACCCACTGCCTACCCAAAAGCATGTCGTAAGAGTCGACTATTTGGGAGCTTCCTTCAAAGTCGGAGTGCATCTGCCTGAGAGGCAAAGAACCAGAATGCATACAAATGAGTCACATATGTAAAACGGATGCACACGCAACACTCAGGTTCTGGAACGGGACTGCAGTCCAGAAGTGGATGAACAACCAGAACTTTCTGCCAGAGTTTACAGCTTGTGAACACGAAGAAGAAGAAATTCATGGAATAAGTTTGTTTTCTATTGTTGTTTTGTTGGTTACAATTTCTGTTGAAAACTATGAGTTTAATCCAATGCATTGGACATTCACGTCATCTGAGTCCTGAAAAGGACTTGTGTCTTTTGGAGTTAGGTTGATGTAGAGTGTTTTTCATTGAATCGGTACCAAATGTTATCTCTTATGAGGACTTGTTGCAGAGCTCTTCTTTTCCTTTAGCTTAGAAACCACTAAAGTGTTCCAGAACTTCGGTACATATCACGAAAATCACCCCATCTTGTTGGGCTTGAGATTTCCTGCTTGCTGCCATTCATGCAGTGGCGGTTCCCATGGGCTGTCCTGTGTTGTAGGGAAGGTAGGATATACATTCCTTTGCTTTTGCCATCTATATACATGCTGCAAAAAAAGTGGCTCCTGTTTGTTCGAGACCCGACACTAAACTGTAGAGCTCTCTTTTGCGGCAGGTGAAGTTGAGCGACTTTCTTTTTCACGTTGCAGTGTTCAGCTAGTTTTATTTTCTGTGTCAACTAGGTATCTTGTTCAACCATCACTGGTTTGAGAATTGGTGACATTTTGGGGTAAGTCTTAGGTCAAGTCACCAAGTAAGGCTGCAGTGATAGCGATGAAGAGGGAACACACAATTCTGGTCGCTCACAATGTGTAAAATAAAACAAGCTTGCTGCTCGCAATAGGAAACAGAGAATGCTTAAGGCTTTTAAAATAACAAAACATGACACCCCTAGAACATAGGACAGCATGTGGGAAATCTGGCGCCCAACGAGATTTTCGTTATATGTACCAGAACTTTATAGCTGCAGAGAGGAATTTTAGTATGTAGCCAGTGATGATCCAACACAATGCACACAGAATTACTGGTTTTAACCTAGGTTGAACTAACCGGGAGCTTACTGGGCATCAAATGCCTGAAGAAGTCGAATATGTCTGCTGAATGTCACCTATTAACAGCTACGCTGTAGACGAGCACTACAGGGTAATACCATCAGATGTTTCATTGTGTCCTCAAGTTTTAAGTATTTCATTGTCAAAGAGATCACAACTGAATATCCAGAGGGTGCTGTTCTTGTAGAGACATTTAAGACATGGATCTGCATGTAATAGCCTATCTTTGTCCTGGTTGTGCCTCATATGTTTGCACCACAATAGTTGCCATTTTTTAAAACATTAATTGACTTAATCTTCAAGTGTTGTCTGCTGTTTAGTGTATTCTTGTAACTGCACAAATAACAATAAATGATTGATAGTATTTTTTATGTTGTCTTTATAGACTTTCGGATTATATATGTTTTGTTGCTGTTATTATGTTGGAGAGAGAAAGGGGGGGGGGGGGGGGGGGGTTGTGAAGTGGTCAAGCTATTTGCCTCATGCTGTGAAGGTCAAGGATTCATTTCTCAGCTGCATTGTTTGGTTCACAAGTGCAGTTTTTATGGAAACCCCTGGGGATTGTCGCCAGAGTTATGGTGTTCGTGTTTGGTGTGATGCTATCAGCAGGGGGCTAGCCATTTTGTGGAGAGAGACTGAGCAATATTAGTAAAACCTGGTGCAGTGAAGTCGATCCTCTTGGCTTTAACCTTTATTTTTGGTGGCACATTTTCATACTGTTCTGGGAACTGGGCTAGTCCGGCTCTAGCATGTTACCTGTCGGCTTGGTGGTTCAAATCCCAGTCAAAGCAAATTTTTATTTCAAACTGACTTAAACTTCCAGATCGACCCAGCTCAAATGTTCAGTAGGAAATGGCCTGGGAAGTAAAGAAGGTCAATGTGATTTTGATCATATCTGCCACTGAGCACTGATTAGTCTCTGCAAATATGGTCCACTGCCACGTGCCCAATTTAACTAAAGAGCATTTATTAAAAGGCAACTTGTTAACTCTTTGAGTCCCAGGGAGTTTAGCATCACAGGCCCAGGAGGTAGTAAAGAAAGTAATAAAATCAGCACATTATGCGTTCACTGGGCTTCTAGGTAGGAACCTATGAACGTATGATGCATTCCTTGGGACTCAAAGAGTTAAGGATTTGCTGAAATCAAATGTGCTGTAAATCCAAACACAATATGCCAACCACCCCTTTAAGGATGAACTCAAAAGAGGAAGATAATGATTAGGAGGAAAGTCTACATCAGTCTCACTTCAGCAAACACAAGACAATTTCAGGGAACAGAATGCTAAAGCATTAAACTTCCTGATTTAAACTAACCAACCACCTACATGATATTTTTATTACTCTTTTCTTAGAAAGCTGTAAAATTAATTCATTGAATGTTACATCAAAAATCGACATGATAACACTTGGGACACTCCCATAAGCGCTCCATCCCCATCTTTAGCAGCAAGTAAAGTGTTCCAATTCTGATAGCACCAGTATACATCCGTCTCACCTTTCTCTTGAGTGCTGAGCGTCACCTTCTTTCATTTTCCTTTCCACAGTCCTTCTCAAGGTTCCTTAGGTCGTCTTCATCTCCCTTTTTTGTCATCCAACACAAAGTTGCCCTTGAAAAATTGTCACTCAGTATTGTGCACACATGCCCAAGCCATCTCCATCTTCTTCTTTTGATAACAATTGCACATGATGAACATTACGTTGACCTTTTTAGTTGTTTATTTGCAATCTCGTTTGGAAAAAATGTTGTCAGTATCCTCGTAAGACAAAAACAAATGCTTGAGGAAAAAGATGGAGATAAAATTGTATGGATTTAAGAGGAGTAAATAAATGAGACATGTCAAGGCAACCCTTAGTATCAAGAGTTATAAGACAGAGAAGACTCTAGTGTAACAGGCTAATGGCAGCCATTATAAATTTGGTTTGATTGCACTTGCGACAAAACCTGGCAGCTCAGGAAGTCTTAAAAAGACCAAGGCACATGGAAAACGGTCTATTTGGCTTTCTGATCCGCTAGTCGCTCAGGGGCAGGAGATTCTGATCAGTGGCTGCAGCACTGTACATGGGCTCAGCAGCAGAAACGAACTCTTTCCTTGTTAGCTAGGGTGCTTAGCATGTGGCCTGTCTGAGCACGATGTTGGTTGTTAACGTTTTGGAATTTGTGAACCATGGGAGTTTGGTGTTCATATAATAAACAGATGTAAAATAAACAGATGTTCAATGTGATAATTAAAGTTCCAGCTGTTTTGATTCATATTAGGGCTTATAGTTTGTGTGCCAAGTTTTACTGTTACTACTGATAAGGCTTCATACAGAATATATCCTATCTGGGTTAAGATACATTTGGTCACAGCCCCCGTCTAACAAAAAAATCTTTTTCTTGTTACTGAGGCAGATTGTGTGGGTTGGCTCACACTCACCACAACAATGTTTGTCGGAGTTCTTCTAGGTTTGGCGTAGAGATAGGTTCAAGGAGTAAATTGTTATGTTATCCTTTATTGTGTCTCTCCCTTTCCTTTAATACAACCACCCCCTTAGGCTTTTCTTCTAATACACTCGTCTGAGAAGAGTCGAGCATAGAATCACCAGTCAGGCACTAAAATTGGAAATCAAGAGAAGCGAAGACGTCCAAGGGAAATCCTAAGGATAACGTTGACGAGAGAAGCCAAGGGTGCTGGGCTGTATTCCATCCATATCTAAGCGACTGCACAGGATAAAGCGGAATTGGCAAATAGACTGTGAGCCGTATATGACACAATTGGACAATGAATTAACTTTCTGAGTCCTTCATTTTAAAATATTTCTAGTGTTTATGCAATACCTGTTTAATTTTCCGTTTTGCAATGATTTGTACAATGCTATGAGCGTCGTTATGAAGATGCTTGAAAGAAACTGAATTACGGAAGGAACTGATTGCCATCACTAGAAGGAGACAGTCTACATTCTTTGGTCTTGTCATGCTGGAAAAGATGGACAGGACGATAGTCAAAAAGGTCAGATCCCCTGATAACTGCCTGCAGCGCCATTCTCCTCAGACCATAATGATCTATCTGTGCCTCCCCACTGTTCCCAAAGGGCCCTCACAATATCTAGCTTGTCATACATCAATTCACCACCAAGTGGTGCAGAGCTGGTCAGTCCATCTGCCTGCTCATTTCCCACCACACCGGCATAACCTGAAGAAAATATCCAAAGGATGTTAACTACCCGACCTTTGAAGTTATGCTTGCCACTCTGCACGAAGCATGCCTGTCTTCAACTTTCTCAACATGCTCTGTGAGTCTGTTAAAATCACCGCATGTGTCTACAGCTGATTCTCAAGCCAGCGGAAAGCAGCAGAGACTGCCTCCACCTCCATTCTGAAACTAGACGTTATGATATCGTATGCGAGGCTTTGCTGCACTAAACGACGTCCATTTGCCTCTGCTATGAATCACATATATACGTCGTCTGCTTTTCAACACAGAGCCATCTGTATAAATAATCACATCACCCGGGCGCGAAATGTCATGAACCATGTACACTGATTGGTCGTGAAGCGCGTGTCAAGGTCAACATGGACACACACAGCACAAAGAATGGGGAAAACAGTAAAAGAAGATAGTGGTGCTTTCCGGGCAGCTATGTCAAGCATGATCATGGAATTAACTGCCACTTCTAGGGCACTAGCGTAGGCAGCAGAAAAAGTAGCCACACACGCAAAAAATGTAACAAACTCCGCGAACATGCTTCTTGAAATCACAACAGGTGGCATTTGCTCTGAATGGATAGAAAACATTAAAAAAATCGCACTTAACTTCTATCACCTGGATCTACACAGTTGGTCGTGCCCAAGTAAAAGGTAATGTGCGAACGGACCAACGGGCAAGCAATGCACTGACGCATGCAGGGAGAAACATAGCCAGAACGGATACCACCAACAACTTAATCCCCGGCCCCATGTGGGTCGAATTGTTCGTTATTTTGAAGCCCCACCCTGGTTGTTTCCGGAAGCCCAAATGTAACCTAACGATTGATTAAGGTTTCCGGGACCTCTCCACGGATGATCCTTATCCGAATGGTGGCTCGGTGTGATGTCCTCGTCGGGTAAAAAGTTAGTCAGTCAGGCAAGTTCTTGTGATAAACTTGACTTGTTTTTAGGCGTTCCCTTTTAGTTCCATACAACTTTGAGTACAGGGTTGACTCGTTGGGCCAGTATTCCCTTCTTAATAGGCTGTACAAGAGACATTCTAGCAGGACACGTTCTGTAGTCTGCACACATACAGCTCACAAGGTAACAAAAGAATATTAGGCAATGAGGGGTGGGGTGGGAGGGGGGGGGGAAGAAGCAGTGCTCAGTGAGAAGGATTCAAGTCGTTAACTGAATGGAAAAATTAGACCTAGGGAGTGGGCTCGAGAACTCGATAACATCTGGCAAGACTGATGGAAAGAGAAAGAGAGTAATGTAAAGTTGTACATACATACAGGCGCGCTGCCACTAACTAAACAGGGGACGAGGGGGGTGTTCAGCCCATGCACTCCGCCCCCCCCCAACACATATTTTCGAGTCAAAATGGGGTCGGGCGGCTTGGATCCAAAAACTCCATTTCAAATATAATACAGCGGAACCTCGCTTAACGAGCATAATTCGTTCTAGAATCACACTCGTTATGCGAAACAATTTTTCTCATATCAATTAATGTAAAATACGATAAGGCGTTCCATGTCGAAAAAATACTCACAACATGCTATGTATAAAGTTTATTCAAAGAAAAGTATATACATATTGTTAAGGAGAGTGAATCATTTTCATTTTTTCTTCAAACGCGGAACAAACCCACCTGGAATTCGAATTCGATTTGCAGAAAAAAAAGTCGAAATAATTATGATACATAGCTAATTAATTTTTTACTAGACAGATGTCCAGAGACATTTGGTTCTGCCGACGCTTCAAAATTTTGCGAAAATGCGACACAGCATCATCATTGAATAAATTTGCAACGCGCATAGCCACTTCCTTATTAGGGTGATGCTTCTCAATGTAAGATGCAACACTTTGCCATGCTCTCAGCATTTCTCCTATTTCGCCAGAAGATTGTTGCTTTTCTGTTGCCTCCTCCTCTGACAAACTTTCCTCCAAAACTTCTTGCCGTGAAACACAATGCAACTCCATAAGCTCTTGGTTGGTCAGCTCTTTGCTGTGCTCTTCCACAAGCTCTTCGATATCACTGTTATCCACTTCCAATCCCATGCTAGTGGCCAAAGACTACAGGCTCTACAGGTACTGTCTCGAACCCCTCAAAGTCACAAATCGACAACGCTCTCCGGCCAAAGCTTCTTCCGCGCAGAAGTTAGGGTTCTCTTGGTAACCCCTTCCCATGCCTTGTCGATCATCTTGAGGCAGGCAACGATGTGGAAGTGATTTTTCTAAAACCCTTTGAGAGTGAGGTTGGTCCCTTCATTCACCCCAAA